>CM056051.1:178366722-178922143 GCA_029574335.1 Rana kukunoris
TCTTTTTTCTGTATTCAGAAAACCAGAAACGCTGGGATTGAGCTAAGATACGATCGGCGTTAGTCTCTTACGCCGTCGTAGTTGCATATTTACGCTGACCGCTAGGTGGCGCTTCCGTCTATTTACGCATCGAATATGTAAATTAGCTAGATCCGCAGATTCACAAAAGTACGCCCGGCCGTCGCAGTACTGATACGCCGTTTACGTAAGGCGATTTCAGGCGTAAAGATATTCCAACAAAAAGATAGCGCAGCCAATGTTAAGTATTGACGTCGGCACTGCGTCAAAATTTATAAATTTTACGTCGTTTGCGTAAGCCGACTCAGAATGCGGTTGGGCGTAATGCCGCGTACACACGATCACTTTTTGCAATGAAAAAAAAACAAAGTTTTTTTAAAACGTAATTTAAATTGATCGTGTGTGAGCAAAACGTTGTTTTTGTCTTAAAAAAAAACGACCACAAAAAAATTCCAACATGCTTGAATTTTTTGTGTCGTTTTTCAAAACGTCGTTTTTTGTGTCATAAAAAGTGATGGTGTGTGGGCAAAACGATGTTAAAAACAACGTTTTTAAACCCACGCATGCTCAGAGGCAAGTTATGAGACGGAGCTTCAATGGAAAAGAGTGCCGTCGAACGTGGTGTACGTCACCACGCTTTGCTAGAGCTTTGTAGAAAAACGATGGTGTGTACGCAACGTCGTTTTGGAAAATGAAGTTTGAAAAATGTTGTTTTTTTTCATGATTGAAAACGTCGTTTTTTTTCATCGCAAAAAGTGATCGTGTGTACGCGGCATAAGTTACGTTCACGTCGTTTTCATTGACTATTTGCGACGTGATTTGGAGCATGCGCACTGGGACACGTCCACGGACGGCGCATGCACAGTTCGTTCGGCTCGTCATTTACGTGAGGTCACCGTTAATTTCAATATAACACGCCCCCTACCTGCCTAATTTGAATTACACCCACTTACACCGGCACATTTACACTACGCCCACGCAACTTTCAGAGCAAGTGCTTTGTAAAAACAGCACTTGCCTGTAAAAGTTGCAGAGGCGTAGCGTAAATAGGATACGTTACGCCAGCACAAAGATACGCGCTCCTACGTGAATCTGGCCAGTGATCTACAGCCTAACAAAAGACTTATCTATAGCTGAAGGATATCTGAAGCACCAGGAACAGAGGCTGATACTATATACACCAGTGCAGTGGCACCAGATAGAAGAAGTGAAAAGAAAAATGGTTAAATGTTGAAGTCAAAGCAACATCTTAAAGGCTAAGTTTACCTTTTATTTAAAAAAATAATGCACATCTTTTGCAGGTAAAAAAAATGTGCATGTATTATGTTTTTGTCTTTACAGCCTGTAAGGCATTGCACCCATGATCAGCAGGTCGTGGGTGCAATGCCAGGATCCTGCAAACACCCAGTACAGCTGTCTGCCCATATCTTATATGGACAGTTACTGAATGGCAGGAAGAAGAGTTCATTGAAATCTACAAGGCATTGACGGCAAAAGACAACGGTACTTTTAGTTCATTCATTCACAGAACTCTGTGAATGAATGATGTGGTTTTGTTGATGGAGTCCTGCACAGCAGTTCTGTTTTTAAATTACAACTAATATTGTGAACCGTGCAGTGGAGAACACTATAAAGGGCTAACAATCAATTGCTGGCAGCCAAGCAGTGTTGATTAATCAGTGAATCCTGCTGCGAGGGCCGGTCCACACCTGTGTGACAAATAAATAACAAATAAGCAATACACATAAACAGTGATTCAAAAACTAAAATTAGTCCCAATTCCAAGATAATAAATGTCCAGAAATGTAAATACCAAAATCAAACAATGCACATGAACAGTGATTCCAAAAACTGAAATGTTCAGAAATGTGTTCAGCAACTATAGATAACCGCGTATTGGCGTTCATCTAGAATCCTAACTATTGCAGTTGAAGAGACAACACTCATAAACAGTCCGCGGAACATGTAATGAAAAAAGAACATACCATGTAATGTATGATAGACTAAAAACAGCAAAGGTACGTGTTGAGTCTCACTCACGGATTCCCCTTAAGATTAAGCTGCTCAGTATTGCTGAGTATCGTATGAGACCTCCGTTGGTTCCCGTACGTATGGCTCCTTCCCCTACGCTTTGCGTCACGGTCACGTGACTTACTCATGGGATCATATCCCATGAGTAAGTCACGTGACTGCGATGCAACGTGTAGGGGGAGGAGCCATACGTACGGGAACCAACGGAGGTCTCATACGATACTCAGCAATACTGAGCGGCTTAATCTTAAGGGGAATCCGTGAGTGAGACTCAACAAGTACCTTTACCTATTGCACTATGGTATGTTCTTTTTTCATTACATGTTCCGCGGACTGTTTATGAGTGTTGTCTCTTCAACTGCAAGAGTTAGGATTCTAGATGAACTTGCCAATACGCGGTTATCTATAGTTGCTGAACACATTTCTGGACATTTCAGTTTTTGGAATCACTGTTCATGTGCATTGTTTGATTTAGTATTTACATTTCTGGACATTTATTATCTTGGAATTGGGACTAATTTTTGTTCTTGAATCACTGTTTATGTGTATTGCTTATTTGTTATTTATTTGTCACACAGGTGTGGACCTGCCTTCGCAGCAGGATTCATTGATTAATCAACACTGCTTGGCTGCCAGCAATTGATTGTTAGCCCTTTATAGTGTTCTCCACTGCACAGTTCACAATATTAGTTGTTATATAGCGCATCCTATATATTTTTCATTTTTTTACATTTGGTTTGTGCACCATACACTTGATGCAGCTTGTTACATTTGGTTATTAATTTTTTGTGTTGTAATTATTAGTTTAGTAGCGCTGTATCTTTATTCTATTATATCATTCCAAAGGTAAAGTTATCCTTTAAATCATAAACAGACATTTTTAAGATAGCTTTTATCATGCTATAACTTTGTATGTACTTCTTATACATACACACGATCGGAAATTCTGACAAGAAAAGTCCTATGTGAGCTTTTGGTCCGTAATTCCGACCATGTGTATGATGCATCAGACTTTTGCTGTCGGAATTTCCGCCAACAAAAGATTGAGAGCTGGTTCTCAAATTTTTCAAATGGAAAAAATTCCTATCTGGAAAATCCGATTACCTGTAGCAATTCTGACGCGCAAAATTCCGACGCTTGATCGGAAACAATTTGACGCATGCTCGGAAGAATTGAACTTAATTTTCTCCGCTTGACATATTGTTGTACACCACTGCGTTCTCGACAGTCGAGAGTTCAGAGAACTTTTGTGTGACCGTGTGTATGTAAGCCAAGCTTAAACAGAATTCCGTCAGAAAAACCATCCAAAGTTTTTCAGACGGAAAATCCGATTGTGTGTACATAAGAAAGAGAAAGGTGAGATGTAACATATTGTGGTCAGCACTAGGAAGTACTAAAGTAGTAATTGTATCAAATTGTATAATTTTAAGGTAATGGGTGTGGCTGGAGTTATCTAAGTTATTCTTTCAATGTGATGGACAGATGCAGCGTGCATGTTTCCTGACTATTTTCAGATACCACACGCAGAAAATTCAAATTAAAACATTACATATGCACTAGAGATAAAGGAAACACGGTCAACCCTCCATTATCTTACAATAAATGAGATTGTATTTAAATTTTGAACTAGTCATGTTTTAAAATGTGTATGCATGCAAGAAAGTTTTATGCAACAACAAAAGTAGACTGTCAATGAATATATTTTAGCTGTTAAACATTTTCGTCTCTGACATTTTTCTTGGTGTACAGTACTTTAATCAGAAAACTATTTTAAAACTTTGCACCGCTATAGATCTGTTTTTTGTCAAAATGCTACGGTCCTGTCATTTCTGCTAAGTAGGTTATAAATCAGTCTTCTTTTTATTTAATGCTGCATAAATCAATTGTGCTTGTCCAAAAAATGTCTCAGACATTAATCACTTAATGTAAACTGCATGGTTGGACAACTACAGAGATCCTTTCAATGTAATAAAAATATAATTTATATGGCTGACATACCAATGGGGATTTTAGATCAAACGTTTTAGGACACAAATAGTAAATGTATATAATTACTGACATACACACCTTTTACAGTGTGAACAAAATGGAATTGGCCTGCTTCTCTCTTACAAAACAGCAGTAGTCATAATAAATAGAATGTATAGTATTTTCAATGTTTTCTTACATATACATGCAAAACAGATCTGCCTAATAAAAGGTAACAAACTTATCAATATTTTAAACCCCAATTGAGGCAAAAAATTAACCCTCCTTTCATCCCTCCTCCTCAACCTATCTCAGGGCTGGGGCAGGGCCAGGGCTGAGCCATGCTGTAAATGTCAATTGACACACAAGCCCGCACAAGTGCCCCCATAGCAAGTGGCTTGCTATAGGGGCATTTGGAAGGGAGGAAGAGGCAGAAGCACCAGCAGGGGACACGAGAAGAGAAGGTCCGGGGCTGCTCTGTGCATTGTTATGACAAGTATAAAATGTTTATTATTTAAAAAAAAATAACCCTTAGAACCACTTTAAAGAGAAACTTAAGCCATCAATTTAGTCACATCCCAAAACTATCACAGATACTAGTGTACATGTGGCTGTTGCAGCACTATGACAGCTGCAGATCCATCAGCTAAGCCCTAACTCTGCTGTGTATATAACTTAAGTGTCAATTTACTCAGCTCTGTTAATATCAGGGTTAAACTCAACAACAAACTTTTAGGCTTTTTTTTCTTTTTTTTTTTACCTAAAGATCCTGCCAGTAACATACATTGTGTCCAAGGGTGAAAACACTCATTCACAATAGTGTATCTACGAAGCTACGGAATTGTCGCCCTGGAAGAGGATAATAGAACATTTCCCCCCTTGTTCTGTAGTTCACCACGAGAACTGGGAACAATGTTAACAGTGCAGCAGAGACAGAGTAAACAGGCAGGGCCATCTTTAACATGGGGCAAAGGGGGAAGCTACTCCGGGCCCAATCATTGTTGTTGGGCCCAAAGCAGCTTCCCCTTGGGCCCATGCTGCCAGCAGGGTTGCTACAATTTTCAGAACAGATTTCTGCAACAGCTTGGCTCCCAAAAGTGTCACATGTGTGGGCAGCAACCACGTTGCACCCAGAGGGTACATGTCTCAATATCCATTGTCTCCCTCCTGTTTCCATCCATAGAACAGCGGATTTCACCCGTCAGGTCCTTCAGTGGTGTGAGCGGCTCCTTGAATTTTTTCCTCCGGCGGTAGTTTTTCTCTGTGGCTGACTTCTTGTTTTTCCCTCTGGTGAAAGCTATTTCCCCCAGTCTTTGGGTTTCCCTTCTTCCACTTAGAGAGTGTACTTTACCCAGTGGTAGCTCCCATTAATTTCAATCTTCCTCCGGCGGGTCTTTTACCTTCTGCTGACAGCCCCGGCATCCTTCACCTATCTAATCGGTTGCAATGGATGTCTGGCAGGTTTCATCTGTGTGCGTATGGGTGGACTCCTACATTGCTTTATTTATTGTGGACACTATTGTTACATATCACTGACTGGTTATTTAACATGCTTTATCATCACCATACACCAGGTGTTTCTGGACAATTTTTGATTTAGTATGATTTTCATTAAAGTGAAAGTAAACCCTTTTTTGAACTTGTACCTACAGGTAAGCCTATAATAAGGCTTACCTGTGGGTACAGTGAATATTTACACTACATTCAGCCGGTGACCTCAATGCCACATGCTCTTTGAAGGGACGGCAAACCCACGCCTTCACTTCAGGGCTCAGTACCGCAGTCCATGAGTCCTGCACACATGCACAGAAAGTGACGCCCCCCTGAAGACGTTATCCATACGAAACGTATGTCGGTCGGCGCAGCCTGGTCACGTGTATGCCAGATACTTCCCATCCCGGCGTCTGTTTCGATACAGCAACGCAATACGAGGATTACACTGCCTGTTAGACTACTCTGAACGGAGATCATCCCCACGCGAGTGCGGCTATTGACCCTCAGTTTACTACTACCTGCAGCCTCAGTGCCGGGAAAGGGCACTGTCTAATGTAAGTGGCCAATTGGCCTGTCTGTTTTTAATTTTTTTTAAATAAACTGATTGCACTATGAGAAGTCTCTCTCTGTTTACATATCCCATGCTCGTTTCCCTGGAGTGATTCGTTTTGCTTGTCAGTGAAGAACTTTCCCTGAAATGAATGCAGGCATTATCCTGCACAAGCGTTAATGACTTTATTTTCATTAAGAGGTCATTTCCATCTGGTAAGCGCAATCTTTTTCTGAGCACGATTGCTGGTGTTTCAGTCTACTTGGTGAAGGAGCTGTGGAATTTATTTTTGGAAGCCTATTGTGTCTCCCCTTTGAATTTTATGGACTGCACTGTTTGTCATTGCCAGAATCACATTAGGACTTTTTAGTTCTATCCTCCATGCACTTTATTTTGCACGATTTGCACTATATTGTCAATCAACTCACATTGTTTATAGTTATTTATATAAATTGATGTGTCACTATATATTATATTTATAGAGCGCCCTCTACCACAATCTCATCACATGCACAGAAAGTGACTTCATCACCGCACGCCCAATCACTGCACACCCAATTAGACAGCCGGAGGACATGAACTCAGAAGGAAGACCGGGTGAAGATGTCGATGGTGACAGCGCATCGCTGGAGGGCTTCATTCGAAGGTAAGTATTTCATAATGTGCTAGTATGCGATGCATACTAACACATTATGCCATTGTCTTACACGGTTAAAAAAAAGTGCTTCAAGCTGTCCCAAGATGGCTGAGTCACAAAAGTCCTGTCTGCTCTATCTTCCAGCTGCTGCCTTGCCTGACTGCTCTGTCTCTCTCCCAGCCCTCTCCAACATCTCCCCCGGAGCGCCCTATAATGCGCTGCTAGATCTCAGTGCATTGACAGCTGCTGATTGGCCACAGTGCAATCTGCTGGGAGAGCCATGATTTGGTGAAAGGCAGGGTGCTCAAGTCCACGTTCCACATTATATAAAACTGCTTACACGGCGGCTGTATGTAGTGTGATAACGTGGAGAGATTGAGAGAGCTTGACCTAGATTAGTCATGTTAGTTAGTGGTGTACAGGCAGTTTAGTGTGTGTATATATATATATATATATATATATATGTATTGTAAGGGGTTAGCTCGGTAGCGGGGGGGTATGACCCCCTGGATGGGTTCACTACACACTGAACTACACAGAGAGGCAGCCGAAGACGGTTGAAAACAAAGAGTTTGGTTTATTCTTCCATATTGCTGGAAACAAGTGCAAGCATCCAACCACCTCACCTCTGGATTACTTATAGAGATCTTAATTGCCTCATTCTGAACAGCTGAAGTTTTCCAATGCCCTAACCTAAACCTTTCTGGCTACCTCTGTAGTGGACACCTGGTAGTAATTGGTGTATTGTCTAAACAAGGCAGAAATGTATCTCCTATCGGTGACAACACCCACAGATTTACCTGACTTCCTGTCACAGTATATATATATATATATATATATATATATATATCTACAGTGCAGTCAGTGTAGAGTATATACACAGTGCAGGCAATGTATTAATATATATATATATATATATATATATATATATATATATATATATACTGTATATACATATATACATATACATATACTGTGTAATATATATATATATATATATATATATATATATATATATATATATACAGTCATTGCCGAACTTGTTGGCACCCCAGAATTTTTTACAGAAAATCAAGTATTTTTCACAGAAAAGTATTGCAGTAACACATGTTTTGCTATACACATTTTTAATTCCCTTTGTGTGTATTACAACAAATCAAAAAAATGGAGGAAAAAATCAAATTGGACATAATGTCACACAAAACTCCAATAATGGGCTGGTCAAAATTCTTGCCACCCTTTTAAAATTGTGGATAAATAAGATTGTTTCAAGCATGTAATGCTCCTTTAAACTCACCTGGGGCAAGTAACAGGTGTGGGCAATATAAAAATCACACCTGAAAGCCGATAAAAAAGAGAGACGTTCACTTAGGCCGCATACACATGATCGGACCAAATCGATCGTGTGTATGGCCCATCGGACCGTTGTCCATCGGACCAAAGTTTTAAAACTTGCTTTAAAATCGGTCCGATGGACGCCTGACCATCGGACCAAAACGACGCTTAGTACACAAAAGCATCAGACCAAAAACCCTCAGCTCAGAATCAAGTCGACGCATGCTTGGAAGCATTGAACTTTGTTTTTTCAGCACGTCGTTGTGTTCTACGTCACCGCGTTCTGACCCGATCGAATTTTGGACTGATGGTGTGTACGCACATCAGACCATCAGGCCACTTCAGTGGTGACCCGATGAATACGGTCCGTCGAACCATTCTCATCAGACCGGTCTGATCGTGTGTACGCGGCCAGAGTCTTTGCATTGTGTGTCTGGGTATGCAACACTAAGCATGGACAACAGAAAGAGGAGAAGAGAACTGTCTGAGGACTTGAGAACCAAAATTGTGGAAATATATCAACAATCTCAAGCGGCGTACAGACGATCGGTTCAAACCGTCCAGAGTTTTTTCGTATTACTCTATTTGGATCTCCTCTCTTTTTTCCTACACCATTTTTCCTACGGTTCCTGTACCCCGCTGAGGATCAACACCTATAGATAGCTGGTAAGCTAACAGCCGTCCTGATTTCGCAAGGCTCAACATCCCCTTGTGGGGACGACCATTTGGTGAATGGGGACCCAGCTGGGGGGACTACGGATGTCATATTGAAGATCCCAACACATTGACCTATTTCTTCTGTGCCTAATCATCACTCATTTCATTTGCACTGTCATATTGGATTGTCCTAATTTAAGGACACCTTAGGTCCTTTTTGGTCCTGTTGCATTTTCCATATTGTATAAACATACCCATAGGGGATCTTCCGATCATATGGACTGCCTGCTCTACAGGAAAAGTTTTTGATGCACTTATTTTTATGCACTTTAGTTGTCGCATTTATGTATGATAGGATTACACTATACTCAACTTTTTGATTTGCATGATACTTTTAGCACTTAGTGCACTTTTTTCACTTGTATTGGCCACCTCAGGGCTGAATTCATTTACTTACAGCACACAGTGCACAAATTTTCTTCATTCCCGTATTATCACTTTTAGGAGGCTTCGGGACCTTCAGTGTGATTGACTGTCCCTGGAGTGACTCCCATTACAATACCATTTACAAATATTTTCACTTTATGTCAGATTGCTGAGCTGATTCTCACTCCATCCACTATCAATCATCAGGGCCAACTTCTCTCTTCATCACCATTATACCGGGGGCCCCACATATGAGCCCACCGAGTTGAGAAGCCTGACACGATTATCTATACTTCACCACATATCATTGGGCACTGATTACTGCACTTATTGTTGACAGGACATTCAGAAACCACACTTGAGCAGCGCCACCACCCTTTCTTTACCACTTTAATTTTATTTCACGCCTTCCTTTGGGGGGTTCTTTAGGGGGGCAGAAGCCCATACACCCAAATCTTAGCGTGGATTTACTATTTTAATTTAATCTAGATTTACCTTTGTCCACAATGCACGCAACATTATCAAGAAGTTTGCCACCCATGGCTCTGTAGCGGATGGAAGAGAAACATTTATGAAAGGTTGCAACGCAGCATAGTCTGGATGGTGGATAAGCCGCCCTAAACAAGATCTAAAGAAATTCAAGCTGTCCAGCGCAAACTATCTGTCGACATTTAAATGAAATGAAACGTTATGGCAGGAGACCAAGGAGGACCCCACTGCTGACACAGAGACATAAAAAAGCAAGACTACAGTTTTCCAAAATGTACTTGAGAAACCAAAATCCTTCTGGGAAAACATCTTGTGGACATATGAGACCAAGATGGAGCTTTTTGGTAAAGCACGATGTAATGGAATGGCCCGTGACAGTCTGAGATATTCCTTTGTCACCTTATGTCCACTAGGGCCATAGGGTGACAAAGAATATATACGTTGGTGCCTTGGGGGGGATCCCCCCGTACATGTGGCGGTCCGCGCGGCTGCAGGAGCGATCCGACAAGAGGGGGCGGCTATTCGTTTTTGTCCGCCTCCTCCGGATCGCTCTCAGCCAATGCGCGCGCTCCCCCTGCAGTGCACTTCCTCCTCCTGTGTAAACACAGGAAGGAGGAAGCGGCGTGATCTCTCCCTCGGTGGTTTTTTCAACCACCGCTGAGGAGAGATCACAACACAGTAAGTCTGCACAACACTACACTGCACCTACACTACACAAAAAACACATTTAACACCCGCGATCACCCCCCCGCCCCCCCCTGTCACAGTGTCACTGAATGCAGTAATCATACATGTATGATTACTGTATTTAGTGTCAGTGTGACAGACAGTGTAAAAGTCAGTTAGTGTTAGGTTCAGGGTAGCCCTGTACCCCCCCTAATAAAGTTTTAACCCCTTGAGCACTGCCCTAGTTAACCCTTTCACTCCCTATTGCCAGCGTCACTAAGCGATCATTTTTCTGATCGCTGTATTAGTGTCGCTGTTCCCGCTAGGTAGCTAATTTTTTTTTTATTGCGATTTTTTTTTACTAAAGACATGTGGCTAAATAAATTTTGGCCTAAATGTTTGACTAAAATTTAGTTTATTTGATTTTTCTTATAACAAAAAGAAAAAAATATTGATTTTTTTTCAAAAATGACGCTCTATTTTTGTATATAGCGCAAAAAATAAAAATCGCAGAGGCGATCAAATACCACCAAAAGAAAGCTCTATTTGTGGGAAGAAAAGAACGCAAATTTTGTTTGGGAGCCACGTCGCACGACAGCGCAATTGTCTGTTAAAGCAACGCCGTGCCGAATCGCAAAAACCCCTTTGGTCATTTGGCAGCATATTGGTCCGGGTCTTAAGTGGTTAAAGAATTATCCTCAGTGAGTGAATAGGGGGGTGGAGATTGCATTGTCCTGTGATAACTGCATTATGCTTGAGACTGTATAAGAAGCTGAGAAAATACCAATAAATTGTCATATCTTTGAAGCAAGTGGAGAGCTTGAGTCTCGTCTTGTTTATGGGAATGGATATGGATCGTCTATGCAATATTGTTGGAGTGTGTCAGATAAGCTTGTCGTGGATGGATGGAAGGTCGTAAGCGGTGGTGACCGTTACATTTGGTGGCACAGCAGTGGGATGATTCCATCATCAGAAGGACAGCTACAAGGGCACATGACAATGGAGACGGTGTATGAACGGATGAAGCTCTCTTCCCTCATGGACTTACTGGAGAGCCGGGGCAGACCGGCAAACAACCGTAAGAAAAGGGACATTATCGCAGAACTGGTCGAAATGGATAGAGCTAAAAGGCCCGCCGTAACAGACAGGACACCCGAGGAAGAATTTTTTGATCGGGCTGTTAAACATGGACTGGCACAATATGGTCCTAATCCTCCACCGGAGATCATAGACCGGGTTATAGCGGCTGTAGATGCCACCTTGCGACAGCGAAGAAGTGCTGCAGCAGCTGAAGAGAGAGGAGAGGTGCAGATACCAGTCTGCATGGAAGAGGAATTCCAAAGGAGGTTACAAGAGATGCGGATACAGCATAGAGGACCAGTATCAGAGGAGGTCCTGCTGGGATGGTCGGATGTGATTCGGTGCCAACTCTGGAAGGAAGCGTTAGCTCTGGAGCAGCAACACCAAGGAAAGATCCTGCCCTCCATCTATGCAAGGTACTGGCCGCAGTATGACGTACGAATCCTGTTGTTGGGGGAACAACCGAAGCAGGAGTGGATAGCAGAGTTAAGCCGGCTGATCCGGGCAGAGATGCAGCTGGATGAGAGCTACAGAGCCCTCCGGTGGTATGTAGCCCAAGAGTGCCCGTGGTCAGCGGATGACAGCCCCACAGAAGGCTATGACTATGATGGCCTGGGATTGTTGTATTGGAGGATGTCCAGTGATCCCGACTTCGGGGATGATCGGGAGTGGCGCTTGGAGGACATAATGGAGCACAGAGAGGAAAAATTGAATATCTCGGGAGGCCACTGGTCACAGGAAGATTTAGAATTTCTGGCCATTCAAGAATGGGAGCTGGAGGTCGCCTACAGACAGCTACTAGACTCGGCTCAGCAGCAGGGTGGGGCTCCCATTGCCTGGGACTATGAGGAAAGGTCAGATAACTGTGAAATCATGGCTGATGAATCGGCAGTGGAAAATATGGAGATTTTCATCCCTAAAGCCGAAGCGGATGGTGTGGAGTTCCAGAGAGCCGGGGCGGTTGGCCCCTCTCTCCAACAACAAGCTGAGGTGGTAAAGCTTTTACCCCCAGCTGAATCACTGGCAACAGAACAGAGGGTCACGGACCTCTGCTCTCCACTAACGGAAGAGGGGGACCCTGTGGTGGTGAATGGGACTGTGGTCTCCACTCACAGCAACCCAGCAGAAGAGCTGGCAACAGAGCAGAGTGTCATAGGCCTCTGCTCCTCACTAACAGAAGAGGGGGACCCTGTGGTAGTGGATAGTGTTGCTCACGAATATTCGCATTGCGAATATTCGCTACGAATATTGCATATTCGAGTATTCGCGAATAACTCGAATATTGCGGCGAATATTTGCTATGGCGAATATTCATATTTTTTCAAATTTATTTGTAAAACAGATCACATCCTAGTGATCTCCATCGACGTCTAAAAGCATTGCTGCAGTGGCGGAATTTTCATTGGTGCAGCAGTCGCGGTTGCGACTGGGCCCTGTGGTTTAGCCAAGTCGGGGGGGCCCGCTCGCCGCCCGTGTGAGGGGCCTGCCCACCGCCTGCCAGTGTGGAGCCGTTCTGCCGCTGGATCGGGTGCTGACAAGGCACTGGCAGTAAATGCAGGGGCGGCATCGCAGCAACCACCTCCCCAAGACCCGGCATCTCCCCCTGCACCTCTGGCTGGCTGTTTAGAGTGCAGTGGGGAGATGTGGTAGGAGGTGGAAGCTGGAGATCGGCAGCTCTATGGTGCCTGTGTGGGCAGCGTTATCTCCCTGGGGCTTGTAGTACTCGAGTGCAGTGTATACAGAGAAGGGGAGGGGCCTCTGACCCGAGGCAGGTATCAGTTTCACTTTCTCTCTGCTTGCACACTGTTGTTGATGCACGGGTCAGAGGCCCCTCCCCCTCTCTGTATACACTGCACTCGAGTACTACAAGCCCCAGGGAGATCCCCCTGCCTGTGTGGACACTATAGAGCTGCAGATCGCCACCTCCACCAGCCAGGTACAGGGGGGAACTTCTGCAAGGGGGAATCAGCTGTTTGGGGACCCTGATTAAAGAGGGGGGCTTCTGGGGACACTAATGTAAGAGGGGGGGCTTCTGGGGACACTAATGTAAGGAAGGGGGCCTCTGGGGACACTAATGTAAAAGGGGGGCTTCTGGGGACACTAATGTAAAGAAGGGGGCCTCTGGGGACACTAATGTATGAGGGGGGGCTTCTGGGGACACTAATGTAAGGAAGGGGGACACTAATGTAAGAGGGGGGGCTTCTGGGGACACTAATGTAAGGAAGGGGGCCTCTGGGACACTAATGTAAGAGGGGGGCTTCTGGGGACACTAATGTAAGGAAGGGGGCCTCTGGGGACACTAATGTAAGAGAGGGGGGCTTCTGGGGACACTAATGTAAGGAAGGGGGCCTCTGGGGACACTAATGTAAGAGGGGGGCTTCTGGGGACACTAATGTAAGAGGGGGGGCTTCTGGGGACACTAATGTAAGAGGGGGGGCTTCTGAGGACACTAATGTAAGAGGGGGGCTTCTGGGGACACTAATGTAAGAGGGGGCGCTTCTGGGGACACTAATGTAAGAGGGGGGGCTTCTGGGGACACTAATGTAAGGGGGGCTTCTGGGGACACTAATGTAAGAGGGGGGGCTTCTGGGGACACTAATGTAAGAGGGGGGGGCTTCTGGGGACACTAATGTAAGGGGGGGCTTCTGGGGACACTAATGTAAGGCGGGGCTTCTGGGGACACTAATGTAAGAGGGGGCTTCTGGGGACACTAATGTAAGGAAGGGGGCCTCTGGGGACACTAATGTAAGAGGGGGGCTCTCTGGGGGCCCTGATGTAGGGGGAGACTCTCTGGGGACCCTGATGCAGGGGGAGACTCTCTGGGGACCCTGATGCAGGGGGAGACTCTCTGGGGACCCTGATGCAGGGGGAGACTCTCTGGGGACCCTGATGCAGGGGGAGACTCTCTGGGGACCCTGATGCAGGGGGAGACTCTCTGGGGACCCTGATGCAGGGGGAGACTCTCTGGGGACCCTGATGTAGGGGGAGACTCTCTGGGGACCCTGATGTAGGGGGAGACTCTCTGGGGACCCTGGTGTAAGGGGAGACTCTCTGGGGACCCTGGTGTAAGGGGAGACTCTCTGGGGACCCTGGTGTAAGGGGAGACTCTCTGGGGACCCTGGTGTAAGGGGAGACTCTCTGGCGACCCTGGTGTAAGGGGGGCTCTCTGGTGACCCTGATGTAAGGGGAGACTCTCTGGGGACCCTGTTGTAAGGTGGGGTTCTCTGGGGACACTAATGTAAGAGGGGAGACTCTCTGGGGACACTAATGTAAGAGGGGAGGCTCTCTGGGGACCCTGGTGTAAGGGGGGCTCTCTGGGAATCCTGATGTAGGGGGAGACTCTCTGGGGACCCTGATGTAGGGGGAGATTCTCTGGGGACCCTGGTGTAGGGGGGGCTCTCTGGGGATCCTGATGTAGGGGGAGACTTTCTGGGGACCCTGATGTAGGGGGAGACTCTCTGGGGAGTCCCCCTATGTGATGGTGTGTGTGTGGGGGGGGGGGGTGGCATTGAAGGACCTGGCCTTGGGGCAGCAAAGGGAATAAATCTGGGCCTGGGCAGAGGCAGCGCTGAGACTGGGGGCTGACACCAATGAGAGAAGGCGGGGGAGGAGCACCACTGATCTCATCCCTATCCCCCTATTACTTCTACAACAGAGGTTGTGGGGGAATAGTGATGAGATCAGTAAGAGGCAAAGGTGGTGGTGGGAGAGGATGGCACTGCCACTGCAGCCACCCCTCCTCATGTGAAATCAGAAACAGAATTGTTTTACTTTGTTGTACAGTGTAAAAAAATTAAGTATCAAAATCAGTCTTTTCGGGGGGGGGCCTTCATGATTTCTTGCACCGGGGCCCTGAAGTCTCTAGTTACTCCACTGCATTGCTGGTATGATTAGAGAGAGACCCTGGGCCGAGTAGCTGATGCGATTCTTTTATGTTGCCGAAAATTCGCATTGCGAATTTTCGGCAACATAAAAGAATCGCATCAGCTACTCGGCCCTTCTTTTGCATCAGAGCCAATCAGAATAACTCGAATATTCGGCAAAAGGAATATCGTGCAATATTCCTTTTGCCGAATATTCAAGTTATTCTGATTGGCTCTGATGCAAAAGAAGGGCCGAGAAGATAATCGCGCAATATTCCTTTTGCCGAATATTCGAGTTATTCTGATTGGCTCTGATGCGCCCTTCTTTTGCATCAGAGCCAATCAGAATAACTCGAATATTCGGCAAACGGAATATTGCACGATTATCTTCTCCGCCCTTCTTTTGCATCAGAGCCAATCAGAATAACTTAAATATTCGGCAAAAGGAATATCGCGCAATATTCCTTTTGCCGAATATTCGAGTTATTCTGATTGGTTCTGATGCAAAAGAAGGGCCGAGAAGATAATCGCGCAATATTCCTTTTGCCGAATATTCGAGTTATTCTGATTGGCTCTGATGCGCCCTTCTTTTGCATCAGAGCCAATCAGAATAACTCGAATATTCGGCAAAAGGAATATTGCGCGATATTCCTTTTGCCGCATATTCGAGTTATTCTGATTGGCTCTGATGCAAAAGAAGGGTGGAGAAGATAATCGCGCAATAGGAATATTGCGCGATTATCTTCTCCGCCCTTCTTTTGCCCCCTTATTTTCCTTTCTTTTAAGTAGAGTTAGTGTAGAGTTAGTGTTTAGTGCATATTAGTTTAGTAATACAGGAAATGATCTCCGTTTATGAGAATTTCGCAATCATTTTCGCATTAGCGAAATTTCGCAAAATTTTTTTTGGATAAAATATCACGAATATTCGATATTAGCGAATATTCGCGAATATTCTTCTATATATTCGCGCAATATCGCAAAATCGAATATGGCGTATTCCGCTCAACACTAGTAGTGGATGGGACTGTGGTCTCCACTCACAGCAACCCAGCGGAAGAGCTGGCAACAGAGCAGAGTGTCATAGGCCTCTGCTCCTCACTAACAGAAGAGGGGGTTCCTGGGGTAGTGGATGGGACTTCAGTCTCCACTGGCACAACCCCAGAAAATGGTACAGGACTGGAACAGGAGGATGTCGGCTTTGCTTTGCAAGCACCGGGGGGTTTTCACCAAGCACCAGTGGATGGGACTTCAGTCTCCACTGGTACACCCCAGGAAGGGGGGGCAGTTGGCCCAGACCCCCAACAGCATGATGGACTGAGCCCAGCCACCCTGCCTTCTCACCAGCGGCAGGCGTGTTCTCTGAGAGAGGCAGAGGTTGGCGGGGTGAGTAATGCTCAGTTTGGAGCCATTTATTTGGGGTACAGTATGGATACCAGCATTGGAGGACTGGAACTACTGATGGACTTTGGAGTCAACCCGTTTGGGGTTACCACTTGTGTCCGTCTCCCACCGAAAGGGGAGAGATGTAACGGAATGGCCCGTGACAGACTGAGATATTCCTATGTCTAGGGTCACCTTATGTCCACTAGGGCCATAGGGTGACAAAGAATCATAATTCATTCATTACAGAAGACATTATTAAGGGACATTAATAATAATTCATGTTTGCAGGATGTCTTCAAATATCAAAAGCTGTTAGCTATTCAATCTGGGCACACATGCTTTTGAAAGGTGTTAATTCAGGTCTACAAGACCAGAGTGAGTCATACCTTTGTATAATATGCTATTGAAATATCTTAAGGTGTTGGCTATTCACTGTAAAGACATTCCGTTGAAGGTGTTGATTGCACCCACTCTCACAAGACTCTGCCATTGTGTGATAAAGCTGTCTAGATAACTTATTCAACTAGATGTCTGTGTATTATTCAAGGTTAATTGAACCCTATTGATGATACGGTGCCGTCATGTCTAGCTACCAATTAAAGAATTATCCTCAGTGAATGAATAGGGGGGTGGAGATTGCATTGTCCTGTGATAACTGCATTATTTTTTGAGACTGTATAAGAAGCTGAGAAAATACCAATAAATTGTCATATCTTTGAAGCAAGTGCAGAGCTTAAGTCTCGTCTTGTTTATGGGAATGGATATGGATCGTGTATGCAATATTGTCGGAGTGTGTCAGATAAGCTTGTCGTGGATGGATGGAAGGTCGTAAGCGGTGGTGACCGTTACACACATCATTCTACTGTTTACCGAAAATGGAATGAGGCCTACAAAGAAAAGAACACGGTACCTACAGTAAAATATGGTGGAGGTTCAATGATGTTTTGGGGTTGTTTTGCTGCCTCTGGTCTTCCAGCAGGACAATGACCCCAAACATATGTCAGAAAGCACCCAGAAATGGATGGCAACAAAGCGCTGGAGAGTTCTAAAGTGGCCAGCAATGAGTCCAGATCTAAATCCCATTGAACACCTGTGGAGAGATCTTAAAATTGCTGTTGGCAAAAGGTGCCCTTCCAATAAGAGAGACCTGGAGCAGTTTGCAAAGGAAGATTGGTCCAAAACTCTGGGTGAGAGGTGTAAGAAGCTTATTGATGGTTATAGGAAGTGACTGATTTCAGTTATGTTTCCAAAGGGTGTGCAACCAAATATTAAGTTAAGGGTGCCAAGAATTTTGGCCAGACCATTTTTGGAGTGATATTATGTCCAATTTGTTTGTTCCAATACATACAATGGGTAAAAACATGTGTATAGCAAAACATGTGTTACAGCAATACTTTTCTGTGAGAAATACTTGATTTTCTGGAAAAATGTTGGGGTGCCAACAATTTTGGCCATGACTGTATATAGTGCATTCAGTGTATACTATATATACATTCCATCAGTCTAGTATGTATACTGAATATACAGTGCAGTCAGTGTAGAGTATATAATGCAGTGCATTAAAGTAGATAAGGGAAACCCTATGACAGAATTAAGAAAAATTAAAGCATGCCCCTCCTCAATCCATAAAAGGGTCCCTTGGGTCTGGTATAGATTTTGAATGTATTGACGGTCCCCCCCAAAGCGCCTTGTCCCCATGTTAATGGGGATAAGGACCTCTTCCCAACAACACTGGCCATTAGTGGATACATTGTACCCATTCACCAAAAAACTGTCAAAAGTAAAAACCGCAATAGAAAGTTTTTGACAATTCCTTTATTGAAAAAAAAAGTGTCCCGCGATGTCCATCCATCTTCAATCACGCCTCCCTAACTGACCCGAAGATAAAAGAAAAAATAAAGCTTGATGGGAGGCCTCCCGATAACTGCTGTCTCTTGGCTGTGACAGCTGTTATATAGGCAAGGGTGGGGCCAACCAGTGACGTAACCGAGTCCGCCTCTTCTGACGTCATGTGATGTTATGTGACATCAGAGGGTGCGGGGTCACTTGGTTACATTAGCGGGTGGCTCCACCCTTGTCTATATAACAGCTGTCAAAGCCAAAAGACATCAGTTGCCGGGGGCCTTCCATGGAGGCAGAGTTTTTTGTTTGTTTTTTATATTTTTCGGGTCCATCGGATGGCAAAGCACCCTCCCGTGTTGAGGGCATGTGGCCTGGGATGGGTGCTCGCTCGCCCCCCCCCCCTATCCTGTCCTCAATGCTGTATGGTCGGATAAGGGTGTTGGCTATTCACTGTAAAGACATTCCGTTGAAGGTGTTGATTGCACCCACTCTCACAAGACTCTGCCATTGTGTGATAAAGCTGTCTAGATAACTTATTCAACTAGATGTCTGTGTATTATTCAAGGTTAATTGAACCCTATTGATGATACGGTGCCGTCATGTCTAGCTACCAATTAAAGAATTATCCTCAGTGAGTGAATAGGGGGGTGGAGATTGCATTGTCCTGTGATAACTGCATTATTTTTTGAGACTGTATAAGAAGCTGAGAAAATACCAATAAATTGTCATATCTTTGAAGCAAGTGCAGAGCTTAAGTCTCGTCTTGTTTATGGGAATGGATATGGATCGTGTATGCAATATTGTCGGAGTGTGTCAGATAAGCTTGTCGTGGATGGATGGAAGGTCGTAAGCGGTGGTGACCGTTACACACATCATTCTACTGTTTACCGAAAATGGAATGAGGCCTACAAAGAAAAGAACACGGTACCTACAGTAAAATATGGTGGAGGTTCAATGATGTTTTGGGGTTGTTTTGCTGCCTCTGGTCTTCCAGCAGGACAATGACCCCAAACATATGTCAGAAAGCACCCAGAAATGGATGGCAACAAAGCGCTGGAGAGTTCTAAAGTGGCCAGCAATGGGTCCAGATCTAAATCCCATTGAACACCTGTGGAGAGATCTTAAAATTGCTGTTGGCAAAAGGTGCCCTTCCAATAAGAGAGACCTGGAGCAGTTTGCAAAGGAAGATTGGTCCAAAACTCTGGGTGAGAGGTGTAAGAAGCTTATTGATGGTTATAGGAAGTGACTGATTTCAGTTATGTTTCCAAAGGGTGTGCAACCAAATATTAAGTTAAGGGTGCCAAGAATTTTGGCCAGACCATTTTTGGAGTGATATTATGTCCAATTTGCTTGTTCCAATACATACAATGGGTAAAAACATGTGTATAGCAAAACATGTGTTACAGCAATACTTTTCTGTGAGAAATACTTGATTTTCTGGAAAAATGTTGGGGTGCCAACAATTTTGGCCATGACTGTATATAGTGCATTCAGTGTATACTATATATACATTCCATCAGTCTAATATGTATACTGAATATACAGTGCAGTCAGTGTAGAGTATATAATGCAGTGCATTAAAGTAGATAAGGGAAACCCTATGACAGAATTAAGAAAAATTAAAGCATGCCCCTCCTCAATCCATAAAAGGGTCCTTTGGGTCTGGTATAGATTTTGAATGTATTGACGGTCCCCCCCAAAGCGCCTTGTCCCCATGTTAATGGGGATAAGGACCTCTTCCCAACAACACTGGCCATTAGTGGATACATTGTACCCATTCACCAAAAAACTGTCAAAAGTAAAAACCGCAATAGAAAGTTTTTGACAATTCCTTTATTGAAAAAAAAAGTGTCCCGCGATGTCCATCCATCTTCAATCACGCCTCCCTAACTGACCCGAAGATAAAAGAAAAAATAAAGCTTGATGGGAGGCCTCCCGATAACTGCTGTCTCTTGGCTGTGACAGCTGTTATATAGGCAAGGGTGGGGCCAACCAGTGACGTAACCGAGTCCGCCTCTTCTGACGTCATGTGATGTTATGTGACATCAGAGGGTGCGGGGTCACTTGGTTACATCAGCGGGTGGCTCCACCCTTGTCTATATAACAGCTGTCAAAGCCAAAAGACATCAGTTGCCGGGGGCCTTCCATGGAGGCAGAGTTTTTTGTTTGTTTTTTATATTTTTCGGGTCCATCGGACGGCAAAGCACCCTCCCATGTTGAGGGCATGTGGCCTGGGATGGGTGCTCGCTCGCCCCCCCCCCCCCCCTATCCTGTCCTCAATGCTGTATGGTCGGATAAGGGTCTGGTGTGGATTTTGGACCCTAAGATACTGGCACTCCCCTGAGGTGACTTAACACCCCATTATACTCCTCCTCACCCCACTGTTTTATCCAAATTATACCATGCCTGCCACACCTTGTCAAATTTTTTCCCACAACCCCTGGCCCTATAAGTAGTTTTATAGTAAGGTAGCATAGAGTTAACCAAACCCTTCCAAAAGTTAATGTCTGGGGCCTCTGCATCTTTACATTTGAGCAGTATAACCTTCCTCCAGTAAAATAATAAAATGGTAAGAAGTGAACCCAACGCTCTGGCCGTAACTTCCTCCTCCACCAGGCCCAGCAAACACACCCTTAAGCCCCATACACACAACAGGGAACCTCGACGGGCGGAACACGTCGTTCCGCCCGTCGAGGTTCTCTGCCGGCCGTCAGAATCTGTGACCCGCCCGTCGGGAATGGCAACCAGCCATTCATCCCGACGGGCCGTCGAGCAAATAGAGAACCTGTTCTCTATTTGCTCGACGGGTTTCCCAACGGGCGGGGCGAGCAGAGAGCGTACACACGGCCAAGGTTCTCGCTGGAATGCAGCTCCCAGCGAGGTTCTCGCTGGTTTCTGGCGAGAACCTCGGCCGTGTGTACGGGGCCTTACAGTCATTGGTATGGGTATTGTCAGAAGATCTGAGATAGACAAAGTAATCTCCGCCCAAAATGTTTGATTGTGGGGGCACTGCCAGAATATATGTTCCGCATTGTCCGGAGAGAATGAGCATCTCCAGCACTCCGCCGAGACAGTACCAAAGATTTTGGCTAGCCTAGCCAGCGTATAGTAGCTCCTGTCAGTAAATTTAAATTGAACTAGTCTATCCCTAGCTGATATTAGGTGTTTGAAGGGCTGTGTCCATAAATCATCCCAATCTTCCCCCTGTATGTCAGGAACTTCAGTTTCCCATCTATTCTTGCAATTTAATACTGCCTTTGCAGTGGTTTTAAAAAATTCCTTCTACGTTATCGAGCGAGGCTCAGCTAATTCGTCTGCAGACAGTGGGGATTTCAGAGCTGAGGGCAAAGATTCAACCCCAGTCTCTCTAAACTGTGTCTGGTATGCATGCCAAAGTTGGAGATAGCAAAAGAAATATGAGTTAACCAGGTCATGTCTGGACTGTAACTGGGGAAACGTCAGAAGGTGGCCCAAGGAAGTAATGTCTCTCAGTGACTTTTTTCCCTTGACCACCCAGATCATGGGATCCGGCATATGATAGAATTGTGGCAACGAGGGGTTCATCCACAGAGGGGCAGACAGAGAGACCCCCGATAGCTGGGACAGACCAACTTCACTGCTACATCCCATGCTCTCATAGTGGCCTTAATCGTCAACATCAATGGTAATTCAGATCTGAGTCCTTTAAACAAAGCTAGGCGCAGACTTTCGTATGACCCCAGTTGAACCTCTTTCAGAACTGTGGCGGCGTCTCCATCATCCATCAGTAACCATCTATGGACAAACACCATTTGACCACCAAATAAAATTTCTGCCAGCCAGGTAGCTCCCCAGGTTCCTGCAACACTTTGAGTTATATTCTGGGGGGTTTTGGTGCCCAAAGGTATAAGCTAACTACGCCATGTAACTGCTTGAAATATGATTTTGGAATCCACAATCAGTGCATGCCTTAAAAAGTATAAGATAACTGGAAGGATCTTCATTCCGCCTAATGACGCGCAAGCTGTTTGACAATTCTTTTAAAACCGAGGGCGGGGGCCACGCATGATGTGGGCGGGTAACCCCACCCCTCTAACGTGTCACGGGGGTTTCCGGTGATGCGTTAGAAGGGGCGGGATCACATGTCACAGGTGGCACTGCCCTCGGTTATAAAAGAACTGTCAACTTGCTTGTGCGTCATTAGGCGGGTGCCTCCAGTGCAGGCAAGATCATACTTCATTCCTCGCTGGAGTGGAGAGCATCACTGGAGAATGGATTACAATGGACATCGAGAATGGATTACAACCTTGGACAGACTACATTACATCACTGGAATGTTTTTTTTTTTTTAAAGCCGTCTCCTGTCATTTTTAACATTTTCAAACTTTTTCTTTCTTTCTTTCACATAGGGGGTCCGGGATCTGGGGGTCCCCTTTGTTAAGGGGCTTCCAGATTCTGATAAGCCCCTGCCCTAAGAACTCCCACAACCACCGGGCAAGGGTTGTGGAGATGAGGCTCTTGTCCCCATCAACATGGGGACAAGGGACCCCAAATCACCCTCCCAATGTTGGGGGCAAGTGGCCTGGTAGGGGTCAGTAGGGGTGCACGCTCTCCTCCCCCTCTCTTTTCCTGCGGCCTGCCAGGTTGTGTGCTCGGATAAGGGTCTGGTATGGACCTGAAGGGTCTGGTATGGATTTTTTGGGAGAACCCCACGTAATTTTTTTTTAATTTTGGTTCGGGGTTCCCCTTAATATTTATACTAGACTCAAAGGGCCTGGTGATGGACTAAGGGGGAACCCATGCTGTTTTTTTTTTCAATGACTTTTATCTGTATTATAGCCGCGATCAGTTTTTAATTTTGCGCAGGGACTTTTCTTTTTTCCAGAAATGTATTTATTAAAAAAAAATGTAAACTTTACAAACAGACAATACACATTAAACAAACATACATTGTCTCAATATATATACTCCTATTTATACCATCATATTGCTGTCTGCACTACCAACAGGTTATATTTCATTTCCCCCTGTCCCAGCTCTTTCCTTCAATATCCTATAACTTCTTTCTTCCACATATCAAACCTATGAGAAATGGGCCGAGGTAAACAAGGTTCATTGGAGAGATGGGACGGCTTTCGCTAGGATGTTCCTTAAGGGGAGGTATAGAGAGAGAGAGGGAGAGGTGAAAGGGGGGGGAAAAGGTCACTATTATGTGTATCCTGGGGAAGCTGTCCCTCGGTGCCAAGGAGACAAAATTATATAAGTGTACATAGTAAAGGAGAACCATATTGTCTCCTATATATTGGGGTGAAATCATGTGTCGTGGTGCAAAGGAGATGAGGGAGAAAGAGAGAATAAAAAAAAAGAAATATGTATATATACTAGGGGGGCTATCCCCCAGTGCCAAAGAAGTAAAATTATATAAGTGTTAATAATAACGGGGGACTTTATTGTCTCCTATGTATTAAGGTGTAATCATGTGTCACTGTGCCTATATATGTATATATATATATATATATATATATATATATATATATATATATATACAGTATATATATATATATATATATATATATATATAAAGGAGAGGAAAAAAAAAACTAATTGTGTGTATGTACTAGGGTGATTATCCCCCAGTGCCAATGAAAAAAATTATATAAGTGTACATAGTAAAGGGGGACCATATTGTCTCCTTTATGTTGATGTGAAATCATGTGTCATGGTGCATATATATATCCTATTGTCCCCTTTGTGTTAAAGTGAGAAAAAAAATTCCCTCTTCCTCTATCTCTATTCCAGAGCAAAAAAGGGCTCCGTTTCCCCGTGTTTCCTGTTTCTAAGCCTCCTGCTCCTTAAATTCTCTCCATTTACTCCATATCTCATCATATTCTGACCTACCTTCATTATGGTTTGAGATTAGTTCCTCCATCTTACTAATCCTATTCAATTCTTTTATACATTCTCCTATTGATGGGGCTTCCTTTTCCCTCCACCTCTTAGGGATTAGTGCTTTAGCTCCATTCAACAGAAAAGGGATCAATGATCTTCTATACTTTTTCCTAGCCATTCCCATTCCATAGAACAGGCAATGCCAAGGATCTAACTTCATCTCTTGACCACTTATCTTTTTGATAATTTTTAGAATCTCAACCCAGTATACCTGTATCAGGGGGCATTGCCACCAGATATGGGCATGTGTACCCTCCATTCCACAACCTCTCCAACAGAGAGATGATGTTTCACTATCAATTCTGTGGAGTTTCGTTGGGACATAATACCATTTGGTAAGGAGTTTATAATTCATCTCTTTTATTTTTGAGTCTGTTGAAGTGGAATGGACAAGATCTAATACCTGTCTTTTCTTATCTTCTGATATATTTTGATTTAGTTCTTGTTCCCATCCTTCTAATGCTTTTGATGTGCCAGGTTCTCCATTAGAGATCAACGTTTTATAGATATTTGATATCCTCTGGCCTCCCCTTCCTCCATGCACAATAAGTTTTTCCAAAGAGTTTAATTCCTTCATATCTCGTAGGGGTTTCTGTAGTGTGCCTACAAGATGTTGAACCTGCCTATACATCCATTCATCTTCCAAGGTAGGTCCATATGTTTCACACAATTCCTCTAAAGAGCAAAGTGAATTGCCTTTCATCAGGTCCTTTAATCTTAATGTGTCCGTGGTTGTCCATCTCAGATACATCCCACCCCCCTATCCCGGCGTGAAGCAGTCTGTACCCGTAAGGGGCAACAACGGACTATTATAGGGCCATTTTTCCTTTTTACATATTGCATCCCAGATTCTTAAGGTTTCTTTTGTCATTAATGGGGCTTCCTGAGGTAGATTTCTATATTGTTTTGGTATCCATATTCTCTTTCCCAGATCCTTTTTACTTAAACTTTCCTCAACTTCTACCCACTTTTTCTTTTGGACATCTTCATGTAGCCAGTCAGTTATTCTCTTTAATACCGCTGCTTTATAATATCTCTTAAAATCTGAAAAAGCTAGTCCCCCCTCACATTTAGGTTTAATTAGGGTCTCAGCTGATATCCGAGGCTTTCTTTCTTTCCATATAAATCTCCTCACTATCTTCCCCAGAATTCTGAAATATGTATCTGTGATTTTTATCAGGATTGTTTGGAAGATATACAGGATTTTAAGTAGTATCATCATCCTAATTATATATAAATTGCAGATCACCGCCATTACAAGTAAAAAAAATAATAATAATAAAAATACCATATAAATTCCATAAATCTTTCCCATAGTTTGTAGACGCTATAACTTTTGCGCAAACCAATATATACGCTTATTGCAATTTGTTTTACCAAAAATATGTAGAAGAATACATGTTGGCCTAAACCAGTGTTTCTCAATTCCAGTCCTCACGCCCCCCCCAACAGGTCAGGTTTTCAGGATTTCCATTATTTTGCACAGGTGATTTGATCAGTTTCACTGCCTTAGTAATTCCCACAGCCTTTTCATCTGAGGGAAATCCTGAAAACATGACCTGTTGGGGGGGCGTGAGGACTGGAATTAAGAAACACTGGCCTAAACTGAGGAAGATTAAAAAAAAATTGGGATATTAATCGCTTAAGGACCGCCGCACGTCAATCGAATGGCACGGACAGGCAAATGGACATCCAGGTATGTCCCCTTTAATTTGCCGCCATGACCGTGCCCGCGGGACCCGATGACTTGATGTCCGCCAGTGTCCCGCGATCGTGTCACAGAGCTTAAGAATGGGGAGATGTCAGTGTAAACACAACATCTCCCCGTTCTTCCTAGTGACATGTCACTGATCGAATGCTCCCTCTCATCGGGAGTAGCGATCAGTGACGTGTCACTCGTAGCCACGCCCAAAATAGTTAGAATCACTCCCTAGGACACACTTACCCCCTTCAGTGCCCCCTACAGGTTAACCCTTTTACTGCCAGTGTCATTTTTACATTTATCAGTGCATTTTTATAGCACTGATCGCTGTGAAAATTACAATGGTCCCAAAATGGTGTCAAAAGTGTCCAAAGTGTCCACCATAATGTCGCAGTCATGATAAAAGTCGCTGATCGCTTCCATTACTAGTAAAAAATAAATAAAAATAAAAATGCCATAAAACGTGTCCCTATTTTGTAGACGCTATAACTTCTGCGCAAATAAATGCTAATTGCGATTTTTTTTTTACCAAAAATATGTAGAATATGTATCGGCCTAAACTGAGGAAAAAAAAAAATTGGATAGATTTTTTGGGGATAGTTATTATAGCAAAAAGTTATAAATATTGCATTTTTTTCAAAATTGTCGCTCCATTTTTGTTTATAGTGCAAAAAATAAAAACCGCAGAGGTGATCAAATACCACCAAAAGAAAGCTCTATTTGTGGGGAAAAAAGGACATCAATTTTGTTGGGGAGCCACGTCACACGACCGCGCAATTGTTAGTTAAAGCGACACAGTGCCAAATCGCAAAAAGTGACCTGGTCTTTGGCCAGCCAAATGGTCTGGGGCTTAAGTGGTTAACTATAGCAAAATTTTTTTTTTTTTTCCAAAATTGTCACTCTTCTTTTGTTTATAGCGCAAAAAAATAAAAAAAGCAGAGGTGATCAAATACCACCAAAGAAAGCTCTATTTCTGGGGAAAAAAGGCAGTCAACTTTGTTTGGGTACAACATTGCACGACCGGACAATTAAAGTAACGCAGTGCCGTATCGTAAAAATTGGCCCGGTCATTGAGCAGCCAAATCTGAAGTGGTTAAAGACTCGGTAATACAAATGCGAAGCCAACATTTTGTATTTATTTCTAATGGTAAATAGGAAACATAGCAAGAAAATTGTGGCATGTATTAATATTATAACAAAGGTCTTGTTAATTAAATGATGCCTTCCCCATCTGTATTCCTTTTTTATTTTGTGTTCTGTCCAGTCAAAACAGAAATAAAGGTTTAGTCTCCTAGAAGTTAGCATGTTGTGGCTTTATTGTTACTGTGCTGTCATAATTCATATAACATTTACTGCAGTACTTGTGGTTCAATATATTAGATTCTGGATTGAAGTGGGTAGATGTTTGACCTTGTTTCCACCTTTTGAGTTTGCTCTTTAGCACTGTTTGATCCATGTTCTGATCTTTAAAAACAATGCAAACAACTAATTAAGAAGTGAACAGCTCAATTCCCCATGTGCCTTCTAATGACTTTTCACATTTTGGTTGCCAATTTTCTTGGAGGAATGATCTGCCTATTGACATTTGTTATCGAGCATATAAATTGACATTTCTCAGCCTTCTAAAAATAAATGAACCCACATTTTATTAGTAAAAAACCTGACAGTACAAAAGTATTTCAAAAGACAAAGAAAATGTTTCGGATAAAAAAAATGAAACAAATTCATGTACCAGTTTAACTACATTATGGTGGAAAGTCATGATGTAATTAACTGTTACTAAACCCACAACAGTAAAATCAGTCTGTAGATGCAGCAAAGTATGATTGTTATGCTCACTGTGGAATCTAAGGGGTTAATCCTGCACATTGTGTAAAAAGGCTGTTTGATCCTGTCTTATCTGATCCTCCCCTTCTTCCACAGTCCCCAATCCTTCCCCTGATAGAACAGAGCTTTGCACATGCTCAGTTTGGTGTGTATTGCTAGATATTGTTTTTTGTATTGGGAGAGTGCATGTGATTGGCACAGGGCCAATCAGCACTCTCCAGACAGAGGGTCAGGGGTCATGCAGCCTCATAGGACAGTCAAGGAGAATGAAAACTCCTGCTACAAGCTTTAACCAGAGCTCAGCCAGACACAAGACTGCTATATACTGCTGATGAGAAAAGGTATTTAGCAGTTTATATTTACTAAAATAATTTAATTTCCATATTCTGTTCACTGTGGGAGACAAGATATAGTGAATGCAGGGTCCTGGGTTTAGTAAAGTTTTAAACAATATTCAATGCTGAAAGGAAATAATTTAATTCTACATTTAACTAGCCCAGAAGGCAGGCTCATAGTGTATTCATTTCATCACAGTGTGATCAACATCCAAACTGCTAGATTGTCGCTCATCTGAGAAATACTGTTTAGCAATTGTTAAGTTTTTATGAGAAGAATTTTCCAGTACTGTAAAGCAAAAAGTGTACCATTTTAGCCAGGGATAAATAACCAGTAAACAAGGTAAAATTATTGTCAAAGTGATAACTTTTTAACTGTTAGTATACCCAAAAAAGCAACCTAGAACTAATAAAAATAATTTGCTTGTAGAATCACTATTACTCACCTGGTCCATTTATGCAAATAGAAGCATACCTCACTTAGGTAAAATAGTCCTATGATCTGGGAGAAACCATGTATTTCCACGCAGCCAAACTGGAATAACACTGTTGAATGCTCTCATTCACATAGCAAAACATTAAAAACATTTTACATGCTCTTTTCTGAGGCAACCAGGGAGTTAAAGGATAACTAAAGGAAACATTGTTTTTTAGCTAAATAGCTTCCTTTACCTTAATGCAGTGCTGTTTTTATGTTCTCATTGTTCGTTTTTGCTTTGAAGTTACTGTAATTCTGCTCTGATCTCCACACTTCCTGCTTGTCTGGCTCCTTATGAAAAATCTCATGGCAGCTTTTCACTGTGGTCCAAGCTGTGTGTCTAAAACTCATCAGAACCAATCAGATTCATTTTAAAAACAAAACACTGCCCTGGGATTCAATTTAAAAACAAAACACTACCCTGGATTTGTTTGTTTTTGTTCTGTCTCTCTACTTCACATAAACACAAAACCACTTTAAAAACGAAAGTGAAACTAGAGGCATATTATATGATTGATTTTTATCTATTTGTAATCATTTTTTAAATGAATCAGTTAACTTTTATGTCTCTATACCCTGTAAACAGTCATTTCAGCAAAAAAAATGTTTCCTTTAGTGATCCTTTAATGTTTACCATAAATCACCCTGTCTGTACTGTGTTGGCAGATCTCATTATGATGCCACGTACACACGACCGTTATTCATGTCATGGAAAAAAACAATGTTTTTCTCGACATAATTCCTCTCAAGCCTGACTTGCATACACACGATTGTAAAAAAAATGCTTGAGCAAAGCGTGGTGACGTACAACATGCTTTTACCACTTCAATACCAGGCACTTACGCACCTTCCTGCCCAAGCCAATTTTCAGCTTTCAGCGCTGTCGCACTTTGAATGACAATTGCGTGGTCATGCTACACTGTACCCAAACTATATTTTAAAAATGTTGTTCCCACAAATGAAGCTTTCTTTTGGTGGTATTTGATCACCTCTGCGATTTTTATTTTTTACGCAACAACTAAAAAAATACTGACATTTTTTTCTTCTTCAATTACGCTGATATGGCGGCACTGATTGGCACTGATAGGTGGCACTGATGGGCATTCATAGGCGGCACTGATGGGCACTCATAGGCGGCACAGATGGGTACTTATGGGTGGGACTGATGGGTACTTATGGGTGGCACAGATAGGTTGGCACTGGGCATGGATAGGCACTGATGGACACTGAGTGGTGGCACTGATCAACACTGAGGGGTGGCACTGATGGCATTGCTGGGCATCACTTGTTTATTTACACATTTTTGCCAGTCAGTGCCCATGTTGCCAGTCAGTGCCCATTTGTGGGCACTGATTGGCATCTATTGTGCTTATTTTTGTCATCCACATGTTGCCCCCTTCCCTAGTGGTCCTGGCGGCTTCCTTGGTGGTCCAGTGTGGGCATCCGAGGGCGGGCTGCGCTGATAACGAGGAATTTCCTCCTCGTAAGGAGGAGGAAATTCCTCCAGAGATCAGGACAGTGATTGGGCACCATCATAGTGCTATAATAGCACCGAGCTACCATCTGGAAATGAGGATATCTTGGAGATCACCTCCACCGAGGATCATCACCCTGATGATTACCAGATCGGTCTACACAAGCTCCAAAAAAAACCCACCGTAGAGTGAGTTGAGGGTCCACCTTATCCGGTAAGGGTACCCATCTGTCCTTGTATATTTGAGGATTGCTTCTTGAAACATAAATCTTATTCAAACCAACTAGAAAGAAGATATGTTCGTCACATCTTCACGGTGTATGGACTGATTGTTTCTCGTGATTGGTTGTCCTTATCAATTTACAGTGGACATTGTGATATTGTACACTCTCATTGTGCATGGTTTATTATTATTTTTTATGTTTATATATTTTATATTGATACTGTTTTTGATTGATGGATTTGAATGCCCATCTAGTTTTTGATTGATGATATGATCACTGAGGTAGGAGTATTTTGATTAATCTCCCTGCCCTTCTTGAATGGTTGCATTCATTTTTTTCACTACTATTTGTTGATCACAAATTACGAATGCCCTACGTTGGGAATACACAGCAGGGTTTGTGACACCTATCACTGACTCCACTGGGGAGCCCCTATATAGGGCCCTCATATTGGCGCTACACTGTATATATATTGAAGTTCACAAATATCCATTTTGTTGTGCTGGCTGCCTGACCTTTATTTCACTTATTATTACACATATATATATAAATAAAAAGATATTTTTTTATAAAAAAGGGGGGCTTGTCATCCGGGGCCCTGGGGATCTCCGGGCCACTGGGGAACTCCAGACCCCTAAAAAAAAATTGGCCCTTTAATAAAAAATAAAATAAAAATATATTAAAAAAATATTTTTTTTTAATAAAAAATAAATAAAAAAAGGGGGGGTTGCCATCCGGGGCCCTGGGGGCCTCCAGGCCCCTTGGAACCTCTGGACCCCTAGAAAAAAGGGGGGTTGCCATCCGGGTCCCTGGTGACCCCAGGGCCCCTTACAGGTGTACTGCCTGTACCCCCCTGATGGCGGCCCTGGGTTCGTATATGTCTTTCAGTGCTTGTAGTCAGTTCATATCTGTTTTCGCGTTCTTGTCCACTCGTTACTGTTTTTCAGATTGTTTTTCATACACCTTGCTGTTCTTCAGTGCGTTCTTTAGGTTCGTTCTGATTAGATGATCGTTTTCTAGCCATGTTGCGTATACGTTCTCGCCAAGATCGTGCTTTGCTTGGTGTTGGGATTGCTGCTTTTTTCCGATTTCAGTCCATGAATAGGGTGAGGAGGAGTTCATTGACCAAGAATTGGTTGCTCCAATTCTGTCACATGCCTCTGTTGCGGGAGATCCAGGAGTATAACCCTAATGACTTCAGGAATTTTCTCAGGGTGACAGACCCTGTTTTTCAGCATCTGTTGTCTTTGGTGTCCCCCTATATCACCAGGCAGGACACGGTTATGCGGGAAGCCATCACTGCCGAGCAGAGGCTAGTTGCCACGTTGCGATACCAGGCAACAAGGAGAAGCCTTCAGGACCTCAAGTTCTCGACAGGCATCTCCCCCAGGCTCTGGGGATCATAATTCTTGAAACCTGTTCTGTCATAATACAAGTCCTGCAGGAGGACTATATTAAGGTAAGTTTTCTCCTTTAACCACACATTCTATGTATTTAATGCTTGCTAATGTATAGTATTTTTTGTTTTAGTCAACATTGATATAAGAAGCCACACATTGTTGAGTATAAAAGCTTTTTAATTGTTGCATATTTTAAATGTGCTTTTTTTTTTTTATCGAAAATGGAAAAAGTTTTTTTTGGGGGGGTAATTTTCTTGCTAATACGCATGAACAGCCATGGTTTAAAACATTATGAAAAATGGAACTTGGAAAGTTAAACACGTATAATTGTACAAAAAAACAATTTAAACATTCCAAAGAAAATTAAATATAAAATATTTTTTGGTATTAAAGTTAAACCCTCCCAAGCACATCTATGATGTTTTTGAGCCTTTACTCCACCTGCTTGGTATTTTGCCTGATCAGTCTTCGTTTATTTTATTAAGGTCACAAAAGCAGACCATTATTTCTTGTATCACCATCTGGGCACTGTGACTGGTGAATCTTTCTTGCTCCACTGGCAGAAAACCACCTAAAATTTTGAAACACACCATGTATTATAAATATGAAGGCCTACATCTATTACCTGAATCTGTGGCGTATGACACTGACATGTTGTGGTGCCAGTTTCCATTTCCTCCACTTCTTCCTCCACATCCCGCGGTTGTGGGTGTTTTGTTGGAGGTGTGGGGTTCCTAGGCTCTCGTCTCGAACCTCTTCGAAGCCCTATGAGATTGAAACAAAAGGTACTTGAGTAGTGTTGCTCACGAATATTCGCATTGCGAATATTCGCTACGAATATTGCATATTCGAGTATTCGCGAATAACTCGAATATCGCGGCGAATATTCGCTATTTCGAATATTCATATTTTTTCAAATTTCGCAATAAATTTCGCAATCAATTTCGCATTCGCACTAGCGAAATTTCTCATTAGCGAAATTTCTCATTAGCGAAATTTCGCATTTTTTTTTTTTTTTATAAAATATAGCGAATATTCGTAAATATCGAATATTCGTGATATTTTATAAAAAAAAAAAATTGCGAAATTTTTATAAAATATCACGAATATTCGATATTTACGAATATTCGCTATATTTTATAAAAAAAAAAATTGCGAAATTTCGCATTGGCGAAATTTCGCAATTTTTTTTTTTATATAAAATATCACGAATATTCGATATTAACGAATATTCACGAATATTCTTCGAAATATTCGTGAAATATCGCGAAATCGAATATGGCGTATTCCGCTCATCACTATACTTGAGTAAAATTATATTTGAGGCCTGAAAGAGGAATATGAATCATTCTTTGGAAGTGTGGTACAATTGTCTGTTTTGCCAGAGTTCAAAGCTGAATACATGATTGCATCCACTACCAAAGCTGGTCAAGTTTCAAACATGGAAACACACCAAGTATACACTGGATCACCTGTGTGTGACACTCTAAAAAGGTTGTTCTTGTGGCCCACACTTGTGCTACTGAGTCCACATGTACTGTAACCAGCTGCTGAGCATCCTCTCCTTACAGTACACTGAATCCAGTTTTATTATTTAAATATAGTTACCAACACATCTACACAACCATGTTTCAAAAATATTCTCACATAAATAGGCATGGTCAAATTTAGTTAACACTGTATCAGACAAAAACATTGTATTATTATTAGTGAGCAAATAAACAATGATTCCTACGACCGATTATTGTGTCCACGAACATGAAACTTGACATCTTGTACTACATTAAAGAAAAAGCACACGCAGCACCATGCTAGTATTAATAATCTGAGTAACACAGGAAAATGACTTACTTTTTCCAATCACTTTTTTTAATTTTGTGGTATTGCTCTGGCTCCCTCAAATTGATGTCAGACCATCTTTTACTGAGCTGTTCTTTCTATCTGCGCACCCTAATTTTTGGGGGTTTTAACCACTTTGTCCATTATTTTGTCCTTGACCTGATTAGGCTTTTTGTATGAGCCATGTTTTGCATCATAATCCCCCCTCCTCAATATTGCCACCATTTCAACCATCTCCTCGAATTACATGTTTGTCGCTTAGTATCTCCGAAATCTGTGGGTCTGTGGTTCCTCCTGACTTTCCTCCTCGGTTGAGGTTGCCACTTGCAGAGTGTCCGCCATGTTGTCTTGCACTACGACGAGCGAGAAGGGGCGGGAAAGTACTATAACGAACATCAGGGGTGGGGGAAAGCATGCAGAGCTTCACGCATGCTCAGTGTACATAAAGGTAATCTGCATGTGTCAAAACGACGTTCAGTGTGTGGAAGAAGGCAGAAGCAATGAACGTTTAGATCAAGGGTGTTTGACTTGCAGAAATCATGCAGGTCTTCAAGGATCATGATTTTATGGCTGAGTTCCTGCAAAGGTGGAAGAATCTTCAGATTTTATGGCAAACGAAAAGCACCGCTAATAAAAATAAAGAAACCAGGAAGGAAGCACTGAAGAACTTGCTTGAATTTGTAAAAATCCAGATCCCCACAGCAACAACCAAGGATGTGAAGAACAAAATTTAGACCATTAGGGGCACATATCGTACTGAACGGAATAAGGTCTTGAAATCCTTGAGGTCAGGAGCAGCTGCAGATCAAATTTATAAGCCTAGTCTGTGGTACTATAGTCAGTTAAGCTTCCTTGATGACCATCTGGAAGCAAGGGAATCTCTTTCAACCCTTCCCCCCAGACGTAGCTCCACCCTTCCCTGCAGCCAAGCTTAGCCTTCTTCGCAGGAACAACCTGAGTTCCTGGAAGAGCCTGATTTGACCATATGGAGCCAGGTATAGTATTTGGCTAAAGATTTCTTGTAATAAAAGTATAATGATGTAAAATAGATGTTACTATTGCTAAAAATGTAATGATTGAACAAAAAGTGTTTTACATATCAATAGACAGTAGTGGCCAAAAATGATGCATTCCACAAAAAAGGACCAGGATGCTTAGGCAAATGGAGGAGGAAACTCATGCCCTAATTAGGGAGGCTACTGAGGCCCTCAGAGAGAACCCACCTCTGCAGAGGGATTTGCTGCCATTATTGGCAAAAAACTACCAAGAATGGATATGGGCCAGCGTCTCTGTAGCGAAACCCTAATTTTGAAGGTGGTCAACATGGGCTTGATGTGGAAGCTTACTGACTACACGGACCTTGTGGAGGTCGCCCCTCCTCCTGCTCCTGCTCCTGCCACAAGCTCTCCTCCGGAGACACAGCCTCCAAAGACATGGTTAACAAAAGGCTGCAGAGAAGGCTACAAAGAAGAGAAGAAAATAATTGTGCTTTGAAAGATATGTGCGTCTCATGGTCCCAATTTTGGTATTCACATCCTTGGTTGTTTGCTGTGGGGATCTGTGTCTGCACACATTTAAGCAGGGTCTCCAGTGTTGCATTCCTGGCTTCTTTGGCCCAGATTCACGTACATCTGCGCATTATTGGACCGGCGTAGCGCACCGCCTTTACGTTAGACTTGCGCAATGTAGCCGCGTAATCACCCTATTCTCGTAGCTTTTACGCAAGCGTAACGTTTTTTCCGAGGCGTAAGGAGGAGTAATACAAATTGGGAAGGACGTGGGCGTGTTACATTGAAATGAGCCGTGACCCCATGCAAATGAAGGGCCGGCCGGCTCGCGCATGCGCGCTTGAAGGAGACCATGGTCAGCTCCGCTGTGCGCATGCTCACAACTCGGGAGCGGCGCAATCAGTGAAATTGGAAATGGACTAGGGCAACTTTGTGAACTACGCAGACAGCATAAATAGACAGACACAAATGCACTTCCTTTGCAAAAGTACATCCCTTTGTATCCCTCCCTCTACAGCAAGGTGCTTTTGTTTGTTTGTGACGTGTCTTTGAGATATTTAGGGACTGTTTTGCAGAGTGATTTTTGTCTTTTATGTGTTTTCTTTGTTGTTATTTTGTTTAAATTATATTTTTGCTGGGCATTTTTTTTTTTTTGCTCGTCATTTATTTAATTTTTTTGGTTCTGTTTGTGTATGATTTTGGAATGTGGGGGTGATATTCCTGCGGGAAAAGGGGTGTCACCCTCATTTGTGGTGGAGAAGTGATCCCCAGGTCTGTGTGAATGGTGTATGAATGTACAGTGACATAATTGGAGCCGTGGCATGGCGTTGCAGCTCACAAGTCCTGCATGGTGGACTGGTGCCAATCCAATGTGATGACGATGTGGTGTGTGTGTGCTAGGGACCACAGTGGTGTGCATGCATGCATTCTCATTGTGCCATGATTAATGTGTGTGTTTAACGTGCAAAGATGCATAATGTGAGCTGTCATGAGATGGGGTACCAGTGCATATGCAGAGTCACCTTGAAGGGAAAAGACAGGAGGATGTTAGTCATGCATGTGCCACTTGTGAGGTGTGCATCACGGGAGGGGATAGTCATGCCTGCCACCCATGTCACTCACCAACCAGCCAGCTGTCCCCATACATGTTCTGTTCGAAATCTGTGGGGATGGGGCTCTGATTGTATATGTAGCTGTCATGGGTGTCATGGGTGGTGCCATGTGTTGGGCTGCTGATGTCCTCCTGCAAGGTTGTGGTAATTCCAGGATGGCATGAGGGGTGAATCTGAAGATGCGAGACACCTCAGAATCACTCATGCCAAAGATGTCTATGCGTGTGTGATATATCAAGTGAAGAGTGAGGGGCTTGTATCAGATAAGAATATTGTATTAGATTAGATTAAATTGTAAATTTTATATAAGCAAATAAAAAAAATAAAAAAACATCTCCCGTGCCCTCCTTAGTGCCATCCTCCGTGCCCTCCTCCTTCTTTGTTCATCTAAAGTCAGTAGTATAGCTATGCGCGACAATGCCCCTGGCATGTTGGCATACAGATTGTTGAGCAACACGTGTGACTGCTGAACTCCTCACTAACAGTGTTGCTTTATCTGACAATTAGACTTTTTTTCTTTTTTTAGACCAGCTTTTATCAGCTCTAATTTTAGACAGGACATTTTGCTGTTGCGCACACTGCGTCGCCTGCGCTGCCCCAACGTTGTTTTGTGGTTCCCCGTAAGTCCCTCATTAGCATATTTGACTAGCAAATCAATGGTGTGTCTATCGCAGTTTTGCGCGGACGGATGCGCCAGTCTAACGAAATTACGCGGGACAAAAAAAAGTCGATTTTTTGCGTATCTCGTTCTGGGGATGCCGCGCAACGAAACGCACGCGCACATTTAGACTTACGCACGCGCATCTCCTGTTGCGCAGGCGTAATCGCTCTGTGAATCTGGGCCTTTGTTTTTATTAACTGCCTTTTTGGTTTCCTTCACCTTTTTTTTCGAGCCAGAATAAATGGATTTTTGGTTTACTGTAAAAACTTGACCATGTGTTTTTATTTAAAATATAGAGTTTGCTAGTGAGTAGGCAGGGACATTTCAAAAATAAATTTTCAAATTAACAAGGGACACAAACCTCCTTGAGGGTAAAAAATACTAAATAATAATGTTGTTGTGGTAACTTGACACATTCAAATAAAACAAAATGGAAATCAGTCTAAAATATTATACAATTAGTAACCAAAAAAGCAGATCTTCATTAAAACATTGTAAAAATTATTAAAACAATTTTTATGGAGATCTGGCTTACTAAAAATAAAGATTATTTATGAGATCACGATAAATAATAAAGAAACAAGTTTGTCATAACTCTGTGAGAATAACCACTTAAGGACCTCCGCACGCACATTTACGGCCACAGAATGGCTCGTACAGGCACAAGGGCGTAAATGTACGTCCTCGCCCAGTAGCGGGTCGGGGGTCCGATCGGGACCCCCTCCGCGGCGTGCGGCGGTCCCCGTGTCTCCGGGAGCGATCCGGGACGAGCGGGCGGATGTCCGTGTTTGCCCGCCCCCCCGCGATCGCTCCCAGCCAATCCCTGCGCTCTCCCGCCCTGTCACTTCCGACTCCTGTGTTTACTCAGGAAGGGGGAAGTGATGTAATCTCTCATTGCAGCGGTATTTCCAACCGCTGCGATGAGAGGAACACCTCACAGTAAGTGTGCACTAACACTACACTGACATACACACACATAGGCATACTTAACCCCTTGCGATCTGCCCCCCCACCCCCCTGTCACAGTGTCACTGAATGCAGTGATCTAATCACTGCATTTAGTGTCAGTGTGACAGGCAGTGTAAAAGTCAGTTAGTGTTAGGTTCAGGATAGCCCCCCTACCCCCCCTAATAAAGTTTTAACCCCCTGATCACCGCCCTAGTTAACCCTTTCACTCCCTATTGCCAGCGTCACTAAGCGATCATTTTTCTGATCGCTGTATTAGTGTCGCTGTTCCCGCTAGGTAGCTATTTTTTTTATTGCGATTTTTTTTTTTACTAAAGACATGTGGCTAAATACATTTTGGCCTAAATGTTTGACTAAAATTTAGTTTATTTGATTTTTTTTTTTAACAAAAAGTAAAAAATAGTGGGTTTTTTTCAAAAATGTCGCTCTATTTTTGTATGTAGCGCAAAAAAAAAATCGCAGAGGTGATCAAATACCACCAAAAGAAAGCTCTATTTGTGGGAAGAAAAGGACGCAAATTTTGTTTGGAAGCCACGTCGCACGACCGCGCAATTGTCTGTTAAAGCGACGCAGTGCCGAATCACAAAAACACCTTGGGTCATTTACCAGCGTATTGGTCCGGGTCTTAAGTGGTTAAACAATGCAATAATTTACAGCATGACGAATGTGCCATCTCCATTACAAACGCTAGTTTTACCAGAACGAGCGCTCCTGTCTCATAACTTGCTTCGAGGCATGCGCGTTTTTCCCCCTCGTTAAAGTGTACCGTTTTTCACAACGTGAAAAAGAACGAGAAAAATTAGAACAGGTTATACATTTTTAACGGACATTTTTCTCGTCGAGAAAAATGCTCTGGAGCATACACACGACCGTTTTCACGACCAATTTTTCTCGTCATGAAAAACGGTTGTTTGTACACAGCATTAGCTATAAATGCTGCCTGACCAAATAAAGGGTTGAAGATCCAGAAACTGAGCTTCATTGTATATTATTAAGAGGAAACCCAGTGCATCCATCTTTGTCAGTAGAGACACAGAATAAGGTTCGTCTCATTCATTAAACTGTTTATTCAGCCGGATGCCTGCTCCAAACAAACACTTAGGCTGCGTACACACGATCAAACATATCTACTAAAACTGGTCCGCAGACCAGTTTCAGCGGACATATCCGATCGTGTGTACGGCCTAGCAGACAGGTTTTCAGCAGACAAAAGTTTAAAAGCATGCTTTAAAACGTGTCTGCTGGAAAGCTGTCTGTCGGATATGTCCGCTGGTTAGTACGCCTAACCAGCGGACTGAAATCTCCCGCATGCGTCGAATGGATTCGACGCATGTGTGGAAATATTTTACTTCCTGGTTTGGTGAAGTGGCGGCATCAACGTCACCGCCACGTCACCGTGCTGTCTGCTAACAGGGATATTGGTTTGATCGTGTGTACACACATCAAACCAAAACATCCCAGGAGACATGTCCGATGAAAACGTTCTGTCGGACCGTTTTCATCGGATATGTCTCCTCGTGTGCACGCGGCCTTAGAATTTTTTTATTATAAATTTTAAGTATTTTGTGTGAATAGGAACACATAACAGATATTGAATATTGAGTTTGGCCCACCCTTTGCAGCTATAACAGCTTCAACTCTTCTGGGAAGGCTGTCCGCAAGGTTTAGTAGTGTATCTATGGGAATGTTTGACCATTTTTCCAGAAGTGCATTTTGTGCGTTCAGGCACTGATGTTGGACGATAAGGCTTGGCTTGCATTCTCCACTCTAGTTCATCCCAAAGGTGTTCTATTGGGTTGAGGCAGGCCAGTCAAGTTCCTCCACCCCAAACTCGCTCATATATGTCTTTATGGAACTTGGAATATCTGATGAGGGGTACTCATATGGAAGTGAATCTTATTATAATTCATATTTTTGTACTGTACTGTATTGTTTACCATTTTATTACTGCTGTTACAATTTTCTAATTATGTATAACCACAGTTCACCATTTTAATGACTGAATCTTGCTGTATTCTCAATTACTGTACAAATTTAGTAAAGTTTTATTTTAATACATTTATTACTTTTTGAATTGAATACATTGTCGCTTAAAAACCCCACCCTGGGGAACCTTTCCATTCTTTCTTGTTTTTGCAATTTTCGGGGTGTGCGGCCTATGGACCCTACATACATGCGTTTTTCCTTTTTTCATGGAATATCTGATGTGGCCCCTAGTAACTTAAAGCCACAAGGGGGTGTCTGAGGCCGTTTACACATGATCGAATTTGTCCGCTGAAACTGGTCCGACGGACCAGTTCAGCGGACAAATCCGATCGTGTGTATGGGCTAGCGGACATGTCTGACCGGCGGACAAATTTTAAAAAATGCTTTAAAATTTGTCCGCCGGGTACATGTCCGTCGGATATGTCTGCTGTTGACATGTCCGTCGGATATGCCCGCACAAGCGTCGTATGGATGCGACGCACGCGTGGAAGTTGTTTATTTCCTGATGCGGTGATGTGGCGGCGTCAACGTCACCGCGCTGTCTGCCGGCGGGGATTTTGATCCGATGGTGTGTACACGCCATCGGACCAAAATAGCCGGCGGACATATCCGATGAAAACGGTCCAAGGACCGTTTCCATTGGATATGTCCGTCCATGTTTACGCGGCCTTAGACGGGATGTTGCACGGTCAGTCCTACATGGCAGGATGTTACAAGGAGGGACTCTAACCTTATCTCATTTAATTATGGGAGGCTGTGGCCGGGGAACTCAGCCTTTCCATCACTGAACAATTTGGGCCTAGTAGTCCATTTGCCACTATATGGACTGTGGGGTCGGAGGGGGGTGTATAAGGGTACCTTCCAGACACAGGGCCGGCATCTGGATAGCTGTTTATCACCACAAAAAGTCATTCTGAGTGACCTGTTACAAATAGTGCAGCATAAAGTGAGCAATAGTCTGCAGTGACACAGCTCACTAAACTACAATGTTTGCTGTGCCTTATTCTCGGTATGTAAATTACTAAGGTGCTAAAATCTGTGGGCATCCCATGTCATTATACCTTTACCCAACTCTACTCAAGAAATCTTTATAATAAACATACCACAAGGTAAAGCAAGTGACTCGTCATTGTGTCTTATGGATGGATGGATGAGGAGAATGGACAACATGTGTGGATCTTTTGAACTTGTGCTCAGAGTGTACCACTACATCAAAAAAGTGTTATACCTTCAAAGTCTATATCATGTAAGCTGTATCATGCACTGTAAATATATATGAAGAAATAAAAGACGGTTGTAACAGAGCTAAAATGTAGATGAATATATTTGCTTTACATAAAAAAAATCTAATCCCATGTGTAAACTGAAACAATTTTCTTTTGTGACATATTTGGTTTTCATTTAATTTGCATATCACTGAGATAATGAAATGAATTATACAAGATGACCTTCCTTTATGGTAATTATTTTCTATGTTAATAATCCCCTGCCTATGTTCACCTCTGCTGTAAACTGCTGTCACTTTGCCATCTAAAGAGCTGTCTCCAGGTGTCATGCTGTCTATTCTGTTTGCATCGTTTTCATGTCTCTTATCTTATCCATCTGAGGATGCCAAAAAATTCTGATGACTAAGCCATCAGAGGTGGTAATGAGAAGATATCTCGGAAAACGGAGGAGATGAATTAGTCTAATCATCCAGTATGCCAAGAATCAGGAATATCATTAAAATATTCTTAGCCCACTATTCATCCCAAGCAGTTACAAATATAGAACTTGTAGGAGATGATTGAATCTTCTAAGATTCTTACAGTTAACTGCAAAGCTGTTAGACTTGCTGGAAAGGAGTTTGCAGTTTCCCTATATTTTGTTTAGACTATTCTATTATTACATTCTGTTTTGACAGAGCTGGATAACTACTCAGTCTCGTAATATGCTGTGAAACAGCTTGAGTACTAAATCCATCAAACTCCTATTGAGCAGCATCTTTTCTACCACAGTGGCTTCCAAGCAATTACTTTTTAAGCCTTTCTAGATAAAACAGATTGTGTTGCCTTAGTTTGGAACAATTAATGCAAATATTTGGGAATTGCAGAAGGATTTCCATCACATAACCTATGACAAGAGGAAATATGAAAAAATATAAAACTGTAATTCTAGCATTTAGAGCCAATGCCGCAATGCATTGTTTTTACTCAGAACAACAGCAACTGTGTCATGTATTTACTGTCAGGAATTACAGTTTGTGCCTTTTCTTCAGCATGTGAATGGGTTTATACAGTACAACCTATTGAATCAGCCATAGAACAGTGGTCATGGGGCTTAGTGGGAAATGATGAGGGAGTAGATTAGCTCTTTCACAGTGTACAGTAACGTTTCTCAGCCTAAGTTCAGCTGGTTCCTTAGGGTTCCTGTAAAGTTGTCCATAGACTGGTTAAAATTTGGGTGGTTCAGCAGGGACCAGAGACCTTTTCAATCTCTGTGACTATCCACGTTCGACAGTTGATGGCTAGATTGACTTCTCTCAAATGGACAAGCTGGAAAACTTGTGTTGATCAATCAGCTGCAGCCAGTGATCAGTGTATTCTGACAGAGGAGAGTCCCAGTGGGGGAATTCCTCCATCCTCCTCATTTGTGTGGATGGAGAAATATATATTTTTTTTGTTCATTTAACATGAAAAAACTAACCATCTATAGCCAACTTAAAGGTTGATAAGGGTTCCTTGTGCAAAGAAAAATGGCAGATTCACTTTGCACCTAATGGTACCTTCATAGTTTAGGCATCAACATCACTTGACAGAACCAGTGGCATGGCACCGGTGGAGCTTCTCTTTTCTCCAGCAGCTATTAACATCAATGATCTTTTTATCAGCTTGCAAAAGAAGCATTATTCTCAATGACCTCCCATGTGTGGAACATGGGTGTCCCCATGAGCTCTGGTATTTATATTGATATTTTGCTATCAACTTAGATTTGAATACTGATATTATTTATAGCCAATAGTCAGTGACCTATTCATATTTCTATAGTTTTTTTCTAAAAATGGTAGATGTTGAATTATTTATATATTTTTTGTTGTATATCTTTTATATTTAACCCTCATTTGAGTAAATTGTATATCTTAGTATATAAGTTTTCATGTGTATACATTTTAGATATGTTTTTGTTGTGTTTTTATAGCTTTAATGAATGGGCTGATTTTGAGGCCCCAGAAAATCATTGGTCATATTCTTTATGCCAATTCAAAATAACTTTTTTTTTTTTGTTTATCAGAAAAATGTCTATTGTGCCGTTAACATAAAAACAAAGTACAGACCATCATCAAGAAAGCCACAAAAAATAACGAGAGAGAACAAGTACATCCTGTATGATACAATAGCAGCACTAAGGCCGCGTACACACGATGAAATTTATCTGCTGAAAACGGTCCGACATACCATTTCAGCAGACAAATTCGATCATGTGTACGGGCGAGCAGACAGGTTTTTCCAGCAGACAAATTTTAAAGCATGCTTTAAAATCTGTCTGCTGGGAACCCGTCCGTCCGACTACACTAACCAGTGCATGCGTTGAACATGCGTTGAATGGATTCGACGCATGTGTGGAAGTATTTTACTTCCTGGTTCGGTGATGTGGCGGCGTCAACGTCACCGCCACATCACTGCGCTGTCTGCCGGGAGGGATTTTGGTTTGATCGTGTGTACACGATCAAACCAATATATCCCAGCAGACAAATCCGATCAAAACGGTCTGTCAGACCGATTTGATCGGATTTATTTAGTGGTGTGTACGCGGCCTTAGATTATAAACAAGACACACAACATCAAAGGAAAAATAAATAAAAATAAGACAGTGCTGGGTAGGCAGAAATAGTCTCCCACCCACCACGACTACACATGCGACCAACGGGCCACAACTTAATCCCACCAACCCACAGTCTGCCTACATAAACAAAACCATTTCTCAACATTTATAGAAGTCCTATGCCCAAAGTATGATTCTTATACAATATACAATTCAAACAAAGCCAATACCAGCTTCTGTATAGAAAAAAACTACTCAGACCTGCAACAACCAGGACAAAACCAGTCTCGGAGGTGCCAGTCCAGGCGTCTCTAACCAGGGTTGCCAAATGGAATTACATTTCCGGGCTGCATTTCTATGCCCATCTGTATGGTGCTCTCTTATAAGGATATGGTTAAAAAAAAAAATAACTTGAATAAATCCAAACATGGACATTTAATTCTTAGTGCAGTACTTTAATCTCAGATCCATTCAGTTACAATCCAAGGAAACTGGAAATCCTCTGGAACAGAGAAGTTCCCAACTCAGAATCCAAATACCACCATAATTGTGCATTAGCACAGAAGCTTATTGTTTTTTAGATTATTTCAGTGGTTTGAGTTCTTTAACCATTTAAGGACCAGAAGAATTTACCCCCTTAATGACCAGGCTATTTTTTTTTCGAAGTCATACGACGATGCGCGTCAGGAGCACTAGAGCGCGCACATTTGGCGGCTGGGAGACGAGCTCGCTGATCGTATGGAGTTGTGCCCAGTTTTTACCTTGTAAATGTGAGTTTTTATTTTTCTATTTATCCAATAAACATTTTATACGGCAGTACTTTGCTATGTGCTTCCTCTGTTCTCTCTCCTCGCACATCCATCCGCTACCTGCCACCACCCACCTGTTTGTGGCCACCTGGAGCTGGAGAAGGGAACAGGGGGACCCTGAGCATCAACACCGGACCTTTACGAACTCGGAGTTCGTGGGAGATAGGCCCACCTTTCATGATCTCAAAAGTGAGTGCATGTCTGTGCGATTTATCACTTCTCTAGTATCCTCACAGGATTATGCTATGTTGTCTCTTTGATTTTTTACATGTCCATCTGCCACTGAGATCCTTAGTCGCCATTCATTTCTGCTGCCCGCTGTCTCTGCTGGAGTGTATTTTTGGCTATTTGTACATAGCCGCAAGGTGTGCGGTTAGAGAGCACTTGGGGTGTCTGCACCGAAGTCTGCATCTGCATCACCTCTGTGTTGGAAGTTTCTTTCTGCTCTGGGATTTTCACTCATAGACTGTGTAACAGAATGGCCCGTGACACCCAGAGACGTTGGAAGGATGAGAGATACTCTTGTGCCAGCAGCACCAAAAACTCTTGGGTCAAAATCCACCCTGTGCCCTTTTGGGTATAGGGTGGCTAATAGTGAATCATAATTCATATTACATGAGATGGGACATTAATAATACTTCATATTGCAGGACTGAGATATCACAAGGAGTCATGATGACATGACCAGGTCAGCCAGTGAGTCATACCTTTTGTATAATAGGCTTTGAAATATCCTAAGGTGTTGGCTATTCAATGTAAAGACACCCACTCTCACTGCCATTGTGTGACAAAGCTGTATAGAGAACTTATTCAACTAGATGTCTGTGTTACTATTCAAGGTTAATTGAACCCTATTGATAATACGGTGCCGTCATGTCTAGCTACCAATTAAAGAATTATCCTCAGTGAGTGAATAGGGGGGTGGAGATTACATTGTCCTGTGATTAACGGCATTATGTTGTACTGGATATAAGCAAGCTAAGAACCAATAAAGATATTCATACATTTTGGAAACTAGAGAACGGAGCGCAGTCTAGTTTATTCTGGGAAATGGAATGAATCATGTCTGCCTGGTTGTTGGTGTGTCGGATAAGCTTGTCGTGGTTGGATGGAAGGTTGTAAGCGGTGGTGACCGTTACAGACTGTTTTGGATTTTCACTGCAGTGTTTTTTTTTTCCACATTTGTACCATTAACTTTGTGAGATTAATTGATGTTTGGATGTCACTATGTCCCTTGGTTTTACTCATACTTGTGTGTCTCATCATCCTCTTTTCATATGTTGTTTACACTTGTTCACTATTTGTTCAGTTTTTAGGACACTTCCCCTTGGTTTGTGCACTCAACTCTGAGGTACTTACTCCTAGCACAACGCAGACACCATCATTTTTCACAAATATTCATAAGAGTTCGTCCAAAATCAACACCTAAAGTGTGAGTAAAATCAAAGGGCCAGATTCTTGTAGATTGTGACGTAGCATAGCGTATCCTATTTACACTACGCTGCCGCAACTTACAGACGCAAGTGCCATATTCTCAAAGCACTTGCTCCGTAATTTGTGGCGGCATAGTGTAAATGGCCCGGCGTATCCCCGCGTAATTCAAAGGGGGCGTCTTGTATTTAAATTAAGCGCGCCCCAGCGCCGAACGAACTGCGCATGCGCCGGCCGTAAACGTAGCCCAGTGCGCATGCTCCATAGTACGCCGCAAATACATTGGTTTCAACGTGAACGTAATTAACGCAAAGCTCTTGTCGCGAATGATTTAACTAAACGACGTAAACAACGGAAAAAGCGACGCTGGCCCGATGTCCATACTTAACATGGCGTACGCATCACCTACGCAACGTTACCCCATATATAGCAGGGGTAACATTACGCTTACGCAAACAACGTAAACTTCGATGACGGGGAGCAAATACGCTCGGGAATCGGCGTATCAGGCTCATTTGCATATTCGACGCAGAAATCGATGGAAACGCCACCTAGCAGCCAGCGTAACATTGCAACTTAGATCCGGAAGTGAAAGTGACTTACGCCAGTCGGATCTACGCAAAATCTATGCGTAACTGATTCTAAGAATCAGTCGCATAGATACACAGCCGCACAAACAGAGATACGACGACGTATCTGGAGATACGCCGTCGTTTCTCCTTTCAGAATCTGGCCCAAAAAAATCAACTCCGTAAATTGTAGTGTTTTTCCAAGTGTTCACACTAAAACAAACATATCCTTTCACCACACCACTTGTGTTTCTGACTCCGCACCCTTAAAGTGTAAGTAAACCCACCTATCATTTTCAGGCAAGGAAGCTGCCATCTTGGCCTATGTTTAATCTTCAACTGCCATGATAATGTACATGTGATCAGTTATGACACCAGCCATTGGCAGTTTGGTTGAGAGCACAACCAATGTGACAGTTGGCAATCCCGGCATGCCGGAAATGTAACTGCTTTTTGAAACTGTTAGATTGATGGGTTTACTTCCGCTTTAAGGATTTGCACTCACCACAAGAATATGCCTTGCATTCTCATGCTCAGCATTAAAACTTAGTGAACTCTCCAAGATCTCCAAGCAATTCCAACAGTGTTTAGTGAACCAATGCTCTTCACATGTAAAAATAAATAAGTGCTTGCAATAGTGAAGTACTATAAAACCATTTATAAAAACAGCACACGTAAATTCTTCACATATTGCACTCACATCCTTCTAAGTAAAAGCAAGACACTTCAAACAAATCCTTTTTAAGAAGCAAGAGGCTCGCAGCGGTGCACACAATATATAGCGGTGACGGAGGAGCCGAAGCTGAACCTGATATTCTCACCACCGATTGCTTGTCTCCCCACTCCTGGAGCAATTTCACACACGGTGATTGGTAAATAAGGACGCTAAACACTCTGCCCAGACATGTTTCATCAAACTGATTTCTTCAATGCCATATATTGTCTAGATCTGGTCTCCACTGACCAAATTCACATCTCCTATATAAAAAAATAGAAAACAATTCATACATAAAATAAAATGTTTTTTTATATATGTGTGTAATAAATATTGTGTATAAAATGTGCCGTGCTGTGCTAAAAAAAAAACAACATTAACTCTATTAAGGTGCAAACTGGCCAAAAATACAGAAAATGTGAAGATCTGCCCTACGTGTTTCGTAGTGACATCATTGTACACCTGATGAAATCACTATGGTTAAACATATACGGCATGGCTTTACTGATTCAGGAGAGAGAGAGCACGTCCATGAGTGAGCTGCCAGCTTCTGTTATCTTTCCCCACATGCCACATACCTGTTTGGAGGGTGGAGAGCTGAGAGGGCTTCCCTTGTGGCTGAGTGCAGAGCACCCCTGAAGGTGGTGACAGGTGGTGCTGCACCCAGATGTGGTCGTCTGAAGAGCTGAGATTATAAACACCTGGTGAGGGCAGGACAGAGCAGGATCGACTGCAGGACAGGTATGTCTCAGGAGTTGCAGGCGGGCCTTGGCAGCAGGGCAAGGAGGCAAGAAGAGACAGGAGAGGTGACTTATTTCATCCATACAGAGATGCTGGGGAGATATCTGGGTAGATTTGTATAGTGGTTCCCTCATACTGGATTATGGGGCTTGTTTTGCGAGAGGCCCTTAGTATCACCTCCTTAACTAGGAAGTCTTATTACTATGTCTCTGGGTGGTTTCTCCGATGGAGGTTTCGGCCGGAGGGCCCTGTGGATTCTGTCACAGGTAAAGGCAGCATCAGTGTGATCAAGGAGCGGAGAGTGGAATGTGTTCTTCACTGCTACTTGCAGATCCACCACTGTTTCAGGGACCCCCTCACTCTGATTTTATTTCTACTATTAACTAAGTCCTCAAGGTGGGTTTGCAGTTGGAGGACAGTGTCTGGGAGTGCCTCATGATCTTTCGTAGATCCTCATAGGCTACTTGAAGTTCATCATGCTTCATTTCTACAATGTGTGTGAGGCTGTAACGCCATCTGCGTTACCACCATTAGAACGAGCACAGCTGTACATAGTTCTAACAGCTGCGCTCCGTTCTACAAGCCGTCCGCGTCACTTCCGGTGTGCGGACGTCTGCGCTCCACGCTGGAACGCGGAAGTGCGACCCGCACTATTCCACGTTCCAGGCGCATTATTTAAACCCCCTGCTGTGGCGGCAGGGTGTTCGATTATTCCTGTTGGACGCCTGCCGCCACCAGGGACCCGGACACCCTACTCAGGAGACTCTGGACTCTGCACTCTCTCTCCCCAACGTTGGCCACTGCACAGAGACTGCAGTTCCACCCAGCTTGTGCCCATTTCACAGACTGCAGACTATCCGGACCTACTCAACCCTAAAGGGACCACTTTAACCTGCAGGAAGGACCTTCTCATTCTTCACATCAGAACCGCAAGTACCCCAAGTGGCCAATACTGCCTTGTTATACTTGTACACATTGCCGTGACTAAAGGACTGTATTCTACCTGTCTGCTGCTAACTGCTGACTGTTGATCTCTCACCATAGGGACTGCAGAGTGCCCTTAGCTATAACATTCACAGCTTTCCTTGATACTAACCACTTAACATCACAGCCCCCTACTGACCGTGTAGTGTACTGCTTTGCTCTCTGTTTAAATCCATGTTGCTTCAATAGCTACGCCAATATCAAGTTTGTTCTCAGTGGAGGCTGTGATGACCGAAACCCCATAATCTCTGTGTACTTAGAGAGTAATCTGGTGGTTGTGATCTGAGTAACCTCCGCAGCTGAGATCCAGACCTGTAGTCCAGTGTCCTAATAACACGCAGGGTCATAACATAATAATCAAACCCAAAAAATTAATATGGATCCAGCGGAGCTTGCAAATCATTTGGTTGGACTTTCACAAAGGGTAGACACCCTTACCAACTCCTTAACCGAGTTACGTCTAGAGAATGATGCTCTTCGCAACCAAAATTTAGCACGAGCCAGAGAGAGACCTGAGCCCAAAGTTTGTCCTCCAGAAACTTTCTCCGGGGACAGAAAACTTTTTCGTCAGTTCGTTAGCTTGTGTCGTCTGATGTTCGAGTTACGCCCCCGCACCTACTACTCCGATAGGGTCAGAATCCTCACCCTAGTCTCTTACCTTAGGGGTGAACCTAGAGTCTGGGCTGATGCTTACCTAGAAGAACACAGAGATCTCCTGGGCGCTTTTGACACCTTCCTGGAAGAGATGTCCCAGCTTTATGAGGATTCAAACAAACAGTTGACTGCCGAGAACTCAATTAGGAATCTCAAGCAGGGAAAAAGACCCGTGGAAGACTACATAACAGAATTTAAATGTTGGAGCAGAGAGACCCAGTGGTCAGATGTTGCACTTCGGAACCAATTCCGGTTAGGCTTAACGGAAGCAATGAAAGATTAAATTGCCCGTGTTGAGCTTCCTCCATCTCTAGAGGACCTTATGCAGCTTTCTGTTGCTATTGACCGACGCCTTCGCGAGAGGAAAGCGGAACATGCTGTCACATACCCTCCTACTCCGTTCAAGAGAGCCAGGTCACCACCCAAAGATGTTCCTATGGAGCTTGGAGCCATCAAGGGACCACTATCTTCTGCTGAAAAACAGCGCCGCAGAGCTCAAAACCTTTGCTTGTACTGTTCAGCTCCTGACCATGTTGTCTCCAACTGTCCCCTTCTTAAGAGGAATTCTGAAGGTAAAGATTTCCACATAAATAAGCTCAATGCTACTGGTACTACCTCTAACCAATATACCTTTATTGCTCTTACCTTACAGTGGGAACAAGAAAAGATTACCCTTGACGCAATGGTCGACAGCGGAGCCTGCGGCAATTTCATAGACTCAAAAATTGTAGATTCTAATAAAATCCCCTGTGTGTTAAAGCAAATTTCTGTGTCACTCACTTTTATTGACGGTTCTACGTCCTCTTCTGGTCCGGTTTCTCTTCAAACTTCCCCCCTTTTTGTTACCTGTAGTTCAGGTCATGCTGAGACCCTCGCTTTTGACATAATCTCGTCTCCGGTATTCCCAATAGTTCTCGGTCTACCATGGTTACGTCTTCATCAGCCCACTTTCCATTGGGCAACTAGTTCACTAACACTACAGTCCAAATTTTGTACGGAGACTTGTTATTCCAGTTACTCTATCTCCTTCACGGAGTCTCACCATGTGGAGCTCCCAGTACACCTACTTGACTTTGCTGACGTCTTCAGTAAGACCAATGCAGACATACTTCCCCCACACCGAATCTATGACTGTCCAATAGACCTCATTCCTGACAAACCTATCCCGTCTGCGCGTATTTATCCGCTGTCACAACCAGAACTGGGACATCTCAAGATTTACCTGGATGAAAATCTCAAGAAGGGCTTTATTAGACCTTCCACCTCCCCAGCAAGTGCTGCAATGTTTTTTGTTAAAAATAAAGATGGCTCACTCCGACCAATAATAGATTACAGATCTCTCAACAACATCACTGTGAAGAATAGATATCCTCTACCACTAATCCCAGAGCTTATTGAGCGTCTCCAGACATCCAAAATTTTCACTAAATTAGATCTTAGAGGTGCCTATAATCTGATAAGAATCCGCCCAGGTGATGAATGGAAGACCGCCTTCAAGACTCGCTATGGACTTTTCGAATACACTGTGATGCCGTTTGGCTTATGTAACGCCCCAGCCACGTTCCAGTGGTTCATTAATGATATCTTCCGAGATTTGCTTGATATTTGTGTCGTAATCTATTTGGATGACATCTTAATTTATTCTGGCACACCCGAGGAACACACTAAACACGTGCACTGGGTCCTGGCTAGGCTCAGAACACACTCTCTATATGCAAAACTTGAGAAGTGTGTTTTCAGTCAATCCAGTATCTCTTTCCTCGGATATCTAATTACCCCAAAGGGTATTCAGATGGATTCTTCCAAAGTAGACTGCATTCTATCATGGCCGGTACCACATACAAGGAAGGCTTTACAAAGATTCCTTGGTTTTTCAAATTACTACAGAAAATTAATTAAAAACTTTTCCGCTATTGTGAAACCACTCAGTAGTTTAACTAGCACTAAGACTCCCTTCTCTTGGTCAAATGATGCTCAGAAATCCTTTGATATGCTCAAGGCTAGTTACACTTCTGCTCCCATCCTTCAACTTCCCAATCCACTTTTTCATTTCACACTTGAAGTGGATGCCTCATATTTCGCTCTTGGTGCTGTTCTCTCTCAGCAACCAACCCTATCCGAGCCTCTGCATCCCGTAGCTTTCTATTCCAGGACTCTATCTCCAGCAGAAAAGAATTATCCCATTGGTGAAAAAGAACTTCTCGCAATCAAGGATGTCCTGAGTAACTGGAGACATCTACTGGAGGGTTCTACCCACCCAATCACCATCCTTACAGACCATCGCAATTTGCAACACTTGAGGGCCTGTAAGACCCTGTCTGCTCGCCAAGTTAGATGGAGTTTGTTCTTCGACAGATTCGACTTTGTCATCTCTTACCGCCCCGGTTCTCAAAACCTTAAGGCGGACTCCCTGTCCCATATTCATGAAGACCAGACCACGGAAGATCCTCCTCAATCCATTATTTCATCCAACCGATTCGTTGGAGCTTCTGCTTCTTTCAAGCATTTACTTACTGAAAACTTTGCTAAAGAGAGTACACAACTACCTAGTGGTCTCACCAAACAGTCAGACGGTCTATATACCTTCAATAACAAGATTTACGTACCACCCCAACTACAACTCTTGCTTCTTAAACAACTACATGATGCCCCTTTGGCAGGTCATCTTGGTATTAGTAAGACCATCCACCTAGTTAAACGTGACTACTGGTGGCCCCAGTTATCAAAGACAATCCATGACTACATCAATTCCTGTGTGATTTGTGCTACTAACAAACACTCAAGAAAACCTCCCTTTGGCCTCCTGTCCTCCATCCCAATACCTAACAGACCATGGGATGTCATTTCTATGGATTTCATAGTTGATCTTCCCCGGTCCGAGGGGGCTAACACCATCATGGTCACAGTAGACGTATTAACGAAGATGGCCCACTTCATCCCTTTAAAGAATTTACCCACATCCCTTGAGACAGCAAAAGCCTTCATACACCATGTCCTTAAGCTTCATGGGTTACCCTCTCAGATCATCACTGACCGTGGCTCTCAATTTGTGTCCAGGTTCTGGAGAGCCCTTTGTCAAAACTTAAAGATTAATCATAAAATGTCCACCGCCTACCACCCACAAACAAATGGACAAACAGAGCATGTCAACCAGACACTTGAACAGTATCTTCGTTGTTACTGTACCCATCTACAGGATGACTGGTTCCATCTCCTTTCTCACGCCAAATTTGCATATAATAATGCCAGAAGCTCTTCCTCCCAATTCTCACCTTTCTACGCGAATTATGGATTCCATCCTAACAGCTTGCCATCTTCCTTTTCCCCAAATAATGTTCCCTCTGTGGAAAATTACCTGACCGCCTTGAAAAAGAACCTGAGTATTCTCCGTTCCAACCTTGAAGCTGCTCAGCAGAAACAAAAAAGATATTATGATTCCCATAGAACAGTACCTCCTATATACAAAGTTGGCGACCTGGTATGGCTGTCCACCCGGAACTTACGCCTTAAGATACCTTCAAAGAAACTTGGTCGTCAATTTACTGGACCCTTCCCAATCTCCCATGTAATTAACAATAATGCTGTTAGACTACTCCTGCCTTCAGATTGGAAAATACATCCCTCTTTTCATGTTTCACTTATCAAACCTTTCACACCTAACCCGTTCCCTAACAGAGATCCTCACCCCCCTCCTCCTGTCGAGGTTCTCGGTGAAACAGAGGATGAGGTTGAGAGAATTCTGGATTCCAAAAGGAGAGGTTCTTCTCTTCAATATCTTATTCGTTGGAAAGGTTATAGTCATCTCGATGATTCCTGGGAAGATTCCTCACACATTCATGCTCCCCGACTCATTAAACAGTTTCATCACAAACATCCTGATCGGCCAGCCCCTATTGGGTACCCTGTTGGTAACCCCTTGAGGAGGGGAGTATGTAACGCCATCTGCGTTACCACCATTAGAACGAGCACAGCTGTACATAGTTCTAACAGCTGCGCTCCGTTCTACAAGCCGTCCGCGTCACTTCCGGTGCTCGGACGTCTGCGCTCCAGGCTGGAACGCGGAAGTGCGACCCGCACTATTCCGCGTTCCAGGCGCATTATTTAAACCCCCTGCTGTGGCGGCAGGGTGTTCGATTATTCCTGTTGGACGCCTGCCGCCACCAGGGACCCGGACACCCTACTCAGGAGACTTTGGACTCTGCACTCTCTCTCCCCAACGTTGGCCACTGCACAGAGACTGCAGTTCCACCCAGCTTGTGCCCATTTCACAGACTGCAGACTACCCGGACCTACTCAACCCTAAAGGGACCACTTTAACCTGCAGGAAGGACCTTCTCATTCTTCACATCAGAACCGCAAGTACCCCAAGTGGCCAATACTGCCTTGTTATACTTGTACACATTGCCGTGACTAAAGGACTGTATTCTACCTGTCTGCTGCTAACTGCTGACTGTTGCTCTCTCACCATAGGGACTGCAGAGTGCCCTTAGCTATAACATTCACAGCTTTCCTTGATACTAACCACTTAACATCACAGCCCCCTACTGACCGTGTAGTGTACTGCTTTGCTCTCTGTTTAAATCCATGTTGCTTCAATAGCTACGCCAATATCAAGTTTGTTCTCAGTGGAGGCTGTGATGACCGAAACCCCATAATCTCTGTGTACTTAGAGAGTAATCTGGTGGTTGTGATCTGAGTAACCTCCGCAGCTGAGATCCAGACCTGTAGTCCAGTGTCCTAATAACACGCAGGGTCATAACAGAGGCCTCCCAGAGCTGCTATCTCCTGTGCCAGGGTGCTGGTAGATTTGTGCTGCTCTGCCTGGAACTTGCGGGCTAGTTTGTCATACATGGCTGAGAAGCTGTCGACCAGATCAGCCTTAGTGAGATGTACTCACTGTGGTCCAGGGTCGTAGACTTTGAAGCCGCTGGAGTAGAAGAGACCTTGTGTGCCTGCATCGGCTGGGCATCATCTTGGGACATCACTGCTTGTTCCCGTACACAGAGCAGGTAAGTTGTTAGGGACCGCTGGGTGGTCTTTGTCTTACTGCTCCTGGTTTTCGCCATTGACAACGGCTGATCTCCCAGGGGTGCTGCGATTAAGTATGTGGATTCGGCCCGGGGAACAGGTTTAAGTCTCCGCTTCCCTCGGAGCTCCTGTGACTAGCGTTTATCCAGTTTTGCGCCCAGCATGAGCCCCTCTTATTTAATAATTAATAATTTCATGAACACCTTTTCAGTGCTGCAGGGCTTAAAGTGTCATTAAACCCAGACTGTAAAACTCTCATTACATACTATATAACAGAGTATGCAAACCCACAATGCCACTAAAGCAATCATTTTGTCTAGAGTGCAATATACCTGGTTTATCCTGCCTTTAGCTGTCCATCCCATCGTGTCTGTGTTCCCACTGCAGCCTGAGATTGTGTAGATCAGCTGGTATCCTCTATTGAGCACACTCATATTTCAGTTCCCTCCTAAGCTCTTAATTTCCTCCTTTTTCTTATCTGTGTATCACCCATGTGACTAAAGAGTCACACATATGGATATGTACACAGTTGTAAATGACACTCCCCTCCCTCCTGCATGTCCTTCTATTACTAAATAGTGTTGCTCACGAATATTCGCATTGCGAATATTCGCTACGAATATTGCATATTCGAGTATTCGCGAATAACTCGAATATTGCAGCGAATATTCGCTATGGCGAATATTCGTATTTTTTCAAATTTATTTTTAAAACAGATCACATCCTAGTGATCTCCATCAACGTCTAAAAGCATTGCTGGTATGATTATAGAGAGACCCTGGGCCGAGTAGCATTGCGAATTTTCGGCAACATAAAAGAATCGCATCAGCTACTCGGCCCTTCTTTTGCATCAGAGCCAATCAGAATAACTTGAATATTCGGCAAAAGGAATATTGCGCGATATTCCTTTTGCCGAATATTCGAGTTATTCTGATTGGCTCTGATGCAAAAGAAGGGCGGAGAAGATAATCGCGCATTATTCCTTTTGCCGAATATTCGAGTTATTCTGATTGGCTCTGATGCGCCCTTCTTTTGCATCAGAGCCAATCAGAATAACTCGAATATTCGGCAAACGGAGTATTGCGCGATTATCTTCTCCGCCCTTCTTTTGCATCAGAGCCAATCAGAATAACTTGAATATTCGGCAAAAGGAATATTGCGCGATATTCCTTTTGCCGAATATTCAAGTTATTCTGATTGGCTCTGATGCAAAAGAAGGGCGGAGAAGATAATCGCGCGATAGGAATATTGCGCGATTATCTTCTCCGCCCTTCTTTTGCCCCCTTATTCTCCTTTCTTTTAAGTAGAGTTAGTGTAGAGTTAGTGTTTAGTGCATATTAGTTTAGTAATACAGGAAATGATCTCCGTTTATGAGAATTTCACAATCATTTTCGCATTAGCGAAATTTCGCAAAACATTTTTTGGATAAAATATCACGAATATTCGATTTTAGCGAATATTCGCAAATATTCTTCTATATATTCGCGCAATATCGCAAAATCGAATATGGCGTATTCCGCTCAACACTATTACTAAACACTATAGAGGTGGGATATAGTATGCTGATTGATTGATTACATTTCACTAAGAAACTCACAAAAAAGCTTAGTTTAATATAAATCAATATTAAAGATATCAAACGTAATTGCTAATACCTGTAATTTTTTTTAAAAAAAAGCCTTGGGTGCAGATGCCATGTTCACAAAAGATTTATAGAGAGCTGTAAAACAGTTATTTAAAATTTGGAATCTAATTTGAATTAAAAAAAAATGTTCTTTTTTTTAGTCATGTGGCTGGCACAGTACCAACCAGGGCTGGCCAGACACATACTCACACTGTAGAAAGCATACATTGGTAGAGTAATAGAAGCCTCTCCCAAAGATCTTTACCGCAGATGCCAAAAAACAGGAGAACAGGGAAAGATCAGGTGACCACACAACAGAGCTGCAAATAAAAGGTACTTAGAGGATTAAAAAAAAACTCAGTGGCATGCTATACAACACAGGTGTCAAACACAAGGCCTGTGGGCCGAATCCGGCCCTCCAAGCCATTTCATGTGGCCCTCGCACCTCTCCTGCAGCTGCAGGAGAGCAACAGCCCTCCTCTGGTCCTCCTCCAGACCCCTACTTTCTGCTTTCAAGCAATGCATCAAGCTTCTTCCCAGAAGCAGCATGAGGATAAGGACATCACACTGTGATGTAAAAGAGAGTATGGGACTCAACTTCTGATGGTGGGGTGGCTCTTGACATCTAATGTAAGGGGAGGGGATGCGCAGGACATCTAATCTTACAGATACAACCAGCCTTTTTGAGGACAATCATAATGCTGATGCGGCCCACGATGAAATTGAGTTTAATACCCTGGGCCCTGATATACAATATATGATTTAAGTGAATGAAACATGGCTATTAACACTTCTTTGTTTTTCTTATCACTTTAAGGCTTGGTATTAGGGGTATAAGGGAGTTATAAGATTTTTTTTTGGTTAGGAGTTTTAGTAGACACCAGGGACTTTCGGGTATGTAAAATAGGTACACAATTAGCATGGGATAAATGCTTTGCTGTATCCTCTGTCTTTGTATCATTGTAATCACGCTACCTGACAGTACCTTGCTGTATCTTGTGTCTCTGAAAACTATGTAACTATGCTACCTGATTAACTGTTTGTTTGTGGGTGCAAGCTATCGAAAAATCAAATAAAAATAAAATGAACTTAAGAAACCAAAAAAAAGTTTGTTTTTTTTTCAAAAATTTCTTTTTTTTCGCTTGTATTGCAAAAATTATAAAGCCCAGCGGTGATTAAATACCACCAAAAGAAATCTCTGTTTGTGAGAAAAAAATGATAAAAATTTGGTTTGGGTACAGTGTAGCATGAGTAATTGTCATTCAAAGTGTGAGAGCGCTGAAAGCTAAAAATTGGTCTGGGAAGGGTGTATAAAAGCCCTGTATTGAAGTGGTTAAGCACTTATAAATAATAAACATTTTTTGTAACTTAATTTTTCGTGTTTGAATGCGTTTTGATGGTAATACAGTATGCCATGAATTTTCAAAAGGATTTAAGAAACACAGTATACTTGACATTGTTGAAAAATATAAAACTGCCATTGCAAAACAATTCTAACTATTACAAACAACAGCCATCATGATCATGCATAAAGATTGCTTGTAATTCATTTCTTAGGTTGATATTATACAGGTTTTTTTTTATGTAATTAGATTGCAGGACACATAATTACCCTTTACATATGTATTATTTATGGCATGCAAGACAGACATAAAATTTGAGATTAGCTAATTAATCTGCAAAGTATGAGATTCTAACTAGATTCAGTCAGTTTACAGCCAGTGGATATTTATAGATGTGTTTTGATCTATTGCCATCATTTTTATTTCCACTATTATTTGTAACTTTTTTTCTTAAAAATGTGTTCTCCACCAAAATGAACTAGCCCAGTGCTCATTAACCTTGATCTACTGTCTCCATGAGGAAAATCTGTGTTCTGGTTCATGGAGTGTACATACAGGCATGTACAGTAAGCTTAAAATAAATGTTTCTTCTCTCTCTTTCCTTTATTACACCTTATTCTTTATGTTCAATTGTATTGTTATCTCTTCATGTGTATTGTCTCAAATTGGAATGTGCCAGGGCAAGGTCCTCCATGACACTGACTCACCATATGTGTTTATTGAAATATCTATCACTAACTCAGATTGTTCTCTCCTGGCACGATAACCATTCAAATCATGTTGCCTCGGTTGTTCAACTGTTCGCGCAGTGCCCTTACTTTTCAGGTTATATGTTTTTTCTTCTAATCCATATGCATGCTTGGCCTGTCAACCGCACCCCACTCCCAGTTTATTGTTATATGCCAAAGACATAGATGAAGGTCCAAGTATGCCTTGTTCACTTGGTATTAAATTGTTATTGTGCTTAAATGTACAGTATAATTGCTTATATCTCTTTTGGTTGGTGCACCTTCTCTGGCTAGAATTCTATGCATAACCATCACCTATTCCTTAGGCTGCATTCACACCTGTGCGTTTTGTAGCCTGAAGCCTGAAGCTATAAAACGCTAGAGGGGAAAAAATACATTATTCTCAATGGAGATGGTTTACATCTCCACTCCAAAACGCCTGAAGCCGAACGCCTGAAGCTCAAACAAGTTCTGGACCCTTTTTTGTCACGTGAATTGGGCTGATTCGGGCATTTTTGAAAGTTTGTATTCCCATAGAAACTAATGGAAACGCTCGATTCAAGCGTTTAGCGCGACAACAAGCGTTTCTACAGGCGTTTTGTCGCTTTAATCTGTTCTGTGAAATAGAATATTCACCCAGCAAGAAGATAAAAAACATCTACAAACATAGCAACAAATGATGAAAGAGATGATAATTTTTCCTATTGGCTAAAATAAAAAACGACAAAGTTCAAAAACGTCGGAGAACACTGTATGCAAACGCGCAAATACATGTGAATATGTGCGACAAAACGTGCAACAAAACGCCAGAAAAAACGACCGAAAACGTTACGCACAGGTGTGAATGCGGCCTTAAGGACCAGAAAGATTCTGCATCTCAACACATAAGAATCTATAGCTCAGTAGCGCCTACAAACCAACAGTTTTCTGTTCAGAAGAAAAAAGTCCTAGGAACTGCACGTCACTGCAAAACTCTGTGTGTGGGTGTATGACAGCCTCAGTTCGGGCTCCAGCCAAGCCACAAACCCTCTCTGGTGTTTACATTTTTATTACATGTCTCTCTCTTTTGTGTCTACATTATGTCCATAGTTATCACTTCTGTAAATGTATTATTTTACATTTTTTTAATCTACGGCCACGTACACACGAGGAGATTTATCCGATGAAAACGGTCCGACAGACCGATTTCATCGGATATGTCTCCTGGAGATTTTGGTCTGATGTGTGTACACACGATCAAACCAAAATCCCCGCGGATGGACAGCGCGGTGACGTGGCGGTGACGTTGACGCCGCCACGCCACCGAACCAGGAAGTAAAATACTTCCACGCATGCGTCAAATCCATTCGGCGCATGCGGGGGATTTATGTCCGCTGGTTAGGCGTACTAACCAGTGGACATGTCGGACAGATGGGTTTCCAGCAGACAATTTTTAAAGCATGCTTTAAAACTTTTGTCTGCTGGAAACCTGTCTGCTAGCCCGTGCACACGATCGAATCTGTCCGCTGGAACTGGTCTGCGGACCAGTTTCAGCAGATATGTTTGATCATGTGTACAAGGACTAACAAATGAGGCAAGGCATTTCAATTTGTAGCACACCTTCAGGAGGTTACAACGCTACTGCTATTCCAGAACAGTGCGGATTCTCAATAGCCTTTCAACACTTTGTAAAATGCACATGTAATTGAGGGATCAGACACCCAGAGGGAAGATATTTAATATGGGTTGGCTCCATCCATTATATACCTGCCACTTTTCTCACTTAGTACATCGCCAATGTTGGACTTTTTTTTTTTTTAAACATATTCTGCAGGAGGTGAGTAGGACCAGATTTTAGGTACTGAAAGCGGTACCATTATTTTGCATGGAAATTTGGCGTTTTAGATTGCAGGCCTGTAATTCTTAGTAATAACTCACCTAAATCTGTCCAAACCAGAGTCTAGTAGACATCCCGGGTATGATAAAGTTTGAAACACAAAATCATAAATTATAATATAATAAAAATTAACAAACAATAATTTAATAATAAAATAATAACAATACTTTTTATTCAATACATTTTAGTAAATAATATATTCAAAAACTCAAACAAGGATGCAATATCATTATTCAGTAAACATCTCGGGTATGAAAATTTTTAAAGTAAGGTACAGCACAAAGTCCAACGTCGCAGTCGAGACAACAGAAACAAGTTTCTTTATGCATTTTTTTTCCGTTATCGTCGCGCTTGGAGCAGCAAACCACACACATCCTTGTGAGTGCTGTTCTTTTTTCAGTGGGTGGAATGTGGTTCAAAAAATGACGACCAGTCAGTCGTTTAGGGTTCACAACACCAGCAGCCCGACGTCCAGAACGGTTTACCACCGTTGGCGTTTGGTGCTTCAGAAAGATCAGTTCTGCCACCTTCCACATAAAGTCCGCATGGACCATGGACCTGTCACTTGAAGGAATTCCAGAGGCATTGTTCCAAAAGATGCCGGAAAATCTTTTTGTAGTATTTTTTCTGCTGCTTCCTCATCGCTGGGTAAAAGGTCATGGATTGGTCATCCCTGTCCACACCTCCCATAGTGTGGTTGTAGTCCAACACAACATGTGGCTTCATAACATCCTTTCCATCTCTGGTATGGACCATGACGGTCGAGGTGTTATGGACTGTACTCATAAAGGAAACGTCTTTTTTGTCCCGCCACTTCAGTTCCAACATTTTCCCCTTCTGCCATGCAGCAACTTCTCTTTTCCGAAGCTTTTTGCTGGCAAATGCTGACGGCATGTCACGCCAGTAAGGCCTCACGGTCCCATATGTGTTGGTCTTATTTAGGAGAAGGAACTCGTACAGTTTTGGGGAGGTATAAAAATTGTCCGTAGTGACACAGTAGCCCTGGTTCAGCAGTGGCTCTATCAATGAAAGAACCAAAGCGGTTGCCATTCCAAAACCGCTGAATCGCGGGCAGAATTTGGTCCCTTTCCCTATGTACAGGACCAGTGTTGCTCATCTTACTTTAAAAAAGTAATTAGTTACAGTTACAAATTACTTCTCCGAAAAAGTAATTGCGTTAGTGACTCAGTTACTACATTGAAAAAGTAATTAGTTACTCAGCAAAGTAACTGAATTTTTTTTTATATTCTACAATGCTTTGTTGAGAAGCAGATGACGAGCGCTTGCCAGGGAGCAGTGAGTTAATACTCCAAGACAAAAGAATGCCAGATCCTTGAGAGAAGAAAACCGGAAACAAATGGTGATCTCGTGTATATCCCAGCCTAGGTGCATCCGTCCCACCATGTATGTGCAGCTAATAGGACTTAAAACCCTTATCCATCTGCTACATATTACATCCAAATTATAAGCTGGATTAAAATGTATGTTTATAATATACATTCCCCTGACGTTTACAGAGTCTGTAATTTAAAATCTTATATTAGGCTTTATTAGAATTTTCTATAGTTTATTGTTTATTATTTTATTTATCTTATATAAGCTTTATTAGATGCAAGGGATCTGGAATGGGGATGTCAGATTTTTCTTTGTTGTCTGATGAAGAGATGAAATCACTGACTAAAAATAACCTGCTGATCATTGGTCTGTATAGGTGTCCTGCACTTACCATGTTGACCACTAGATGTCGCTGTGTACACTGTGTTGTATAGGGAACGTTTGTTCCGTGGAACATTTTGTTCCAGCCATGTGTTCCCCGGATCATTGATCAGGTTGCGCACACAGTGTGTGTGATCGATGTGAGTTGTTCCCCGGTGATAGGTCAGTGTGAGGCGGGTGGGGCTCATTGTATCCAGGGCTCCTTGCGATTGGGAGTTTTCAGACTGCTGTGACAGGCCATCACAGCGGTCACATGATTCTAAAGCGGAGTTCCACCCATATTTATGTTCACAGCGCCGGCAGAAGCAATTACTCTGCTGCCATCTAGTGGCGGTAGATGTAATTGCGGTAATGCCGCCCAAGTAATGGTAACTGCGTTACCGCGAGGGGAAGAGTAATCAGGTAGATTACTCGTTACCCTCAAAAGGGGCTGCGTTAGGTAACTGCGTTTATTGTAACTCCGTTACTTACAACACTGTACAGGACTGAGTTCCAGATGTACCCAGAGCTGAATTCACACAGCATAAACAATTTTATGCCAAAGTGAGCATGCTTTGATGCAATGAACTGTATCCAGCTGAGCCTACCTTTGTAGGCCATGAGGCTTTCATCGATGGTAATGTCTCTCTCAGGAATATAGGTCCGCTGGAATTTCTGCAAAATAATCTGGTAAACCTCCCAAATTGTTTTCAGCTTTAGAGCTGGATGAGAATGCTCATCAAAGTCCTCGTTATTTACAAAGTGCAAATATTTCATGATCAATGAAAATCTGTACTCCGACATGACGGTTCCAAAAAAAGGTAAGGCCAATAATTTATTGGTTGTCAAATACCGTTTTTGCAGGGGTTTCCCCACCACTCCCTGTAAAATGATGAGGCCAAGGAACTTCCAGATGTCGTCGCTGGTTACAGTCTCCCATTTTCTGCGCCTTGAAAATAGCTGATGGGTAGCAGCTTGTTGTTCCTGGTATTGATTCGTCTCCAAAACGATTTTGGTGATCACTTCATCCGTCAAAAAAAGTTGGAGGTGTTCCAAGGGATTGTCATCCTCAACGTCCACTTTGATCCCCGATGCTCCTGTAAACAGAAATCTTGGTAGTGCTACGTGCTCCGTAGCGCAATCAATTGCACACCAAGTCCGCACATCGCTGGGCACAGGAGCAGGATCGTCGCTAAAATCGCTTTCTGCATCTGATGACGAACTTTCCCATTCCGTATCGCTGTCGCTATTTTCAAGCAGGTCGCATATCGGTTTTGAAGTAGAGGCACGCTTTGATGCCATGGTCGCTGTGCAGTTTACAGACACAGGTACAGTAAATCTGCAGACAAGGGCAGCACTGGAGAAAGCACTGGGGGGCAATCAAAGGTCACTGTATATTATTTTTAATTGTAAACCAATTCTATCAGTGTGTTTTTACTTTGTTTTCACTTATACTTTTGAATTTGCCACCGCCCCCCTGTGTCGCGACGCTTGCAGGGAAGGGAATCAGGGGAACACAGTGCATCGGGCGGACATCCGGCCACCGTGCACTGCGGAGATACATCGCTGGATCGCAGGAAAAAGCATCCAATGAGGCAAGCCCAAGTGTTGTTTGGGGTTACCGATCGCAGCACAGAAACCTCAACCCGAGTCACACTCGGGAATACCGCTCAGGGGGTTAAAGGCGTTGTAAAGGGAAACTTTTTTTCACCTTAATGCATCCTATGCATTAAGGTGAAAAAACATCCGACAGCACCGCCCCCCGAGCCCCAGTTTTACTTGCCTCACCCCCTCAAATGTCCCACGCCCATCCCCGTCATCCTCTTCGGCTCCCAGCCTGGCCTTTGATTGGCTAGGTTGAATGAATTGATAGCACCGCAGCCATTGGCTGGCACTGCTGTCAATCACAGCCAATGACGCGGCTATGCCTCGCCGTTGTATCGTGGGAGCTCGCCCGTAAGAGCTTTCCACCATGCAAGCTCGCTCGCTTGAAGGTGAAAAGCTCTTGCGGAGGGATAGCCATGACAGTCGCCGAGGGACCCCAGAAGACATGGATCAGGGCCACTGTGTGCAAAATGAGCCACACAGTGGAGGTAAGTATAACATGTTTGTTATTTAAAAAAATGTTTTACTTTAGTGTCACTTTAACTACTTCCCACAGAAGATATATTGCAGACAGTCAGTATAGTCAGGCCGGACAAAATTTTATGGGTGTTAATGCTGCTTTTACTTATTGACCTTGCTGTTTTTTTTCCCTGCTTTTCAGAGAGAAGAAAGAGCCAGATCATTGTTAATTGCACATGGAGTTCTGTTTGTTTGTAGACACTAGGGATGAGCCGAACATACCCGCGTTCGGTTCGCACCAGAACCGTCGAACAGACCGACCGTTCGCGCGAACATTTAGAACCCCATTGATGTCTATGGGACTCGAACGTTCGAATTCAAAAACGCTCATTTTAAAGACCAATATTCAAGTTATTGTTGGAAAACGTCTTTGAGAACCCGGGTCTTGCCCCAGGGAACATGTATCAATGGAAAAAAGTTTAAAAAACGGTTGTTTTTTCAGGAGCAGGACTCCTGAAAAAGTGACAGTTTTTAAAACTTTTTTCCATTGATACATGTTCCCTCGGGCAAGACCCGGGTTCTCAAAGACGTTTTCACAGGCAAGCTATAAACACCCAGCAGGTACAATATTTAAAGGAATTTTATTTTTTTATTTTTTATTTAAGCATCACATAGCATCACATAAATCACATAGCACCCACGCTTAAAACACTGGTAAAACAGGCATAGATAATGTATGTCTATTCGAATGCCAGGATCCCATGAGTAGACATCAAATGTGACATGGTAACGATGCCTCCAGCAGCTCGCCCTATGTATGTTTCGTCGATAGATATCCAATAGGTGTTTATAGATGAAACATACGTTGGGTGAGCTGCTGGAGGCATCGTTATCATGTCACATTTGATGTCTACTCATGGGATTGTGGCATTCGAATAGACATACATTATCTATGCCTGTTTTACCAGTGTTTTAAGCGTGGGTGCTATGTGATTTAAATAAATAATGCAAGGGAGTGTGGGGTAAAGTGCAGCGTTAAGTGATAGTGCAAATGTGCAGATATACAAACAATAAATATATCAGTACAATATTAAGTTAAGAGCCCGTGTCTGGCACCTGTATACAAAAACATACAATGTCCTACAAACTGAATTGAAAAAAGACATGAAACAATTCAAACACATGTGAATGGACTTGGATTGAGCTCATATAAACTCAAAAAATGTATGTTCAGCCTTTGAAGAAAAGTCATTAATATGGATAGGTGATAAGATACTCAAGAAGTCCAGAGCCAAGAAAATGTCAATGTCGGATGTGCGACCACCACCAGCAAAGGTATTAGAATAGATGGTGTGGGCTATCTGTCAGCAGCAAGGAGCCAAACAAGCAGAACTGGAAACTCTGAGCATCACCGGAATAAATTTGTAGAAAGGGCACTGGCACAGGTCTAACATCCAGACATCACTGGAACCAACATACAGGATACACAACAGTAAGGGTCCGACATCCAGGAACTCATAAGCTCCACCGATCCGCAAGAGGGAGTTATAGGAAAATAAGTCAGCACATAGCATAAAATCCTTGACTAAAAATGTATTAAATAATATATTATCAATACAGGCAATACAGGCACTGTATATGATGTAATTACAGAGAAAAAACTAGAACGCAGTAAATGGAGCCAGCACAATACATCTCAACATGTTTTATATACTCAGACATCATCTGGGGTATAATCTGGCCCCCATAAACTGCTATTGATAAAACGTAAGTAGGGTGAGCTGAGGCATCGTACCACGTCACATTTGATGTCTACTTGTGGGATCCTGACAGCTGAATAGACAAATATTATCTATGCCTGTTTTACCAGTGTCTGGAGACCCTTTTAAATGTGAGCGCTATGTAAGTAAATTAAATAATGTAAGGGAGTGTGAGGTAAAGTGCAGCGCTAAGTGCAAACGTGCAGATATGCAAATAATAAATATATCAATACAATATTAGTTTCAGAGCCTGGCCCCCATAAACTGCACCATTATATAGTAGTCATAATCTCTTATCCCATCCCATCAACGTTCAATGCATGCCCATGAAACTGGAAATGCAACCAGCATGGTGTCTAGAGTGCGCTCCAAGGTTCCACATGGAGGACATAGAGTTATAATGTCAAAATAAGATGACACTGTGTCGCAAACTAAACCTCACTTTGGTTGACTGACACATGACAAGCCATCCTCGAATGGAGTTGGGGTAATGTGACACCCGTGACGCCAACCAAGCCTCGCTTTGGTCCGCTGTCACGAGACAATGAAAGCCTAAATATGACATAAATCTCACAACATTAGAGCAAATACGGTAACTGTCAATTCTTAATATTGTTAGATAATGAACATTTTTGGAACAGATCAAATAAAAATATATCCAAAAGTATTGTAAATTTCAAACTAGTGGCAACACCTACCATCTGTTTAAAAATTGGACTCATACAAATCATAAAACAAGAATTGGCCCCATGGATTAAAGAAAAAAAATCTCTTTAGGATTTGTTAATGAACGCATTTATATCCCAATCTACATTCATACCATGGGCCCAATAAAATTTGAATTCATATATACCGAAGGTCTCAAGATACCATACACCCCAAATGCCAGAATCACCCCTCTAGTGTGAAATTAATTTATCTATAATTAGAAACTGTGTGCCAGAGGGGTCTTTGTTATGATGGTGAAGATAATGTTTTGGAACGCTCTGATTGGGATTGTCTTTCCATTTTTTATGTTCATTATATGTTTGTTTACCGTGACAGAAAAGGGGCGTATAGTAAGACCCACCTATTGTTTCCTACAGGGACAGGTAAGTAAGTAAACTATATGATGTGTGGCACAGGTGTTAACATGTTTCATTTGACAAGAACAACCAGTCGTGGCAGGCATGAAAACCTCAGTTTTCCTCCTCCCGCTGGTGTTATAATGACATACATTTCACCTCCGGCAAGAATAAAAACATTTTAGTTGGTAAAAAAGAGGCTCTCTTTGGGGGGTCAACCACATTTGGCGCAACATTCCCCTGCATTGATGTAGCGCCCCTATAAATCACTGCAGCACAATATGGTAGTATAGGACCCAGACAACTGTCATTTTTTAAAACCTCCCAGTACTTATTAATGATTTACTTAATCTGTCTATGTTGGACTGAGAACGTTGTAAAGAAAGAGACCATTTGAACTTTTGATCATCTCTCTGGCGAATATTGTCAGCCAACAACACATTCCAGCCCAAAATAGAGACCCTGTAAATTTTAGCTTTGATGTCATGTGCTGAATAACCCTTATTTATAAACCATTGTTTAAGGACCAGGGACTGATCCGATAGGTTGGTACAATTGCGGCATGGCTGCTACGTAGCTACTACAATTGCGGCGTAGCTGCTACAAGGAACTGACTTCAACCAGACATTATGCTGGCAACTATCAACTGGGAGGTAGCCATTCCTATAAGTTGATTTGAAATGTGTTTTGATCACCAATTTATAATTAAAGTGGATGTAAACAATGTCACAATGTCACAATGTAGAGTATACAATTTCCTATCATCTGTGCCCAGTCTTGCCACACAGAGTTAATCCAGCGCTGAGTAATCCTCTTGTAATGTTCAGTGAAAATTAACAGAATTCCAGATAAAAACTTGCCAAATTATAAAGTCCGTTTCTCTGTTTTTGCTTTCAGTGACAGGTTATTTACATGTTATGTAACAGAAGAATGCAGTGTCAGAAAGACACGATAACAGTAAAGTAACATCTTAATACATGGCTTGGATAAAGTAAGCATATCAAACGTTGAGAACCAAACAATTTAGAGCATATATTAGAGAAATCAACGTAGAGCATACAGTCTAGATTCATGATTTTTCCATGAATCCAGGCTGCAGGTTAAACCAGAATATTGAAACAAACAAAGTAAATAACAACATTCTGAATATAACTAAGGGAAAGTAAATGGGGAAGGAATGAAGAAAAGGGGTCTGCCGTTATATAAATGGATCAAGAGAATTAAATAAAGTGGAGGTTAATCCCCCAAGGTGACGGATTTGAGTATTTTTTGAGTATCTCTCGCCTGATGTATCAACTCCTCCATCTCCATGTTTCTCAAACCAGTCAATTATTGAAGGGGGTTTGGTCAGAGGCGTAACTAGAATCTTCAGGGCCCCGGTGCAAGAAACCATGAAGGCCCCCCCCCATGGGCATTGCTAGGTCTATAAAAGATCTCGGGCTAGCGCCCATAGCAGTGTAGCAAGCAAGTAAAGAAAGTCCTATGCTTGGGCGTGTATACACATGTATACAATATATGTGTGTGTGTATGTATATATTGTCACATAACTGAGTGCAGATCCTCCTTACATCAGGGTTCACAGAGAGCCCTCCCATACATTAGATATCACAGAGAGCCCAGCCCCCATACATCAGTCCCCAGAGAGCCAACCCCTCCATACAGGGTCCCCAGAGAGCCCCCCATACATCAGGGTCCCCAGAGAGCCCCCCCATACATCAGGGTCCCTAGAGAGCCCCCCCATACATCAGGGTCCCCAGAGAGCCCCCCCATACTCACCGCTCGCTCTCTCTTTCTCTACCACCTCTCTCTCTACCACCTCTCTCCCACCGCTCGCTCTCTCTCTCTCTCTACCACCTCTCTCTCTCTCTCTCTCTACCACCCCTCTCTCTCTACCACCCCTCTCTCTCTCTCTCTACCACCCCTCTCTCTCTCTCTCTCTCTCTACCACCCCTCTCTCTCTCTCTCTCTACCACCTCTCTCTCTCCCACCGCTCGCTCTCTCTTTCTCTACCACCTCTCTCTCTACCACCTCTCTCCCACCGCTCGCTCTCTCTCTCTCTTTCTCTACCACCTCTCTCTCTCTACCACCCCTCTCTCTGCCACCTCTCTCTCTCTACCACCTCTCTCTCTCTCTCTCTCTCTATACCACCTCTCTCTCTACCACCTCTCTCTCTACCACCCCCCTCTCTCTCTCTACCACCTCTCTCTCTACCACCCCCCTCTCTCTCTCTCTACCACCTCTCTCTCTCTCCCACCGCTCGCTCTCTCTCTTTCTCTACCACCTCTCTCTCTCTACCACCCCTCTCTCTCTCTCACTACCACCGATCTCTCTCTACCACCTCTCTCTTTCTCTACCACCTCTCTCTCTCTCTCTCTCTCTACCACCTCTCTCTCTCTCTCTACCACCTCTCTCTCCCCCTCCCTCCCCCTCTCTCTCTCTCTCTCTCTCTCTCTCTCTCTCTGAGCAGCCCTGCCAAACCATGAAAAGAGGCCTGAATACCATTTTGAGAGATCAGATCAAATTTTTTGTAATAGGGGAGTATAGTTAAGGGAGTACAAGTCGAAAAGAAAAATTGGAAGTAATATACCTAAGTATTTAATGGCTTGGGTACTCCAAGAGAAGGGGAAGTCAGACTGGCATAAATTGCACAGTGTTGTGGGCAATGAAACGTTAAGGGCATTGGATTTGGAGAAATTGATTTGAAAGTTCGATAGGGTTCTAAAATTAGCAAAATCGTCAAGTAAGTTGGGTATAGAGGTAAGCGGATCTGTGAGGAACAAAAGGACATCATCTGCAAAAGCAGCCAATTTATATGTGTGATTTTTAATTTTTACACCTTTAATGCTAGGATTGGACCTGAGACAGTTTAACAGTGGTTCCAATAAGAGTATAAAGATCAATGGTGATAAAGGGCATCCCTGGCGAGTACCATTCGATACAGAGAAGGCGTCCGACAGGTGACCGTTCACACGTATTCTAGCAGTAGGTTTGGAATAAAGCGTAGAAATAAAGTTTAACATGGCAGGTGGGAGGCCTAAAGCGATAAGCGTTTCGGTCATGAAGTCCCACGCCACTCTGTCGAACGCCTTCTCCGCATCCAACGAGAGCAGGAATCCAGGTGTCTTGGAGGAAGTGAGCCAATGGTGAATATTAATGGCCTTAAGAGTATTGTCTTTGGCCTCTCTGCCAGGAACAAAACCCACCTGATCTGGGTTTATCAGGTCAGGTATAATTGGAAGCAGTCTGTTAGCAAGGGTTTTTGCAAACCACTTTAGGTCAACATTTAGCAGTGAAATCGGCCTATAATTAGCAACTAAGGAGTGGTCCTTGTCAGGTTTCGGAATCAATACTATGTGTGCCGACAGTAGATCACGAGGCGGTTCAATTGGATGAATAAACGAGTTGAAGGATGACAAAAAAAAATGAGTGAGGATTTCCTCATATGTTTTGTAATACCCTACTGTCAATCCATCAGGGCTAGGGCTTTTAGCAGGTTTCATCTGCTTGAGAGCGAGACTCATCTCTGACTTATTCAAAGGTGTATCCATTTGGAGTCTCATTTCGTCAGAGATGGGTTTGGGGCTATATTTTTGTAAGAAGTTCCTAATCAAGTCTCGTCTGTCGTGTTTGGACAATGAAGGATCAGAATGAGGGAGATTATAGAGTTTTGAGTAATAATCAACAAATTGTTTTGCTATGGCAGAGGGTGAATGTAATTTGTTACCCTGGGCATCAGAAATAGAGTGAATCATTGTTTTAGCTTTGTTTTTTTTAAGGCTTTGGCAAGCATTTTACCAGCTTTGTTACCAAATTCATAAAAAGATTTCTTTGCCAGAGCAAATTTGCGTTTGACTTGCTTGTTTAAAAAATTTAACATATCGGACCTAGCCTGAATAAGTTCAGTCAAGGTCGTCACTGCTTGTGTAAGTTTATGCGTCTTTTCCAATTTCTGAATAGCAGAGGCAAGATCAGAGTATCTCTTTTTTCTCTCCTTATTACGTTTGGCTGCGGCAGCGATAAGAATACCCCTAATTACACATTTGTGAGTCTCCCAGTTAGTGACAGGAGAAGTATCTAATGGATTATTTTCATTAAAAAATAGTTGAATTTTACATCCCACCTCCTGAGCTATAGAGGGATCAGTGAGCAAGGAAGGGTCAAGCCTCCAAATATTCATTCGAGGAAGTGCATCTGGGAAAGAGACAGTCAAAGAAATAGGGTTTTGGTCTGAAAAGAACATAGAATCACTTGAAGTTTTTTGGACCGTTGGCAAATCATTTTGAGTTATAAACAGATAGTCCAATCTGGAAAACCTGCCGTGTGGTGGTGAATAAAATGTGTAATCTTTGCCGTCAGGATTCAGAGTTCGCCACGTGTCATGAAGTAAGAGGTCATGAAGGTGGGATTTAATTTTCTTTATATTTCTACATGTTATTGAAGAAGTACCTGTGGAGGTATCCTGGATAGGTTTAAGGGGGACGTTGAAGTCCCCACCCAAAATGAGCACACCTTCTTTAAATGAGGCTAATTGTTCTGAAATGGATCCAAAAAAAAGAAACTTGATTTCTGTTTGGTGCATAGATATTGGCTAGAGTAATCGTATGATTTGAAATAGTGCCTTTTAATAATAAGTACCTGCCCTCTTCATCGATGATGGAAGCAGAGACAAGAAGGGGGCAGTTCTTGGCAATCAAAATCGAGACACCTTTAGATTTCAGTAAAGGGTTAGTGGAATGGAAAACTGTGGGGAAGTTGTGATCAGTCAATTTGGGTATCGAGTTTGAACGAAAATGGGTTTCCTGGAAAAATACAATGTCCGCTTTATTATGTTTTAGGTATAGAAGTAATTGGGATCTCCGTTCCGGGACATTAAGACCTCTGGCATTTAGTGAGATGATCTTCACTGGAGGGATATCTTTCGATATAGTATTGGTCGTCATGATGTAATTGGGAGTGAACAGAAAATAGTATAGGATAAGGAAAGGTATGTAGTTATAACGGCAGACAAGGAGAGGTATTAATAGGGGGAATAATCAATCACAAAAGAGGGAAAGGGAAGAGGTACAGGTGGAAGGGTATCCGGACTATCTGTGAAATTCCACTCACTAATAAACTTGAGTGGGTTCAGCAGAAGTGGGGGGAGGGGGGGTCCGGAATGAAATAGTAGTCTACTACTAGTAGTGAGAAATAAAAACCCACTTTTGGATAAAAACAAGACTACTGTATGGGGGTCGGCTAGACCATTCAGAAGATATACAGAAAATGATCTATCAAATTACGAGATGGTTGTCACAACCAAAGCCCTTATAAAAATGGAATTTCAATGCTCAGGGTAATATAGGAACAAAATATCGTTCCAAATGTCCAGAATGTGGGACAGCTCTGGTCATATTATAATTCAGCAACCTTTACTATTTCTGAAATCTTTTTATATTCTTGTAGCTAAACTATTAAGACTAAAAGTAAAGTGTTATATGGCAAAAACGTCCCATGAGCGCTAATAAGGAAGGACAAAAGAAAAAGGGGTCGTACTTGAAACCCAAATCTACATAAATGTTGATTTGAGAAAAGAAAGATTCAATCACCCTAATTAACAAATAACCACTCTCGCGGGTAAGCATTGCCAAATAGGATGAATAAATCGGGTGTACATGCGTATTATAGCATCACGTAACCTCCTCGAACGTGTTGAAAAATATATATAAATGTAGTAGTGAAAAACCATCTACAACATACTTCTGTGCATATACATGTGAAACAAAGTTAAAATCATGAAAACATATAATAATGGGTTACATGGGAAGTATTTCAAAATACCCCACCTATAAATAACGTCATATTTTCCTATCTATTCATTGGAGCGGAGTAGTGTTTCCTATGTCAAAGACAGCTATGTATAAAGAAGCACCGCACTTATCGGCGCACAACACGCACCGGCGATTAATACGCACCCCAATTTAAGAGGGAACTTTTTTTTCCCTTTTATTTTTTTATTTTTTCTCATCTTTTTTTTATTTATTTTTTTTCCTTTTCCTCTTCTTCCCCTTTTTTTTTTAAATTAACCACTTTAGAAGCAAAATCTAAATCCTTGCTTTACCAAAGATTAATAAATATCCCTTAAAGCAGAAATGTAACTAGCTGGGTGATTTTTGGGGCACTTGGAGGAAACAAACGTTTAGTATTCCAGAAACACACCTATTTATTTGCTGGAGATGTAGTTCCAAACAAAGACCAGGGGTGTCAGTAAACACCAAACAGCTATGCAGTCTGCAATTCAGGTTTTGGCCAGTGGTGTCAGTGGTAAGCAGATGAAAAGCATCTTTGTTCCAGTCACACGCGAGCAAACCAAAATCCCAGCAGACAGATTTGTTCAAATCTGTCGGACGGACAGATTTGAACAAATCTGTCTGCTCGTGTGTACGAGGCCTTACTGTTATTAGCTTCATCTGTACATTCTTCTTTTGTATCATTTCCATCCACTACTTCTAAATGTCATAATTAACTAAACAAAATATATATGTATATATATATTCAAAATAAACATAACTTCAAATTGTGATTATTTTTATTTAACCACTTTAGCCCCGTACCATATTGCTGTCCAAAGACCAGAGCACTTTTTGTGATTCGGCACTGAGTCGCTTTAACTGACAATTGCGCGGTCGTGCGACGTGGCTCCCAAACAAAATTGGCGTCCTTTTTTTCCCACAAATAGAGCTTTCTTTTGGTGGTATTTGATCATCTCTGCAATTTTTATTTTTTGCGCTATAAACAAAAATAGAGCGACTATTTTGAAAAAAATTCAATATTTTTTACATTTTGCTATAATAAAAATCCCCAAAAAGATATAAAAAAATTTTTTTCCTCAGTTTAGGCCGATACGTATTCTTCTACATATTTTTCGTTAAAAAAAATCGCAATTAGCGTTTATTAATTGGTTTGCGCAAAATTTATAGCGTTTACAAAAAAGGGGGTCGTTTTATGGCATTTTTTTTATTATTTTTTTTTACTAGTAATGGCGGCGATCAGCGTTTTTTTTTCGGTACTGCGATATTATGGCGGACACATCGGACACTTTTGACACATTTTTGGGACCATTGGCATTTTTATAGCGATCAATGCTATAAAAATGCATTGTATTACTATAAAAATGCCATTGGCAGTGAAGGGGTTAACCCTAGGGGGCAGGGAAGGGGTTAAGTGTGGTCCTGGTGTGTTCTAACTGTATGGGGGGGGTGGCCTCACTAGGGGAAGTCACTGATCTTCTGTCCATACATTGTATGGACAGAAGATCAGCGTTTCCCCCGCTGACAGGAACGAAAGGTATGTGTTTACACACATAGCTCCCATTCCCCGCTCTGTAACGAGCAATCGCGCGCTCCCTAATAGCTAATACAGGGAGGACGTAGAGCTACTTGCTCCCGCGTAGCAGTGCCACCGCCCCCGCAGTAATATGACGGCGGGCGGTCGGCAATTAGTTAAATAAGTAATAAATAATAATGTTTTGGTTTCCCTAGATTACAAAGCTGAAGTAAAAGAGTGGAATTTTTTAAGTTCACTCATATATATATAATGTTATACAGATCACTTGTTTGTCTCATGCTTTTATTTCCTATAGAAATGAATTCTATGCATACTGTATTTTTGCTGAATATTACTGAATGAAACAAAGAAAATCATTCCAAGTCTGTGTGATAAAGATACATGTGCATGAATATTTCATGCTTGTCTCAGGGCTTTAACTCTGTGAAGTATTTTCTATTTCATATTAACTTTTGCTGAGTGCTTGCCAAGCTCTCAATAGCACATATTGGTATACAGCACCTTAGGTGTTTTAATCTTTCACGAAGAGCTGTCAGGAAGTAGAACTGGAACAAAAGACAAAGGCTTCAGAGCTAGTTTGAGAGTAAAACAAAGAAGTACTGGATGCTGGATGCTAAGCTGGAATCAATGAATGCTTTAATGAACTTAGTTATATCACATGCAATTAAATATAGTCTGCATTTACTGAGTCATATATATATATATATATATATATATATATATATATATGTGTGTGTGTGTATATATATATATATATATATATATATATATATATATATATATATATATATATATATATATTAAATAATTATACCATTAATAATAGCAATTTTCTTTAAATGCTTTTGTTCAGAATGTATGCTTCTTGCAAAAAAGCATGCTTGTGCTTTTGCTTTTAGCCGTACTTCACATGCAAATATTCTGGTTAACATCAGACTCCTTTGATTTTACCTAGTCTATAGCAAATCACAAAGCAATTTGTATGGTACAGAAGTTAAGAAGAGCTTTTATACTAATGATTGTAATTGGCCTGAATTTTCAGATTGCAATACATATAATTAAGCAACCGTGGATCACTTTTCTGCAGAATTACATTTTCTGTAACATATTCAGCAAAATAAGTAATTAAATACAGTACATGAGGTTGAGCGGATGGATTTGCATAAATAAGGTTAAGCCTATACTTATTTTTAAAGTTCTGAATACAAAAGCAAAGCATCTGTCAGGGATCTGCCAATAGGTTCCTGCGCGCGCATGCACGCACATACTACTACACAAAACCAGCAGCAGCAGCTGTGTGTACCTATGCGCCGGCACACGCTAAATGCGCACGCATGCGCCAAATGCACGTGTACGCACGGCGGGAGCGCTCGCGTGCACGTTTATGCACGATTGGCGCTATTTTTTCCTTTAAAAAGCCAGCAGCTGCAGTGACACTTTGCTGTATGATCTGCAGCATTGTACCCGTATTCTGTGACCTGCTGAACCTGTTACCTATACCGACCCGGCTCCGCCTGACCACCCAAACCCCTTTAATCCAACCCTTGGCTTGTTCTGACTTTGCTCTGCTCTCGTGCCTACCGTTGCCAGACCCCGTGCCTGAACCTGACCGCGCTTATAGCCTGCAAGATAAACTGTCTGATTACCTGCTTGACCCAGCTAGTCTGACCCTAATACCAGCTGTTGCTCTGTACCTAACCCGGTTTACCTTACCAGCTCCTGCTGCCGCTGTTCCAGTACCTGTGCCAGCTCCAGAGTCGCTGATCCTCCACGTCTGCAATTGCTGTCTCCTGCGCCAGCCCTTCCTGAAGGACCACCGTCCATGCCTGGCTGCTACCTCGCTGCGCTCCCGAGCTTGCTGTCTCTACTCCAGCAGCTCCTGAGCCAGGGCTGTAAGAGAGGCCTCCTCCTGCAAACTAGGCTCTGACTACCATGTACGTTCCCGTACATAACAGCATCTCTCAATCAGTTTAAGGTTTTCCAATATTTCATTATCAATGGCAGTATACCCAGATTTGGAATTTATGGTAGAAATATCTAGTACAGCCTTTCTCAACCATTTTAACCCTTGAAATAATTTTCAGTTTTCCCTCGGAACCCCTGCCAAGATTAGTCAATGGGGGTCAATATGAAATTGCCACTTACATAATTGGTCAGTTGGAAGAATGCCCCCCTGGTGATTAGAATTTCCACCTTACGCCCAGCTAAAAAGATAATTGGTGTCACTACTGGATCTGCTAGTAGCATCATCCTGGAACTATAAAGGCACAATCTGAGGGCAGGTCAATTACACACAGCTCAAGGAACCCATAGCAACTTCTTAAAAAAACCTAGGGTGCCACAGAACTCTGGTTGATAAATGCTGATCTAGTGTGATATGAGCAAACATTGCCCAGTAATGGCAGAGTACTGGTCTCTGCAGGCATACAACAGTGAGCCTGGTTTACTGAAAAATAATAGAAGTTAGGGCAGTGAAATTAAACAATATGGATTCAGATATCCAGTCCTTTGAAGGGGATTTAAAAGTATCACTTTTTTGTCCATGATTGAATGTTTCACTGATTGAAGTTAATTTCACTGCTTTTCACAAAGCTGGCAATTCCCATCAGTTTGGTTAGATTTCCTCTCATGTTCTCTTATGTCTCTGGGATAAGTGTTGTCAATAGGAACAAAAAAAAACGTTCTCTTAACCAGTCTATCCAAAACTATGAGGATTGCTTTTGCATGAATTGAATATTTATAATAATCTGAGCAACTAAAGGTAAGTGTCCAACATATAAGGGGAGCATTTAAGATATATACCACATTGGATCATTATAGTCTTAATTTGCAAAACTGGCATATGTCTGGGAAGCACACTTTTACCTCACCCAGTCTCTGTTTGGGTATTATTTCAGAGAGATAGACAATCCAGTAACACAATAGAATTGTGTGTTCAGTTCATCTACCTAATCATATAAAAGAGAATAAAAAAAAATGTAATTTCCCTTGTACCTGTCTACATGATTAAAAATGAACACATGGGGCTGATATGAAAGTATTATGCTGATTCCCCCCCCCCCCCTAAAAAATTGAGATTCTTTACATTATAAAGTGTGTAAATGTTCATTCTTATGCAGATTTAGTATGTAACAAGAATTTAAGTTTCACATGATTGGATAATTGCAATGAATATTCACTTTATTTATTGTGTGAATATTCTCAAATACTATTATAAATAAGTATTGTTGTCTCATCTGAAATTCTACAGTCAAACAGCTTCATTGACCCAGAAAAAAGCAAGGAGTGAGTTAATTCAGAACTTCTGATGTGGTTTGATATAAATAGTATTGAAACAATTGGATTAGCCTGACAGACAATAAACAGCAGCACAGATGTTTTGGATGGAGGGAACAAGATTTACAACCTCATTTAGGTCTGTTTCACACAGGCTTAAGCTTTTAGAGGAGCAGTGTGAACAGCAAGCTTTGACAAAGCATTTGCAGAGCTTTCAGCAAGCTTTGTTGATGCTTTTAAAGTTTCATTCAATTCCATCAAGCTGCAACAGACAGAAAAGCGTGAATCATCTTTTACTAACACAAAATCAGCTAAAGCAGCCCCAAGGGTGGCACCATCCGAATGTAACTTCCCCTTTATTGTGCCGTTGTACGTGTTGTACGTCACCGCGCTTTGCTAGAGCATTTTTTTTTAAACGACCGTGTGTGGGCAACGTCATTTTAATGATGAAGTTGGAAAAAACTTTTTTCTACATGCTGAAAAACGTTGTTTTTTTTATGCCGAAAAACCATCGTGTGTACGCGGCATAAGGCCTGTTTCACATGAGCTTCGAGCAGTATGAACAGCAAGCTTTGATTAAGCATTTGCAGAGCATTTCAAAGGTTTTTGAAGCTTTTAAAGTACCATTCAACTCTAGATTGTAAATGTTGAGCACAGATCCTAATGGGAGTGTTGATTGCAACTTTAAGCCAGCTGCTGGCAGGCTTCAGCAGCCTTTCAACAAGCTTTAAGAAGTTCTGAAGCCTGCTAACAGCTTGCTTAAAGTGGCAATCAAACTCCCATTAGGATCTGTGCTCAACATTTACAAACTATAGTTGAATGGTACTTTAAAAGCTTCAACAAACCTTTGAAAAGCTCTGCAAATGCTTTATCAAAGCTTGCTGTTCATACTGCTTGAATGCAAGCTGAAGCTCATGTGAAACAGGCCTTAGGCCGCGTACACACAATGAGACATGTCCGCTCAAACATATCCGACGGACCGTTTGCAGCGGACATGTCTCATCAAATTTTGGTCCGATGGCGTGTACATACTATCGGATCAAAATCCCCGCCGGCAGACGGCACGGTGACGTGGCGGTGACGTTGACGCCGCCACGTCACCGAACCAGGAAGTGAAAAACGTCCACGCATGCGTCGAATCCATTCGACGCATGTGCGGGCAGGTATGTCCGCTGGTTAGTGTACTAGCCAGCGGACATATCCGACGGACATGTCTCCGGCGGACAAATTTTAAAGCATGCTTTGAAATTTGTCCGCTAGCCCGTACACACGATTGAATTTGTCTGCTGAAACGGTCCATCTGGCAGACCGATTTGAACAGATTTGTCTGCTGGGATGTATTGGTTTTATCGTGTACACACGATCAAATCAAAATCCCCGCCGGCAGACAGCGCGCTGGCGTGGCGGTGACGTGGCGATGACGTTGACGCCGCCACGTCACCGCACCAAGAAGTAAAACACCTCCGCGCATGCGTCGAATCCATTCGACGCATGTGCGAGCAGATATGTCTGCTGGTTAGCGTACTAACCAGTAGACATGTCGGACGGATGGATTCCCAGCCAACAGATTTTAAAGCATGCTTTAAAATCTGTCGGCTGGCCAAATCTGTCTGTCTGCCCGTACACACGATCAAATCTGTCTGCTGAAACGGTCTGGCAGACCGTTTCCAGCAGACAGATTTGATCGTGTGTACACGGCCTTAGGGTTTATTTTTTGGTATTGCTTTTTTGCTGTCTTTGGCCCCTCTGGGAAGATTCACTCTCTCCGCCCCTGGCACTTGTTACCAGTACAAATAAGGGGAAATCCCAAATTTTGAAATTGCACCAATAAAGGGTAAGTAAAGGAAATATGAACGCTTTTCTATAATTTCCTCTAATTTTAGGGAAATTTCCTCCTCTTTCTTTGGTGTCTGCTGGATAAAAAGTAAGAAAATTCTTCTCAATGATCAAACATATGTCAATAATAACCTGGCAGGGGTTCTATTTGTTTCCTATTCTACAAAAATGTGAACAGACAGACAGAAATGTGAACATTCAAAGCAATTTATTTCAGTTCCATTAAGAAACTCTAAAAACCAAAATAAAAATAAGCTATTTTCACAAACCTTGCTGGTTTTCCAAAATCACATGAAAGGTTTATATTTAATTTGGCGTGACCACTAACACATTAAAAGTAGATTAATCAGTCGTCAGAATAAACCTCAGTCAATACTCGTTTAATCCCACTTGCATGACTCGCATTTGTTATTTAGAAAAGAGCCAACAAAGTGCTTTGATTGCAATATAATTACTTTAACATTATGTGAAAGATCAGAATCAGATTACTCATTGCATATTACATACAGTAGCTTCCTAAAATATTGCTACTTTATATAAATACAAACATGGCAACCTGTTTTTTTTTAGTCACAAAGACAAATTAACTATGTGAATATCTATTTATCTGTAGCCAGATGCTGGGCTACAGCTGTCTGAAGAAGGAGATTTATTGTCGTTTATTCTTCTCTCCTTCTATTGAAATTCTGATGCTATGCTGCGCCATTCTCCTCTGGCCAGCAGGGGGATTGCTAAGGCCAAGCAAGCTCATAGACTTCTATGCTTAGAATTCTGGAAGTCGTAGTTGGAGATGGCAGCCATATAATGGGGCCACTCCTTACATTACAGATCACAATAGGCAGTAGGAGGAGTGAGAGATGATTTAATTAACTGCTTGCGGACCGCCACATGTACATTTACGTCGGCAGAATGGCACCGACAGGCACATTAACGTATATATAAGTTGGTGCCTTGAGGGGGTTCGGGTGTCCGATCGGACCCCCCCCCCACATACATACGGTGGTCCGGTTACCTGGCCGACCGATCCGTGCAGAGGGGGCGGCGGTTCGTTTTTGTCCGCCCCCTCCGGATCGCTCTCCGCCAATGCGCGCGCTCCCCCTGCAGTGCACCCCTGAAGTGATGTGATCGCTCCCTCTGTGGTTTTTTCGACCACCGCTGAGGAGAGATCACATCGCACAGTAAGTCTGCACAACACTACACTGACACACAGACACATAGGCACATTTAACCCCCCCCCCCCCCGATCTGCAGTTAGTGTCAGTGTGACAGGCAGTTAGTGTTAGGTCCAGGGTAGCCCCCTACCCTCCCTAATAAAGTTTTAACCCCTTCATCACCACCCTTGTTAACCCTTTCACTCCCTATTGCCAGCGTCACTAAGCGATAATTTTTCTGATCGCTGTATTAGTGTAGCTGTTCCCGCTAGGTAGCTATTTTTTTTTATTGCGATTTTTTTTTTTTACTAAAGACATGTGGCTAAATAAATTTTTGCCTAAATGTTTGACTAAAATTTAGTTTATTTGATTTTTCTTATAACAAAAAGTAAAGAATATTGATTTTTTTTTTTTAAATGTCGCTCTATCTTTGTATATAGCACAAAAAATAAAAATCGCAGAGGCGATCAAATACCACCGAAAGAAAGCTCTATTTGTGGGAAGAAAAGGACGCAAATTTTGTTTGGGAGCCACGTCTCACGACTGCGCAATTGTCAGTTAAAGCGATGCAGTGCCGAATCGCAAAAAGGGGCCAGGTCATTACCTGCATTTTGGTCTGGGTCTTAAGTGGTTAAATCTGCCCGGGAAAGTTTTTCCTCTTGACGCTGAGAGAGAGGGAGAGAAAACCTCTGCCTGAATAGAGAGAAAGAAGTCACCGCTCCAGGTGGGATCACTGTATGGTCACAGGTGGTGCAGGATACCAAGGGTGCTGGCGGTGCACTAGGCAAAATGAGGAAATGGATGAATGGATAGCCGCACTCCAAAGCCTGATGAGGTGGTCTTTATTTAAATTAACAGCATATACAAATCGGGTCACAGCAGTACAGAACAAGGAACAGCCGACGCGTTTGGCACTGGATCAGTGCTTATTCATGGCTCTGGCTGTTCCTTGTTCTATAGTGCTGTGACCCGATTTGTATATGCTGTTAATTTAAATAAAGACCACCTCATCAGGCTTTGGAGTGCGGCTATCCATTCATCCATTTCCTCAACTCTGCCTGAATATTTGCCTGCCATCGAGAGACCATACCAGTGGAGATAAGAGCCTGAGACTGAGAGTGAGAACACCCGGAAGAAGCGCAGCAATGCCCACATCACAGCACCTGCACTACTGCTGCAGGGAGATTAGAGCATACAACCACCATTTGCAGAAGCATTCAGCGAGAGAATGAGCCCCCCCCCCCCTTCTACAGCGAGAGGTGACTGGTTAGAGGGCTGTTTACCCATTGCTGTTACTGCTATCAGGGACTGAGCCACTGAGATTAGGACATCAAATGTACCCAATCTATACTGCATTCTATACAGCATTATTCTAAACTTAGACTGCAGCTATAACAACCACATTATACGAACCATTACAGCATTGAACCACATCTACCTTGCACCTGTGTCAAGATTATACTGTACCTATACTGAGACTGTTGTAAATTAAACCTATGCTCTTAAAGGGCCCAAATAATAGCTGGCAGAAGTACATCTCAAAGAACTGTCCCTCCCATAATAATTATTATGCAAGTCCCATGTGTTCCCCTTCTCCCACCCCCCACCATCCTCCTTTTCTTTGGGACAGCAGAGAATTCACAAGTCGGTCTAGAAATACACTTATATCACCATAAATGCATCTGCCAATGAAGTTTCAGCGCTAAGTAGTTTAAACTCAGGAAATACAAGGAGATTACTTTTAATAAATGTATTGCTGGTTTGTGATACTACACCATTGGAGGTTTCCCTTTTTTCCTTGTATTTCCTGAGTTGGCATAGATTCCATTTGCTTGGTGAGACCGCACACAATTGCTCAGTGTACCTAACGGGAAGGAACTGGAGGTGCTCCTATGTGATTTGATTCGGATATCTTATGTCAGTGAGGTGAGAGGCCTGTGAGGCTGTTTTTCCACGGAGTGGCACCTGCACAATTAGTGTGAACACTGGATGATACACAGACTGTCTTCGATGTGCACTTTAGTTCACTGATTGCACTTTACACCCAACTGTGGACTCTTTATTTATATATTTATATATATTTTTTTTATATGTATATCTTTATGTTTTGATGTACTATTGTTTTGGTCACTTTGGTTATTTTGGTTATTTCTTGGTAGCGCAAGATCATCTTTTTATCACTTTATTGTCACTTGTGTTATGTAAACACTTTTAGTTTTTGCTGCAACCTATAAATTCATTGTGGTTTTATGATATTTATTTATTTGCACTTGGTGTATATTTGCTCCTCTTAGCGCGAAGGCTTTCATTTATCATACTGGATGGGTTAGCCTCCCTTTCAGGCTTACAGTCCATTGATTATCACCTACTTGTAGCTCTGTCCTATATTTCTCTGCCACTGAAAATCTTTGCAAAGAGTTTATCTGCAGCTTGCAACAGCAGTATATGGTCGCATGGTCCTGCACTCAGTTTTCTGAAGTGGTTCTCAGAACAGCTGTACACTCTCAAGCTATTTTATAGCAGCAGACCTGAGCGCTGTACATAGGTTCCCAGCCACTCTCTCCGGCAACTCCTAGGGCCTGGCACCTCGCTTGCAGAGCATCCCTTGACACACACATACATTCTCCCCAGACTCCCACTGCACAACCTTGCATATCTCCCACATCATCACAGTAATGGGCAGGACTTAACTATCCCAGTCACAATAGTCAATAGTGTAGTATATTGTAAGTGTAGTTGTATTATTACATACAGTATATGAATATATATGTATATATATAATATATATATATATATATATACATATACAGCCCTCAAAATTTCCATTCGCCTACTAGCATTTGGCGAGTGGATTTAAGCTGGGGGCGAGTGATGACAGGGCTGCATGACCAATCTCCCTCCAATCTGTGCCTAAACTTAGAGTCCCGATGAGATTGGCAGCCGAAGAGGAAAGGTGCATGCTCGGGAAAAGTAGTCTGGTGAGCCACGCATAGGCAGAGCAGTACACAGGTGCTCTCCTTACAATTCTCATTAAGCCATGGGACCTCCTATTCTCACTGCCAGCCTAAATAAAAGGGGGAAGTGGGGACATGCAAGCATGGAGCCGCGCACACAGGCTCCTGATGATGAGAAGAGAGAGAGAGAGAGAGAGAGAGAGAGAGAGAGAGAGAGAGAGATGCAGAGGAGACAGCAAGAGAATGGGGAAGAGACCCAGTTCTAGTGCCCTGTTACTCTGGTCTGCCCCCAGTGCCCTGTCCCTCTGGTCTGCCCCCAGTGCCCTGTCCCTCTGGTCTGCCCCCAGTGCCCTGTCCTATTTTGTTAAAGTTGTTGTTGGTAATATTTATTTTGTAACTTGATTCTGCATAAAACATTTAACAGTGTCATTCCATGAGATAATCTATGAGGGCGTGTTTACGGGTGCAATTAGGCGCAGGGCTGTGTATGAATTAGGTGGAGCAACTGGTGGCGAGTAACTCTTGAGGCCTGGCTAGTAGCTCAGGACTTGAAATTTTGAGCCCTGTACATATATATATATATATATATATATATATAGATCCACGGGTGAGCCATACAGTACTGTAGTAATCTTCTAGTGCACAAAATCAGGCCCTGTATTGAGGATGCGAAGAGTCAGCAACAACCAACCAAGACAGAAACAGGAGCAAGGTCAACGTCTAGGACAGTGTTGATAACAGTCAAGCAGAAGGCAAGAAGCAGACATAGTTAGAATATGAGCCAAGTTCAGCAACAGGAGAACAGGATACAACAGAGTCAGGAGGCAAGCTGGGTCAAATGCATGATTGCAGAATACAGGTCATGTGAAAAAGTCACAGGAGCAGATGACCAGTCAGCAACTTCTCCTCAGTCAGTGCACTGCTTCAAATAGAGTGCTTGGCAGCAAAGCCAGTGTTAGATGCTCGTCCATTCTAATGCACGTTAGTGTGAGCATACATATATATGTGCACCTCAGTCTTGTGTACTGTATTTAACCACAGGCTTTATTATGTGCACGTACATATTTTTTGAATAATGTACATAAATAAAATAAAATTGACTGGAATATTGCTTTTTGTTACGTCATGCCAGTTAGTTTGCTGAACACTTGTGTCTTGTGTAATCACTCCTTTGTGAGTGATGTGTATGTATGTACTTTTTCTTTAAGTATTCAAATTACCATTCTGATTATTATATCTAATTATGTAACTTGCAAATATTTCATTGCAGGTATTTACCAATGAGTTCATTACCACTTAAGCTCTGCAGGAGTGTGAAAGGAAACAGGAGGTGGTTTTCAAATTAAGCCATTCCATATGTTGTTACTTTACTTCAGAGGTTCATCATAGGAAGGAAATGCTGTATACTGGTAATCTATCTGGTATTGTTCCAATCTGAAATGTAAAATATTAATATCATCATAAACATGAACTGAAAAAATAATAGAGATGTTTAGCATAAAAATCTGAATTTATAACAACACTTCATGAATGTAGACACAGAAGACAGATTCCTGAAGAGGTATATTGTTTTGCTCCCAGTAGGGGTACGATCACTGTATGTGGAGTATTTCTCTGTGCTGGTGCTGCCTGTGTGCAAAGTCTGACACTGGACACATTCTGCTTCCTCAGTCCTTATCCCAACCATCAGTGAAAAATGCTATTACTGCTGCTGGGAGCAATGGTAGAGGTCATCGCTACAACTGTTTCCTTCTCCCCTAAACAACTTGCTTTTTCTGTCTGAGCCTACCTTAAAGATGATCCAGCACCCCTAAAATCTGTCTAACTTACCTCTTCCATCCTACAGCCCCTCTCAGTCCTCAGGTCAGCCTCATCAGATGCAGGGTAAAAAAGACATGAATCCTGATTTACTTTACTTTAGTAAATTGTAGCAGTAAATTCCAAAAAGGCTAACAGCTTTCGGGGTTGATTCACTAAAACTGCATAATGCAGAATCTGGTACAGCTCTGCACAGAAACCAGTTTGTTTCCAGGTTCTTTGGGCAAAGCTTCATTGAATAAGTTATAATTGAATAAGTTATAAGCTTATTGGCTACCATGCAAAGCTTTGCATGGTAGCCAATAAGCTTATAACTTATTTAATTAAGCTTTGCCAAAAGAACCTGGAAACAAACTGGTTTCTGTGCAGAGCTGTACCAGATTCTGCATTATGCAGATTTTGCACTCTCCAGTTTTAGTAAATTAACCTCATTAGTCTGCCCATATGTCCTCTTAAAACCAAGTTAGGGCTGTAGATTTACACCATAAGTAATAATCATTTGTTCAGTCCTCCTTTAGATCAAACTCTACCAATAAAAATGTATACTTTTTTTTTTGGCTGCAGTACACAAATATTCTTGTGGCTGTCAGCTCAGTACTGGACTTTGCATATGATTTTCAACTCCAGTGGGGGCCGAGTGCTTGGGTGTTCTATGGCAACCCCAACATTTCTTTAAGCAAGTACATAGTACTTTTAGCTTGGCCCTTGCTTGTGTTGCCAACTGCTAGTACATTCACATTGCACCATACATTTATGTTCAAACCCCAGCCTCCTAACTCACCCAGCAATTACCCCCACCCACCCTTCGCTGTCATATGTGACTTAGGCCTTGAGAAGACCTAGGGTCACCAGGAGGAGGTGAGCTGGACATATGCTTATATGAAGGACTAGTCAACACATAGGCTCGAGAGGCAACAAGGACCAACTAAGGGAAGATTACAGAGACTAGGACGAAAGCAGCAAACAGTGTTGCTGTGCCTACTAAAGACTAAATCCAGCTAGTTGTCATTTCTGCTCCAGCATTGGTCAAAGGGGACATACATGATGAGGTACTATGCAATACTCTAAATTCATGTAGACTGTCACTTCCTTCCCTTGCACTGCTGTACAGGCATCTGATGGTGTTAAGTGGGGCACAATTAAAGGGTTTGTAAAGCAAAATTATTTTTTATCTTAATAGCTTCCTTTACCTTAATGCAGTGCTGTTTTCAAGTCCTCATTGTTTGTTTTTGCTCTCAAGTTGCTGTAATTCTTCTCTGATCTCCACACTTCCTGGTTGTCTGTTTCCTGATAACCACAGTACTGGGAGCTTTCTATCTGTGGTCACTAATCAAGGAGGTGTGATTACTGTGTGTCTACAACCCCACAGCACCAATCAGTTTCGTTTTCCAAACCATCACTGCCCTGTGTTGGCTCTGTGGCTCTGTACAGCAGAGAAGCAGAAAACATGCAAAAACGAAACTAGAAACTACAGGTACATTATATGATTGATTTTTATAAATGTTTAATTGTTTTTAAAAGGAATCAGTTAACTATTATGTCTCTATACCCTGTATACAGTCATTTCATTTCAATTTTTTTTATTTACAACTCCTTTAAGGTTTCCTCCTGGCCCAATAATGGAAAAAGTGCTAGGCCATCTGTCAGTAATATGGTCATCTCCATCTGCAAGTCTTCCCTTCTACTGCTGTAGCCTTGCTGTTTTATTAACTGTAAGGAAAAAGTAATTGCGCAAAGTGAATAAGACCAACAAATGTTAGATATTAATTTGCAGAGCGATGCAGGTGACATATAAATCAATAGTGCCAGATACTATAAAGTGCAGACAGAGTCCATGATGTTATAGAAGGTGTTCCAGGATACCCGCTGGTTCCGTGAAAAGATGTGCACTTCACCACACACACATTCTGGTCTCCCAGAACTCTCACCTCTAAACAGCTAAAAAGAGACCTCAATGTGCAGATCCACTGCTGGTTATCTCCCTGATGTTCCTCTAAATGGCTAAAAAGGGACCTCAATGTGCAGATCCACTGCTGGTTATCTCCCTGATGTTCCTCTAAATGGCTAAAAAAGGACCTCAATGTGCAGATCCACTGCTGGTTATCTCTCTGATGTTCCTCTAAATGGCTAAAAAGGGACCTCAATGTGCAGATCCACTGCTGGTTATCTCCCTGATGTTCCTGGTGTCCGCAATATGGATAGGAATGACCTGGATCTCAGAGGTGGGGTACAAACAGGAAAGTGCAATTTTATTCATTAAAACTCCTTTATATCAACGGTAATGCACTATTGGAGGTCCTTTTTCCTGTTTATACCCCACCTCTGAGATCCAGGTCATTCCTATCCATATTGTGGACACCAGGAACATCAGGGAGATAACCAGCAGTGGATCTGCACATTGAGGTCCCTTTTTAACCATTTAGAGGAACATCAGGGAGATAACCTGCAGTGGATTTGCACATTGAGGTCTCTTTTTAGCTGTTTAGAGGTGAGAGTTCTGGGAGACCAGAATGTGTGTGTGGTGAAGTGCACATCTTTTCACGGAACCAGCGGGTATCCTGGAACACCTTCTAAAAAAACATGGACTTTGTCTGCACTTTATAGTATCTGGCACTATAGTATTTGGCACTATTGATTTCATTTATTGATGTGACCTGCATCACTCTGCAAATTAATATCTAACATTTGTTGGTCTTATTCACTTTGCGCAATTACTTTTACCTTACAGTTGTTCATTTATAGGTGTTGTGTTTGCTCTTTTTGTTTTTGCTGCATTGTTTTTTCTGTGTGTTTAGGGTGACCTTGAATTTTAGCGCAGAAGCCCCCTCTTTCATTTATATATCTTGCTGTTTTATTAGTAAATTGCATTCCTGATCATCCTTGTCCCAAGATTCCCAGGGAGCTGAAAGGCCGGAAAAAAGTACTATGAACCAGTCCCTGATCTCTCATTAGCCATTAGCCTGTGACAGTAAAAAGTAGGGGGCAGGCTCATAGAAGTTGTGCAAATGGTTAAAAAAAAATAACTCAGGTGTCCTCTGAATTAATCTCAAACCTAAGCTCAGAGCACCTGCTTTTTTTCTACTCAATGACAAGGCCTGCAGCTTGTTGGAGTAAAAAAAGAGGAGGGAAAGAGAGAGAACAAGGGGAGGTGAGAGAGGTGGAAAGGGAAGGGGGATAGAAGGGAGCTGTGAGGCAGGAAATTACCCAGTCCCCAATTCATTGGAATACAAAAAAGTGGGAGTTTGGGTTAGAGATGAGTTATGGGGATGTCCAGGGGCGGACTGACAACTCATGGGGCCCCCGGGCAATAGAAGATTATGGGGCCCCCGGGCAATAGAAGATTATGGGGCCCCCGGGCTTACAGGTGGCCACCAAGCCAGGTGGCAGTACAGTGGTGGGGCAGCTGAAATCTTGGGATTTTCACATCAAAAGCATGTAGGTTTTGGACATATCAGGGACAGATTTTTACATACTGGTTTTAATGAGCCTGGCAACCCTGATGGGGCTCCCTAGTGGCATGGGGCCCACGGGCGGTGCCCGAGTTCCTCAATGGTCAGTCCGACCCTGGGGATGCCTGAGTACCTTTACAGATAATGGCAGCAGACTGGGTACTGAAGCAGATCATAAGGAGGAAGAGAACAGTTACACTGAATTGTAAAAAGCAAACAAAAAAAAAGTAACCCGAGATCTCCTGTGGGATGGGAAAACACAGAAGACACCGGTCAAATAATAATTTCTCCATGTCACAGAAAACCTGCAAAAGATGTTTTCTGCTTAGAAAAATAATTCATCCATCCTTGTCTCTCTCTGTGTTCAGCTAGCAACAGGAGCTTCCCTATGGGTTTGCTTTTCTTCCTTGCTTTAGAGTAAATGATGAGATAAGTTTATTGAATATTTCTTACCTAATAATAATGGGCATTACAATCTGGAGGAAGGCAGCTAAATGCAGGCTGGCACTGCATATGACACATTAGCCTTTTTATTTAAAAAATATATAAAATACTTGTCCTACCTTCAAGGGCATCACTAAGCAATGGACCTAATGTTCTACCATACAGTGCCTTGAATAAGTATTCATACCCCTTGAAATGTTCCACATGTTGTCATGTTACAACTAAAAACATAAATATTTTTTATTGGGATTTTATGTGATAGACCAACACAAAGTAGACCATAATTGTAAAATGGAAGGTAAATGAGAAATGTTTTTCAAATTTCTTTACAAATAAATATCTGAAAAGTGTAGCGTGCATTTATATTGAGGCCCCCTGAGTCAATACTTGGTAGAACCACCTTTCTTTTTGGGCATGTCTCTACCAGCTTTGCACATCTAGAAAGTAAAATGTTTGTCCATTCTTCTTTGCAAAAATGTGAAATTGGATGGAGAGCATCTATGAACAGCAATTTTAAAGTCTTGCCACAGATGCTCAATTGGATTTAGGTCTCTCTCTTCCTCCTCTTTTTTTTACTTCAACAAGCTGCGGGCCTTGTCATTTGACTGGGCCATTCTACCACATGAATATGCTTTGATCTAAACCATTCTATTGTAGCTCTTGCTGTATGTTTAGGGTCATTGTACTTCTGGCAGGTAAACCTTCACCCCAGTCTCAATTATTGCCCTGCATTTGGCTCCATCCATCTTCCCATCATCTTCCCTGTCCCTGAAAAAAGCATCTCCACAACATGATGCCACCACCACCATGTTTCACAGTAAGGATAGTGTGTTCAGGGTGATGTGAAGTCTTAGGCCCAGATTCAGAAAGCAATTACGCCTGTCTAACTGGTGTTAGACAGGAGTAATTTCAAATTTCGCGCGCCGTATCACTAGTTTGAATCCTCAAACCATGATACGGCGGCTTCCGGCTTCGATCCGAGAGGCTTACGTCTTCGTAAGCCTTCGGATCTACGCTGCCATCTATTTGCGGCCGCTGGGAGGAGTTTGCGTCGTTTTGATGCGTCGGGATATGCAAATGTTTTTTTACGGCGATTCCCGAAGATACGAGTGGTCGTCGCAATCACTTTCGTCTATTTTTTTGTATGTAATGTTAGAGCAGCTTTTTGCTGCTCTAACGTTACGTAGCCCATGTTAAGTATGGCCGTCGTTCCCGCTTCGAATTTATTTAATTTTTTTTTTTGTTTACGTAACTCGTTCGGGACTAGGATCGCCCGTAAACGACGCTACCTAAACAACGAATGACGTCACGACGTGATTTCGCGCAATGCACGGCGGGAAATTTGGGAACGGAGCATGCGCAGATCGATCGCCGCGGGAACGCGCCTAATTTAAATGATTCACGCCCCCTACTCGTCTATATGGATTGCGACGGGAGAAATACACTACGCCGCCGTCGTTTAATGGACAAAATCTACCTGGATTCCACGTAGAGCCAGGTAAAATACGGCGGCGTAGTGTATTTCTGATACGCTACGATAATCCATTTCTGTGTGAATCTGCCCCTTAGTTTTTCGCCACACATAGCGTTTTGTTTTTAGGCCAAAAGTAAAATGTTGGTCTCATCTGACCAGAGCACCTTCTTCCACATGTTTGCGTTGTCCCCACATGGCTTCTCGCAAACTGCAAATGATACTTCTTTTGGCTTTCTTTCAACAATGGTTTTCTTCTTTCCATTCTTCCATAAAGACCAGATTTGTGGAGTGCACAACTAATAGTTGTCTTGTGGACAGATTCTCCCACCTGAGCTGTGGCTCTCTGCAGCTCCTCCAGAGTTACCATGGGCCTCTTAGCTGCTTCTCTGATTAATGCTCCCCTTGCCCAACCTGTACGTTTAGGTGGACGGCCATGTCTTAGCAGGTTTGCAGTTGTGTAATACTCTTTCCATTTTTAGATAATAGATTGAACAGTGCTCCTTGAGATGTTCAAAGCTTAGGATATTTTTTTATAACCTAACCCTGCTTTAAACTTCTCCACAATGTTATACCTGACCTGTCTGGTGTATTCCTTGGCCTTCATGATACTCTGTGTTCACTAAGGTTCTCTAACAAACCTATGAGGGCTTCACAGGACAGCTGTATTTATACTGAGATTAAATTACACATACGTGGATTGTATTTTCTAATTAGGTGACTTCTGAAGACAATTGGTTCCACTAGATTTTAGCTAGGCTTATCAGAGTAAAGGGGGGGGGGGGGGTGAATACAAATGCATGCCACACTTTTCAGATATTTATATGAAGAAACTTTTAAAAAATATTTATCATTTTCCTTCCACTTCACAATTATGGCCCACTTTGTGTTGGTCTATCACATAAATTCCCCAAAAGTTGCATCTACATTTTAGGTTGTAACATGACAAAATGTGGAAAATGTCAAGGGGTGTGAATACTTTTTCCGGGCACTGTATATGCATGCAGGACTCAGCATTAATGCCACGCAAATAAGCTAAATTTATGTTGGTATGAACCAGTCATCCATAACAAGCACAAATTGTGACACACAGGCTACAGCATTTATGTGCTAAATTTGTTAACAAGGGTGGTGTGTTATAAAATATGCACTGGAATGTCCAAACATACACCAGCAAAGCCGAGGCATGAGGTCTGAAATCTGATTATCTCCAAGTACTGTTAGCATATTTATATAGACATAAATATTAACACATGAAGTGCGCACAGCTATATTTAAAGGACACTGTTAAAATAAAATGTAACCTTTTAAAAGCCTTTTAAAATAACCATATGCTAATGAGGCATTGTCCTACATATACATTTTCAAGCACCAGTTGATAATTGAGATTCCATAAGCTGGGGGGGGGACGCACACTTCGGCTTTTCCTCTTTAGGTGCTAGCGGGCCTTCTCCTAACACTAATGCCATGTACACTAGATCGGTTCATCCGATGAAATGGACCGATAGAATTTTTCATCAGATATCCGATGAAGCTGACTTTCATCAGTCTTGCCTACCCACCATCAGTTAAAAATGTGATTGTGTCCAACGCGGTGACGCAAAACACAACGACGTGCAGAGAAAAATGAAGTTCAATGCTTCCGAGCATGCGTCGACTTGATTCTGAGCATGCGTGGATTTTTGACCGATGGATTTCCCCACAGACGATTGTTTTGTTCTATCAGATTTTTAACCATCAGAAAATTTTAAAACAGGTTCTATTTTTTTTACCGATGGGAAAAACAACCACCGGACTGTTTTCATCAAGCGAACCGATCGTGTGTACAGAGCATTATACATCCAGTCACCTCAAGTGCATATTGTTACCTACCAATTATGTTTAGTGTAAAGGCGATCACGTTTTTGCACACATCTACTTCTTGATAGATTTGAAAAATGGGAAAGATGGCACATCACAAGCCAACCTTGAAGTAACACCCACTTTATGGACCATGCTCACAAGTGCACAATGGGTGGTACGCTACAGTGTCACATTTCTCTTCTTAATCCCTTAAAGGCACGTAGCTCACATAGCACACCAAATTGTTATTCTCAGTCCTTTCAAGATATTGCTTTTGAAATGTTGGCAACTATGGTTTATTTTTATACCTACTGATACCAGTTATAGAATAGATTTTTGCACTTGCCGACTAGCAAAGTAAGAGGCACTGTTGCATACTTCTGACCACTGCACTCTGCACTCTTGAATGTGCTTAAAAGGCATTAGAGTCTGTGTTCTTACTCTGTGGATGTTTTTTATATCACATTAAAGGGGTTGTAAAGCTTTGTGTTTTTTCACCTTAAAGGGGTTGTAAAGGTACAAGTTTTTTTACCTTAATGCATCCTATGCATTAAGGTAAAAAAACATCTCACAGCACCGGCCCCCCCTGAGCCCCCGTTGTACTTACCTGACCGTTCGAATCTCCCGGGCGCGTCCACGTCGTCCTCTTCGGTTCCCAGCCTGGCCGTTGATTGGCTAGGCTGGGCGGATTGATAGCAGCGCAGCCATTGGCTAGCGCTGCTGTCAATCAGAGCGGATGACGCGGCGCGCCGGGGGGCGGAGCCGAGTGATACAGTCGGCGGCTATGGCCGCCGCTGTATCATGGGAGCGCGCTCGCAAAAGCTTTCCTCCGTGCGAGCGCCCTCGCATGAAGAGGGAAAGCTTTTGCGAGGAGGAGCCCAGACAGCCGCCGAGGGACCCCAGAAGACAGCTTTCCGGGCCACTCTGTGCAAAACGAACTGCACAGTGGAGGTAAGTATAACATGTTTGTTTTTTGTTTTTTTTTAAAAGCCCTGACTTTAGTGTCCCTTTAATGCATCCTATGCATTAAGGTGAAAAAACACCTTGCACTCTCGGGCCTCCCCAGTCCCCCGTTTTACTTACCTGAGCCACAAAACTATGTGGGCGCGATGCCACAATGGTTTCCCCCAGTTTGAGGCAGCTCTTCATTGGAGATTGATAGCAGAGCAGCCATTGGCTCCCTCTTTCAATAAAAGCAATGACGTGGAATGCCGGGACCGAGCGATAGAGTCGGCGGCTATGACCGCTGATTGTATCACAGGATCGTGCCCACAAGCTAACTCCCTTGGGAGAGCACTTCCCAAAACAGGGATTAGCTGTTGCAGGGAGGAGCCAAGACAGCCGCCGAGGGACCCCAGAAGACTAGGAGCGGGGGCCACTCTTTGCAAAACAAACTGCACAGTGGAGCAGTGGCGTATCCAAGGTATGGCAGCCATGGCAAGTACCATGGGCGCCATGGGGGGGAGGCGCAAAAAAAGAAACAAAAAAAATTCCCACCCGTGCCCGTCCTCCTGCAGGCTGCCTCCCGCACTATAGCCCCCGTCACCAGCAAGGCACTTTACTTGTAGTACTCTTACTTGGCTGCATGACAGTATGTAGGAGAGCGTGACAGGTGTTGGCGCCCCCATGCCTGTAGATGGGTCGGTCCACTGCATTCAGTCATAGGCGTGCGTTTATCATCCCCTAATCCCCTGACATACTTGTCTACACCTGGATGAGAGGTGTGACGGGCGGCATATAGAACAACCGATGCTCTATATTTTCCACCCTACAGCCATTAAATGCCCTCGGGAGGAAGAGGAAGAGAAGCAAGCATTCAGGGGCTGCACCCACCACTGCCACTCATCCCACCCCAGTACTGCCACTGATCCTATTACCCCCCCACCACAACTGCCACTGATCCCATCAACCCCCTAGCACTGCCACTGATCACCCCCCCTCCAGCACTGCCACTGATCACCCCCCCAGCACTACCACGGATCCCATGCCCTCCAGCAGTTCCACTCATTCCATCCCCCAGCACTGCCACTGATCCCATTCCCCTCCCCCCACCACCACTGCCAACTGATCCCATATCCCCCTCTCTCACCCCCACTTCCTCCCTCTGACCAGCTCAGACATAAGATGTAAAATGTATTGGAAAATAAAAATAGTTTTAACACATTTCAAAATGTTGGCTTACATTTATTTAAAAGAGTGTGTGTCTGTGTGTATAGTACATACCCACACCCCTGTGTGTTTGAGTTTTGGGGTGCACACCCTAATCCAATAGGCTGCGCACGCCTAGGCGTCCAGTCCAGACTGTCATGATTCGGCTAACTGGTGGAGGCAGAGCTTTGCTCCTCTGCGCTGCTTCCATCTTCTTCCCGAGCGTGAGCGGGTCGGTGATGTCACGTGAGGTGAGGTCGCTGAGGAGGAGAACCTCGGCTGACAGAGGAATCTTGGTCCATGTTGAGCAATTGGACTCTGGAACCCGAATCCCCAAGCCAGGCAGCACTGCAGCAGCGGCAGTCTGGATGCACTATAGTCAAAACATTCCTATCATCATATGCATGTGTATGATGTGGACCAGGCCAGGCCGCAATTATGGGTGCTGATATAAGAGGAGAAACCGAAAAAACTGACTTTGAGCACATCATAGACCAGTTTGCATCAGTGAAAGCAAGGAAGGTGCAGTTGTAATTTTTATGTAGTGCCAATCCATAATTTATTATTTGGAAGATTGAAGAGTTTGACTTGGGTTATCTGAAGATGGTTTTTAAATGTTTTGACAGGGGTGCTGATTTAGTGCTTGCCATAGGCGCCATTTTCACTAGATACGCCTCTGCAGTGGAGGCAAGTATATGTTTGTTATTTTTTTTTATATATATATAAACCTTTACAACCCCTTTAACTCTTTTAATTTATTTGACAAAGCATTTTTTATTATATGATTTTATTATAAACATAGAAAATTATCTCTGCTTGTCACCTTGAAAAATACCCTTGCAATGTTAATGTTTCCATTAATATGTTAGTCATCCCTGAAGTCACATGAAGATAAAGCTCAATCTTCCACAATTAATCAATTTATTAATCCAGGTGTGGTACAGACTCATACAGGGCCTACGCGCTTTGGTGTATAGCCTTATTAAAATTACATTTTTATGTGACACCCTGCCTTCTTCCTTATACATACAGTTTTCTCCTGCATAATTGTTGACAGTTTTTATTTTATCTTTATATATTATATTATTATTATATTATATTGTATAACTATTTTCCTATTTTTGTTGTTTATTTTTCCTCTTACCCCCCCCCCCCCCTACCAGTCAGGCTGCCTTCTTGGGCTAAACTTAATTGTCTCATTTTATTATCATAGCCTGTGTTGGTAGGGGCAGGGTTTGTATCTGCATATGAATGTATATAAATACAGGGCTTTTTTTCAGGGGGAACTTGGGGCTTAGACCCTTTGGTGCCTGCTCACCACAATCACTTGTAAACACAGAAGTCTGGTTTCTGTGTTTACAAGTGACAGCTCTACACTCCCCCTGACCTGTGCACTCTGTATGTAATTCAATCCTGGTATCTAATTGCCCTTTAAGACCCTTCTACCATTTTTGAAATCTGAACGGGGTCGTGTTTAAGTTCCTGCACCTATTTTCTGAGAAAAAAAGCTCTGTATAAATATGATTGTTCTTCTGAAGATTTTATGACTATGACCAAGGATACACGTCGAAATGCGTAGGCCCTATATTATTTTGTACCACACCTAGAATAATAAATGTATTCATTGTGGAAGATTGAGCTGCCAGCTTATCTACATGTTTGCTTGAGAGCTAGGAGAACAATACAGGCCAGTGCACTGACCGCTCACTTCCTTCAGGAATTACTACAGGTGTTTACTACTATATTCATCTTTGAGGTCAGTTAAAGAAAGCACTGTCTTTTTTTTCTATGTTTGGATTTGCAAAGAGTCTCTGTTTAGCCACGCACCAGTATGTGCTAGTATGAGAATGTTTCTGAGCATATACTCACTGGAAGACATATATTAGCATGCATGCGTAAACGTATTAGAATGCACACTAAGCAGTGGGTTTTCATGTGTGCTCAGAAATGGTATTGGTGTCAAATGGGCTATTTAAACTGGAATGTGACATAAACAGATTGTTGAATGATCATCTAGTTCCAAATTTACCTGTAACGTGACCTGATATCTTTGCCTTCCTGTGTATGACATAGCTTGCGTTTGACCTGACTTTGGATTACTGTCTACCCATTGTGATCTCGGCATGTGTTTTGGACTCTGTATCCTGCTCCCTGTTTCAGTTTCTTGCTGCCCAGCTGTGAGCAGACTTTAGCTTGTATTCCCACACTCATACTGCTTTATTTTCCTGAACTTTGCTGTCTGGCTTTTGATGACCCTAGCCTGAGCCCTGTCTGTATTCTGAGTCTTACTTCAATGTCCAGCTGTTGATAACTCTTGGCTTGTGTCCTGGATTTGCTTCTGTCTACTAATCACGTGCCACCATGTTCCTGCCCCTGGTCCTTATCTGGGGGTCCACAGTCATCCAACAGTTGCTTCTGCCTGCAACATCATTCTTTATACCACTCTTTGGTACCACTCTTTGTCCTCACATCTACTGTCACCACTACCAGGGGTGTTGGACAAGAGGTGCAAAAGAAGCCCCCTTTTCAGCTCAATCTCCATCAGGTACATGACACTCTGTTGCAGTAAGTTGCAGAACTTACAAGTCTTGTCCATCCCCAGCCTGTGATTGGACAGTGAAAGGAAAAGCAACAGACTAATGAGTTCATCTTTTTGTCACCCTGCTCTCTTTACATATCAGCAATATTTCTTGCACTGCAACACAACTGATTGGTTCATTGTTCTGCTTCCTCCTTCCCAAGTCTGAGCTATGTTGTATGTTGGGGACTTCAAGAGGCATGCAGGTACAGTATTTACACTGTTTGCATTAAAAAAATACATGTATTGATATATTAATGAATAAATAGGCTGTCTTAATCAGTGCTTTTATATCTGTCTGGAGTTGAGTTTAAAGCAATAGATATTAAATCATAATAGTATACAGTATATTTGAATGGTTATTTTTTTTTCATCACTGAACATAAAGAAATATATAAAGAACTATAAACTATAATGAAATGGAAAAAAAAAAAAAACAGCACAATTCCATATAACTGTATGTACAAGTAAGTATATATTATATATTATACTTAGCATATACTAAAATACAAATGTACAGTGCCAATCCTGACCTCCCTGGGGCCCTAAGCAAAGCAACAATGGTGATAGTGGAGAGATCTGCATCGGGTATGTTCTATGGTGCTGACTTCTGAACCTCCATATGATTGAGCTGACTGCTAACATCCAAGCCTATTTGACCTTATTTTAAGTAATTAGGTCAACTACCTTTGGTAAGGAGCCATCTATTTCCCATCAAGGTGACCCATTGGTGAAGGTGGATTACTTTCTTGTTTGCACTTTGCACCTTGCACGTTATTTACATCCTTTGGGACTACATATTGATTTAAATTTGCAACCTATTTGCACAAGGACTTTTTATAGTGATATAATCGTTCACTGTAATATATATATTGCATGCTATAATTCATTGTTTGTATTCATCTGCACTTATGCATACTACGGTATCTTAGATATATTAGTGCATATCTTCACATTTTTCTAGCGCCCCTTTTTCACTATTTCACATGACTAAATACAGCTATCTGCATTTCTTTCTCGTACATCACGGGACACAGAGCAGCATATTCATTACTATATGGGTTATATGGAGTACCTTCAGGTGTGGACACTGGCAATCTCAAACAGGAAGTCCCCTCCCTATATAACCCCCTCCCATAGAGGAAGTACCTCAGTTTTTTCGCCAGTGTCTTAGGTGTTGGTCACGGAATAGCTTTGCCTCCACATCCTTGGGATTAAGGCGGGCTAACCGGATCTGTCCAAGGAGCCTCAGTGCCAAAGTGGACAGTACCCGGGCCCCAAACCATGGGGTTTTGCCTATAAAGCTCCTCTCTAGAGGGCTGGACCCTGGGCCCAGGACTTGGAGTTTTCTAAACCAAAAGATCCTGTTTGCCAGGGTGCTGTATAGGTCCAGGACAGCGGCTCCTTCCAGGACCCCAGTGCCTGAAGGTCTACTACGCTACCCACGGAGATGGGAGAAGATTGGACCGTTTTGCAAAACGTCCTGCGGCATGGAGCAGGTAAGAGGGGAGCCTGCGGGACTTGGTTCGACAGCAGGCTCTCCAGGGGAGATCTTAAGGGGGGTAGCCTGAGTATGCTCTGCATTGGCACCATGGTCACTATGTCTGATGGACAGGATGCCCTGAAATGTTCCCCCCCCATCACTTGATCCCCCTACCTATCTATGTATGTTTGCTAGCTACCTGCTGCTCGCTGGTTGAAGATCTTTTAAAAAAAAAAAAACAGATCTGTCTCTAGGCTAAAGGGACTCCTTAGGGGCCTGTTTTAGCCTTACCTTGCCGGGATTCAAAATCTGCCGCCTGATGCGTCCTCCAACCTGCATTCCTGGGCTCCAGAGTGCGTCTCCTCCTGGGCTCTCCTCCCCCGACAGTCGCGCGCGCGCGCGTGCACGCGCGCATGCATATAGAAAATGTTCGCGCCGTTCGGGAGGGGGGGGGGGCGGGGAGCGTGACTGCAGTGTAGAGTGGGCGTGCCTTCAATTGCTGTTATACACAGCAGGCGCGTTCTTAGCTCAGTTCAGAGCTGAGCTGGAGAGAGAGGACGTAGAGTGGCAGCACAGTGACTCCCGGTGGCGAGAAGGGGTACTACATGCTGGAGTCAGCTCCAATACTTTTTGTTAAGCCAAAATCCCCTTGGCAACAGGTTGAATGCTGGCAAACATGTTGGGGGTGGGGCTGTATGTTGTGAATAATATTATAAAGGAAAACATACTGAGCCCCACCGTTTTTGGGCATTAGTGATCCTATTGTCCCCTAAACCTTATTTTTTTGTACTCCTGGCTATAACAGTCTGTTGTTGTAAGCGGAGTCCCTCGGTTTTGTATTATGGCTTCCAAGGGTTCAGGATCAAAACACAAAAAAAAAAAAAAGAAAAGGCAAAGACAAAGGGGTTCCTCCTCTGGTTCTGATGATATGCCAATACTTTCCCCACAGGTTATTCCTATAGGGGTCACCCTGGATAAGCCATTAAGGGGGTCTGGTGCTGAGGCTGGCCCAGGTCGGCCCAACCCTGTGTTATCACAGAGGAGATGCTAGCCGTCACCCTAGGGGGGCTAGAGAAAAAAGTTAACAGCTATGATCGCTGGCTCTTTTTCTGGCAAGAAGCGGACTAGATCCCCATCGCCAAAAGGGACAGAACCTAGAGGAAGGATCTACCACTGAAGAATCGTTTTCAGCCTCTCAGACGGAGAGTCTGTGGGTCCAGTCTTTGACAGACATGGTCCGCTCGGCATTTAATTTGCCATTTCCAGAGCCTCAGGTTCCTGCGGTATCCTCTTTGGGTTCTTTTAAAAGCGCCTTTAAGCAACGCAGCTTTTCCGGTCCATCCTCTGTTAGAGGAATTGGTTTTTCCAGGATTGGGACGACCGGACAGAATTTTTTCTGCCGCCTAAAGCTGACGAGAGGGTAGTCTTTATGCACGTCTGCCAGGAAATATTTGTGCTTGCAGGCACTCTTTCCCCTGACCAATTGCTCTTTAAAAGGGGCCCGGATGGCTCAGTCGGTAGAGCATCGGACTTTTGGTCTGAGGGTCCAGGGTTCAGGTCCCGGTTCGGGCACTGCTTTTCAACTACCCGTGAGGTCCTTGAGGCCACATCTCCCGGAAAGCGCCCGATCTCGTCTGATCTCGGAGGCTAAGCAGGGTCGGGCCTGGTTAGTGCCTAGATGGGAGACCACCTGGAAGGTTTTCTGTTATTTACCCTATGGAAAAGACATTTTTCTAAGAAAGGGGGCGCTCCCAACTGTGGACGCAGCCATCTCATGGGTGAATAAATCATTAACTGGCCTAAGGGGAAACATACAAATGTTTAAGGTCCCGGTCGATAAACGTTTAGAGACACTTTTTCCAGCATCCTTGGCTACAGCCAGCAGGGGCTGCAATTGGAGTTTTGTCAGGCGTTAAAGAACCAGACAAAACAGATGCTTAAGACATCCCTGCCCAATAGGCAGAGGACTTATTGGATATTCCCAGAGCTCTGTGCTTTGCGGTAGAGGTTATAAAAAGACTCCATCCAGCAGGCGTCTCATTGTCACTATTTTTAGTGCATATGAGAAGGCTCTTATGGTTGAAGAACTGGGCGGCCGAGCCCATGTAAAAGACTGCTGGCAGGTTTGCCCTTCCATGGAAAGATCTGGATAAATACATTCAGACTGTTTCAAGTGGCAAAAGTACCCTTTTACCAGTCAAAAGAAGTTCCGGGGTCCTGCGTTTAAAAGGCAGTTCCCCCCTGTTCCGGGGCCCTCAAATTCCAGGCAGTACGGACCTCCTGCGCGATCAAACTTTTAACAATGGATCGCAAGGACAGGCCTCTGGGGATCGATCCCCGACAGAGGGGGTCCGATCATCTGTGGCCGCAGGCTACAGATTAGAATTTCTAAAATTTCCTCCACAAGGAAGGCCTCAATGCGGGCGGCGTTGGATCATCTGCTTTACCAGGGCATAATGGTAGAGGTACCAGCCCAAGAACAGGGGCTAGGTTTCTATTCCAATCTGTTTGTCATACCAAGGCCCATCGGCGATGTTAGACCAATTTTGGACCTAAAAGGTTTAAATGCTTACCTAAGGGTTCGCTCTTTCCGGACAGAATCCGTTCAGTCAGCAGCCGCCACACTCCAGAAGGATCTGGCTTCTATAGACATAAAGGACGGTTACCTTCATGTACCAAGTCTTTCAGCCACATCAAATATTTTTGTTTTTACGCTTCGCAGTGATACAGCGTCACTTCCAATTCGTGGCGCCCCCCTTCGGGCTGGCTACGGCCCTCGGGTATTCACGAAGGTCCTTGCTCCAATTCTAGTCAGTCTAAAGGATCCAAGGGATCTCGGTCCTAGCATACCTGGATGACCTCTTAATCATAGATCACTCGCTTCCTTGGTGGAATGCGTAGTAGCCCTCATGGTTCAGTACCTCGAGAGGTTCGGCTGAGTCCTAAACCGGGGAAAGATCAGCATTTCAACCTACAAAGCAGTTGGAATATCTCGGCATGAGATTAGACACAGAACAGAAGATGGGTGTTCCTGCCCCTGGTAAAGGTCGAGGCTATCAAAAGATTAATTCAGTTGGTTCTAAGCAAAAGAGAACCAACTATTCGCCTATGTATGCGATTACTAGGCAAACTAATGGCCATGTTCGAGGCGATACCACACTCGTGTCCTACAGACAGCAATTCTAGCAGCTTGGTTCTGCCCAGTTGTCTGGAAGGCTGGAGAGCGGTCTTGAACGGGTTCACTCGCCAAGTAACTTGGGCAGAGGCGGAGAGGCAGCTGCCCATCAAGGTCTGGGAGATCAGAGCGGCTCGGCTAGCCCTCCTGGCATAGACATCCAGATTACAGGGGTCCTCGGTGAGAAGTCATTCAGACAATGCCACAGCGGTGGCATATATGTGAACCACCAAGGGGGAACCAAGAGTCAAGCCACTCAGAGTGAGAGGAGCTTGGTTTTTCGGTGGGCAGAGGTTTATGTACCCTGCATATCGGCGACATTCATTCCCGAGGTGGACAACCTGCAGGCGTACTTCCTAAGTCGCCAAACCCTGTCGCCGGGGGAGTGGTCTCTGCATCCACAAGTTTTTTCAGACAATCTGCCAGAAGTGGGGAGTGCCAGACGTGGAGGTCATGGCATCAGGATTCAACAAGAAGCTAGACAGGTTCATGTCTCGAACGAGGGACCCTATGGAACCGATGTGTTGGTTTGCCCTTGGCATCAATCATAGCTTCTATATGCATTTCCCCCGCTGCAGTTACTACCCCGCCTGTGGCGCAGGATCATAGCACAGGCCGGTTATCCTGGTAGCCCCAGCTTGGTACCGGAGGGCATGGTACTCACTAGTCCTGAAATTGGCAGCGGAAGGCCCTTGGACTCTTCCTCTATGGCCAGACCTACTCTCACAAGGCCCGATCCTCCACCCTGCATTACGGCGTCTAAATTTGACGGCCTGGCGGCTGAATCCCTGATTCTCAGGGGTAGAGGTCTGTCTAGGCAGGTAATCCCTACCCTCATTAAGGCTAGAAAGCCGGCCTCCAGGGTAATTTTGTTACAGGGTTTGGAGGGCCTACGTAGGCTGGTGTGAGGCTAAGAGATGGGTTTCCCGCAAGTATACCATTGATAGAGTATTACGTTTTCTCCAGCTAGGAGTGGATAAAGGCCTGGCATTAAGCACGATCTAGGGACAGATTTCAGCCTTATCAGTGTGGTTTCAGAGGCCGCTGGCCGCCCACTCGCTGGTTAAGATCTTCGTACAGGGAGTCTTACGTGTTAATCCTCCGGTCAAATCACCACTTTGTCCATGGGACTTAAATCTTGTTCTGTCAACTCTACAGAAACAACCCCTTGAGCCGTTGGCTGAGGTACCTTTGGTTTTACTGACTAGAAAGTCGGTATTTCTGATCACCATAGTTTCGGCCAGGAGAGTATCGGAATTGGCAGCCTTATCTTGTAAGGAACCATATCTCATTTTACATAAGGATAGGGCGGGGTTCCGTCCTCATCCTTCCTTTCTACCAAAGGTTATATCCAGTTTCCACCTGAACCAGGATGTGGTACTTCCATCCTTCTTCCAAAACCCACCTCTAGAAAGGAGGGGTTGCTGCATACGTTGGATATTGTCAGGGCCATAAAGGCCTATCTTAAAGCTACAGAGAAGGTTCGGAAAACAGATGTGGTGTTCGTTTTACCGGAAGGGCCCAAGATGGGTCAGGCAGCTGCTTGATCCACCATCGCAAGATGGATTAAACAATTAATTGTTCGGGCCTGCGGTTTGAAGAGGTTGCCTCCTCCTTTGTCGGTAAAGGCCCATTCTACCAGGGCCATGGGCACCTCCTGGGCAGCACATCATCAGATCTCTATGGCTCGAATATGCAAGGCAGCAACGTGGTCGTCAGTCCACACGTTTACAACATTTTATCAATTGGACGTAAGAAGGAATGCGGATACAGCCTTTGGGCAGTCAGTACTACAGGCCGCGATTCAAGCTCCTCAGGATCTGAGGGGGCTCCCTTGATTTGATTTGAGATTTACATTTCTTGTTTAAGTTGGATTTACTAGTATTTGAGTATACCTCTAAATTAAATCCTTTTTTGGAAGATGTCTCCCTCCCCTCATTAAAGCATTGCTTTCGGACATCCCATATAGTAATGAATATGCTGCTCTGTGTCCCGTGATGTACGAGAAAGAAAAAGAGATTTTTTAATACAGCTTACCTGTAAAATCTTTTTCTTGGAGTACATCACGGGACACAGAGCTCCCACCCCTCTTTTGGGGAACATTTTTGGGAGGCATACTGCTTGCTACAAAACTGAGGTACTTCCTCTATGGGAGGGGGTTATATAGGGAGGGGACTTCCTGTTTGAGATTGCCAGTGTCCACACCTGAAGGTACTCCATATAACCCATATAGTAATGAATATGCTGCTCTGTGTCCCGTGATGTACTCCAAGAAAAAGATTTTACAGGTAAGCTGTATTAAAAAATCTCTTTTTTTTAGGGAGCAGCTTCACATTTAATTTATAATTAATCTCCCCTTCAATTTTTGGCGCGAGTTTTCCTTTTTTCTCAAAGTTACATGTCACATTACAGTTGAGAAGAAAGGGGAGGGGGCTGCCGAAAATAACATGTCACATTAAAGTTGAGAAGCCGGGGGGGAGGGGGTGTTCTGCTGTCAGAAATGACATCTTACATTAAAGTGAGAAGCGTGGGGAGTGCTGACTTCTTATGTCTTCTCCCATGATGCAGAGTTGAGAAGCGGGGTGAGGGGCCGAAACCAGGCTTCTCGCCTTGTAATTTGGGGGGCCCTCTGCAGCTTTGCAGGGCCCAAACGACTTGCATTATGAGCCTATAGGGCGGATCGGCCCTGCAAATGTACAATACATTTTAAATGCCAACCTTCCTATGATTAAATTTAGTATGAACGTTGCTGCTCATAACTCTTTTTTTTTTTCCTCTTTTTTTATAACTGTGTAGATTAGAATATTGTTAAACAAACAGAATACAGTTTTACTAGGGAATCTATGCCAGTAATGAAAGGATAAATACTACCCGTCTCACTCAGAAATATTTGCTTAAGCATATACCCTATAGCAATGATTAAAGGAAACTATGAATGAAATGTTAAAAAACAATGGAAAGATGGCTCTAACATAAAACCAAAGCAGCTAATTCCAGTTATTTATGTTTCATTGTCTCAAGCAATAATATTTTAGTGTGCCATAATTCATGCATACAACATTTTCCAACAATATATTCCTTTGTGATGGATTTTTATAATCTATACAATTTAACCATCTTTGCATCAAGTTCTAGGGATGTGCTTTGACATATATTTCATGATAATTGCCTTTTCATTATACCTGTCTACATGTTAGCTATCAAATGTATTATGTTTACTTCAATAAGAAGATTAATAGAACTTTTTATGCATGTTTTGCCATAGTGCATTAAACATCCCTTAACTTTTAAAATATTTATCTATATATGTTTAGCTTATATAGGCCAGCTTGCATACAGTTTATTAAGCTGTCATTTTAAATGATACCATACAGTCAAAAACTGTCAATGCAAAATAAAAACACATTTACAAGAAATGCTGTCCTCAAGCAAAATCCTGAAAAGCGGGTATGCAATATATTGCAATACTTGCAATATAAGCAATACTTGTCATATTGATCAGTCACTGTAAGGTGTCACTGAAAGGAAACATTAAGGCCCCGTTCACACAGGGGCGGGAAGCGTGGTGGCGGTATAGCGCCGCTAAAAATAGCGGCGCTATACCGTCTGAATTGCCGCGGGATTCGGTCGCTGGCGGTGCGGTATTAACCCCCGCTAGCGGCCTATAAAGGGTTAATACCGCCCGCAATGCGCCTCTGCATTACTGTAGTTTCCCATTGCTTTAAATGGGAAGGAGCGGTGAAGGAGCGGTATACATATCGCTCCTCTCACCGCTCCAAAGATGCTGCTTGCAGGAGATTTTTTTCTCTCCTGCCAGCGCATCGCCTCAGGCTGGGCAGGAGTTTTTTTAGGCGGTATAGCAACGCTATTTTTAGCGAAGTACCGCCTGAAAAACTCCTCACACCTCTGCATTTTTTAGTGCATTTTTCATTATGCACACTACAATCCATTTAACATGGTTTCCTATGGAACACATTCTGTAGTGCAAAATGCACAAAAAATGCATAGGTGTGAACCAGTCCTTATGTCGCGTACACACGATCATTTTTTGTCATGAAAAAAAAACAATGTTTTTAAAAACGTCATTTAAAATGATCGTGTGTAGGCTTCACATCTTCTGAAATACGAAAAAAAAAAAAAGTTTTTTTGGGTTGTAAAAAATGATCGTGTGTGGGCTAAAACGACGTTAAAAATGAAGTTTTAAACCTGCACATACTCAGAAGCAAGTTTTAAACGATGGTGTGTGGGCAACATCGTTTTTAATGATGAAGTTGGAAAAACTCTGTTTTTTCTACATGCCGAAAAACGATCGTGTGTACATGGCATTACTGAAAGATTTTCCATGATATAAGAATTAGTCAACAGCATGTGCAGTTTTCTGAAACTAAATACTTACCTCTTCTGCTGTATGTGCTACTGAACACTTTTCTCATGTAGTGTAATCTTTCCCTGAAATTTCTTAGAAAAACATTGGGGCAGATTCAGGTACAATTACATTGGCGCAGAGTATCAGAGATACACTACGCCGCCATATTTTACCTGGCTCTACGACGAATTCAGGTAGATTTCGGCCCGTAAGGTACGGCGGCGTAGTGTATTTCTCGTGGCGGAATCGAAATACGCGATTAGGGGGCGTGAAGCTCATTTGCATACCCCGATGCGGAAAACGACGGGAACTCCATCCAGCGGCCGCAAATTTATTGCAGCGTAGATCCGAAGGCGTACGAACACGTAAGCCAGTTGGATTGAAGCCTGAAGCCGTCGTTTCATGGTTTGAGGATTAAGACTAATGAAACGATGCGCGTAATTTGAAAGTACTCCGGTCTAACGCGAGATAGACCAGAGTAAGGGCTCTGTGAATCTGACCCCTTATTTCCAGGCGTGTCGATCTCCTGCTCCCAGCTGTTCCTATAGGTGCTATGTGGTTGTTTCACCACAACAACCAATCATTAGCATTATAGTAATTAGAAATATGATTATGGCTACAGATTAGTGTACTCCTATATTGCCTTTAAAAAAATACAGTGGTGATGCTACTCGTGCAACTTATATATACTCATACATAAATGCTTAGCATGGCAAGACACAATACACAAAAAATAACACGCACATGAACTTTAATAGCATCACAGTATTAGTCAGTAGGGTTCAATATTGAGTTGGCCCACCCTTTGTAGCTATAAGAGCTTCAACTCTTCTGGAAAGGCTGTCCACAAGGTTTAGGAGTGTGTCTATGGGAATGTTTGACCATTTTTCCAAAAGCGCATTTCTGAGGTCAGGAACTAGTAGTGGATGAGAAGGCCTTGCCCCAGTCTCTGCTCTAATTCATTCCAAATATGTTCTATCAGGTTAAGGTGCAGGCCAGTCAAGTTTCTCCACCCCAAACTTGCTCATCCATGTCTTTATGGACCTTGTTTTGTGCACTGATCTAAATCATTTGGTGGAGGGGGGATTGTGATGTGAGGTTGTTTTTTCAGGGGTTGGTTAGGGGATTTTGAGGGCTGCCTTAACAGTTCTCTTCACTGGAACTAAGGGGTAGTTCCAGTGAAGAGAACTGTTAAGGCAGCCCTCAAAATTTCCACTCGCCTACTAGCATTTGGCGAGTGGATTTAAGCTGGGGGCGAGTGATGACAGGGCTACATGACCAATCTTCCTCCAATCTGTGCCTACACTTAGGCCTCGTACACACGAGTAAATAGATTTGTTCAAAACGGTCTGTCCAACCGATTTGAACAAATCTGTCTGCTGGCATTTTGGTTTGCTCGCGTGTACACACGAGCAAACCAAAATCCCCGCCAGCAGACAGCACGCTGACGTGTCGGTGATGTGGCGTTGACGCTGCCACGTCACCGCACCAGGAAGTAAAACACTTCCGCGCATGCGTCGAAACCATTCGGCGCGTGTGCGAGAAGACATGTCTGCTGGTTAGCGTACTAACCAGCAGACATGTCGGGCGGATGGGTTCCCAGCCGACAGATTTCAAAGCATGCTTTGAAATCTGTCGGGTGGCCAAATCCGTCTGTTTGCCCATACACACGATCGAATCTGTCTGCTGAAACGGTCTAGCAGACCGTCCCAGCAGACAGATTCGATCGTGTGTACGGCCGAGCCGACGGATTTGGCCAACCGACAGATTTCAAAGCATGCTTTGAAATCTATTGGGTGGGAATCCGTCCGCCCGACATGTCTGCTGGTTAGTACACTTACCAGCAGACATGTCGTCCCGCACCGCCGCCGAATGGATTCGGCGCATGCGCGGAAGTGTTTTACTTCCTGGTGCGGTGACGTGGCGGCGTCAACGTCACCGCCACGTCACCGACACGTCAGCGTGCCGTCTGCTGGCGGGGATTTTGGTTTGCTCGTGTGTACACGCGAGCAAACCAAAATCCTAGCAGACAGATTTGTTCAAATCTGTCGGACAGACCATTTTGAACAAATCTATTTACTCGTGTGTACGAGGCCCAATCAGATTGGCGGCCGAAGAGGAAAGGTGCATGCTCGGGAAAAGTAGTCTGGTGAGCTGCGCACATTCAGAGCAGTACACAGATGCTCTCCTTAAAATTCTCATTAAGCCAAGGGACCTAACAGTATGACCTCTCTGAGCCTGCCCCCCTCCCCCCGACCAATGTAGCTGAAGAGCAGAGAGCAGGGAGCAGGAAGTAATGAGTGAGGTGGAGGATTGCGAAAATTACCACTCCGGACCAGCGCTCACTGAAGGTTGCCCTGACATGAGAGCGGCAGCCTTCCAGTTTGTGCAGTTTTCTTCTCCTTGTGCTCTATGTAAGTGTCCAGCAGTTCAGCCTGAGCACTGTGAACAGACTGGTATCAATGTGTGCTGTGCGGTATCACTGTGCGCTGTGCTATGGTGTCAATGGCTGTGCAGTTGTGTGGATCTTAGCGCTGGATTGTACGCCCCTCCCGCTGTGCTGCAGCTCCTCTCCTCACTGCCAGCCTGAATAAAAGGGGGAAGTGGGGACATGCAGGCATGGAGCCGCACACACAGGCTCCTGATTATGAGATGAATAGAGAGAGAGAGAGAGAGAGAGAGAGAGAGAGAGAGAGAGAGAGAGAGAATGGATCGGAGTTGCAGAGGAAACAGCAAGAGAATGGGGAAGAGACCCAGTTCTAGTGCCCTGTCCCTCTGGTCTGCCCCCAGTGCCCTGTCCCTCTGGTCTGCCCCCAGTGCCCTGTCCCATTTTGTTGGTAATATTTATTTGTGTAACTTGATTCTGCATAAAACATTTAACAGTGTCATTCCATGAGATAATCTACGAGGGCGTGTTTAGGGGCGCAATTAGGCACGGGGCAGTGTATGAATTAGGTGGGGAAACTGGTGGCCAGTAACTCTTGAGGCCTGGCTAGTAGCTATGGGCTTGAAATTTTGAGCCCTGGTTAAGGCATCAACATACCAAGACATTTTGGACAATTTCATGCTCCCAACTTTGTGGGAACCGTTTAGGGATGCTAGATGCTCATTTTTATGCATTGCAGTGTATTTTTTCCTCATCTCAATTGAGGACAGTTGCTGACATGTGCATGTTTGATGCATTTTTCAGCATTCTAGATGCATTCCTTACAGAAAAAATGCAGCATGGTCCACTTTTGTTAACTGAAGTGAAACACACTGTACGGGTGTGAACTAGAGCATTGGGAATCCATGTTAAACACTGTCCATGCAGTTTTGATGCATAATAAACATGCACTGCAATGCATCTGGTGCTCTGCACAAACTGTTACAATAATAATATAATAAACCCTGTATAATGATAATAATCTGGTGTGAAACAACCCTAACCGATGTCCAAGTTGCAAAACTGTGGTCAGGCATTAGAATTTGTTTTACCCTCATCCTGAAGGGGTTAAAATTTAGTCAGTAATTGCCACTTCCATAATGTATACTAACAGGTTTAAAATTATTAACAAAGAAATACCTGGTCTAGTGATAAGCTCCCAGGAAGAGTTTGTTATAAAAAATAAAGGATCTTTGGCGTTAATTAAATATCTATTGTAACAAAGAACTGTATATACATACACCAAACAGCATTATAGTTATTCAAGGCATAATTTGAGTACAGTCAAGAGAAAAGCTTATTGTGAGATTCATAATGTCAGAGCTGAATGTATCTACAAAGAATTCAATTCATCAAAGTATATTTGGCTATTGATTTTGTCTTCAAATATTTATCTTTTTAATACCAGGAATCTAAAAAAAATGATAACATTGCTGTACATCACATATACACACATAGCACACACAATACACAAAATTTTCCACAATACTACTTATTGTAAGAGGTATTACAAGTGAACAACCAATGTAAGGGTTTGAATATTTTCAAACATTTTATTGAGTTATTAACATAAAAACATCTGAATTGTATCCAATAGGGAGGTATACAGAAGAGTTTCACAAACTTTTTTTTTACCAGAAAGGAACCCTCATTGGAATAATTTTTAGGTCTTGGGGAACCACAGATCAAAATAATTATATGTACAGCCCCCAGGAACATTAGCATGATCAGTAGGTGTAATTTTAACTAACAATAGAATAAGGTGATGTACCTAGAGTAGTTGGCACCCAGAGAAAATAACTGTAATACATATAATTGACTAAAATCAATGAAATTATAAAGGTGGAGGATTTTACAACCTCCCTCTATAATAAAGAGGAAGATTTTGACAATTTTGACATATCTGACATATCTGATTTGTATGGGCGTTTGCGTGGTGGGCCAGGGATGCCAGGCCTAACTCTGGGCGGCACAGCCAGAGTTAAGCTGCTACCCCCCCCCCCCCCCCCGCAGACTTTATGATCTAGCCCTGGTCGCATACAGACTAGTAGACATGTGCAGGCTGGAATATTTTGTTTCGTTTTTTTGTTTTCGTTTGGAAAATAAATGTATTTAGTTACTCCTGAAAATCGTTTTGATTTATTTCGTTTTTCGTTGGGGAATAGCTTTCGTCCGAAAATCCAGTAATACTTGGTTTCTGTCAAATGGTCAAAAGAATATTCGACGAAACGTCGAATCTTTACGTCGAATTGTACATTTCCGTTCGAATATTCCACCTACAAGGATTCTAATGTTGTATAACTAGTAATAATGTCGAATCTATTTTCTCATAAATCAAAATCTATTCTCTGTAATGTCGAATCTATTATTTCTATAGTGTCGAATCTTTTCTCTATAATGTCGAATCTTTTCCCTATAATGTCAAATCTTTTCCCTATAATGTCGAATCTCTCTATATCTAATTTTTACTGCAACGAAAACTAAAATAAAGCATTTTTTATGTCGGATCTTTCGGTTTTCGTTTCTTGCGCTTTCGTTATCTTGCATTCTAATGAAAATTAATGCACATGTTTACAGATTATTACACACCGATGGCAGAGCTGGCCACTCAGCTGAATGAAAGGGAGGAGCAGGGAGGGGAGGGGTCCAGATTGACACTCGGAGGCGGATTCAGGGGCCACACCACGCCTGACCATTAGCAGCAGAACAACTACACAGTACAGAGTGAGCACCCAGGGGTCCCGAGAGTGAGAGAAATAGATCTACTATACATATAGAGAAGGAGAGAGAGACTATATAGAGAGAACAAAATAAGTACTATAGGGCGAGGGAGAGACTGTATATAGAAAGAACAGAAAGAACAGGGGAGTGCTGAGAGGTACTTGGGAAGAGAGATCTACTGCACAGAAATATCCCATGTACTGAGAGATCTGATATACAGAGAGAAAGTGAGAACTCCTACTGTGCACAGAGGGAGAAATATATATAGAGAGAGAGAGAGATCTACTATATAGAAGGATATCCCATGTTCAGAGAGAGAGAGAGAGAGAGATCTACTATACACAGAGATCCCATATACAGACAGATAGATATAGAAGTACTAGTGGGATTTTTAAGGTGCCTATGCTAATAAAGTCTTCCAAGGAGGTATATTAAAAAGTATACATTTTATTGAACAAAGATTAAAATAAAAAATTCTCTAAAAACAATTCCACAGCAAGTACAAAGGGTACAATCATTATGGGTACAGCACATTTGATGGAGTTCCCAACATGTTTCGCCCTCAACATGTTTCGCACACAATTGTGTGCACTACAGTCAATGATGATTTAAAGAGTTTACAAATGCCACAATGCACCAAGGACTTCAGGTGACTATAGGAGGCATTTAGGGACCAGAAATGTTTTTCTTGTGAAAACGCAGAACACTCAGGGACATAAAGTTTCCAAGGCAGGACACTTGCATATGAAGCTGATGTCCTGCAATAACGAACGTGTCCTGTGGTTCCAGTTCGTTATTGCAGGACATCAGCTCCATGGAAAGGCTTGTGCTCCAAGTGGACAGCATCCCCCGAGGAAGCCCGATTGAGGGAAAAACATGTTGGGAACTCCATCAAATGTGCTGTACCCATAAGGATTGCACCCTTTGTACTTGCTGTGAAATTGTTTTTAGACAATTATTCCTAATCTTTGTTCAATAAAATGTGTACTTTTTAATATACCTCCTTGGATCAATGCATTAGTGTATGCACCTTAAAAATCCCACTAGTACTTCTATATCCATTTAAATTAGGGATGTGGTGCTAATTTTAGTGGTTTGTCCATGGTCAAGAATTTATCATATGCAGATAGCAGATAGATATTTACTAAATGGGGAGATCTACTACAGAGATAGGGTACAGAGAACCCTGAAAAAAGGATTAAAAGCCCCACCTGGTCAAATTAGGCAGTTTATCCAAAGGGTGTATTGAACCTCTTAGACCGGTTAGAGAAGTAGGGTGGGGCCAGGTTATAGAAAATCCTGAATAAGAAAAAGCAGAAAGTTCAATGGGCATGGGATGGACTGGCATACTTGATGCATTGGCCGACCGGGCTACATTGCCAGGTGAAGCGACTGTCTGAATCGCATCAGTAGAAAGTCCAGAATAGGAAGAAGGAGGAAGCATAACCGGCATGGTCTGGACTGGCATAAATGATGCAGTGGCTGACTGGGCCGCATCGCCAGATGTAGCGACTGCCTAAATCGCATTACCAAAAAATCCAGAATAGGAAGAAGCAGTAATGTCAACGGGCATGGGCTGGACTGGCATAACTGATGCAGTGTCCGACTCCACATTGCCAGGCATAGCGACTGCCTGAATCGCATTCGCCAGGCATAGTGACTGTCTGAATTGCATCGCCAGGCATAGTGACCGTATGAATCACAACACCAAATGCAGCCACAGTCTGAATGGCATCACCGGCGCAGAAACTGTCTGAATCGCATCACCAGGTGCAGTGACTGTCTGAATCGCATCACCAGGCGTAGCGACAGTGGAACTTGCGGACACTTAGCCTGGCTGTGTGTTTAAGGAAGCTTAGCGACAGGCAAAGGTAGGAGTAATCCAGGGGGCTTGACTTCTGAGGATTTAGAGGACGTTTTCAAACAGGGCTCAACGCTACAAGAAAACGGACAAGCCCAGTTTTTAGTAGGAGAGGGTTCAGTCTGTGGCAATTGGCTGGAGACGTGGCTTGTAGAGAATTCAATAGACTTGTCAGTGTCTTTTGCTATAACAGAGTCATATAAAGGTACATGGTTATGTAAACTGTAGTCACATTTGGAAATGTTGGCATGAGCAGGATCTGAATAGGACAGGAAAAAAGGCACATGGCTGGTACTGGCCACACAAAAGTTATACTGGTTAGCGTTTTTAATGCAATTCTGCATGCAGGTCTGGGACCAGTCTATATGCGGGTTGTGCAGTTTAAGCCAGGGATACCCCAAGATAAGGGGATAAGCAGGAGATGAGATGACACAGAAGCTGATTGTCTCCTTATGCGATTTCCTAATGGTCAGGGTAAAGGGTACTATGCACAAGGTCACCAGGCCCATGGACAAGCGAGAGTTATCAATGGCTTAAACTGAGAAAGGTCTGTGCACCTTAGTCACTGGAATCTGTAGACGGTGTGCTATGTCCCTATCAAGGAGATTGCCAGCAGCACCAGAACCAATGAAAGCAGAGAGGTGGTGAGAAAACTTAACAGAACTAAGTTGTGCAGGAACAAATAAGCCATCTTTCAGGAAAACAGACACAGTATGATCTATAGAAGCAGACCCCACCGCACTAGACTTTTGGCGTTACTCAGCTTATTAGGACAGCTAGCGACAAAGTGGCTGAGGTTGCCAAAGTATAGACAAGTCCCTGAGATCTCCTTCTAGCCTTTTTCCCAGGGGATTTTCATTTTCATAGGCTCATCCTCCTGGAGAGGTTGAGGGGGCTCAGGAAATGAAGAAATGTGGGCAACGTACTGGGGGACAAAGAAACCACTCTTTACGCCTTTCCTGTAAACACCTGTCAATGTGGATGGCTACTTGCATGGCTCCATTCAATAAATTTGGTTCAGGGTAGTGAACTGAGGAGTCTTTGATGGAGTCTGATAAGCCCAACCTGAACTGACTTCTTAGAGCTGGGTCATTCCACCCTGAGTCAGGTGCCCAGCGGCAGAAATCAGAACAGTATTGTTCAGCGGTGTGTTTATCCTGACATGATGACCTAAGGTTAGCTTGAGATGAATGGGCATCATCATATAGTAAACCTAAGGCTTTGAAAAATGCTTCAACTGACTCTCTGACTGGGTCATCTGTGGGGAGACTAAATGCCTAAGACTGGGGATTCCCTTGCAACCATGTAATAATCAGGCTGACCCGCTGTGCTTCAGAACCAGAGGAGTGTGTCTTAAGCTTAAAGTATAGCATTCAACAGTTTTTAAAGTAAGAAAACATATGGGCGTCACTAGAAAAATGGTCAGGCGAGTTAGCTTTGGGCTCTGGCTTCTGTGTTGATGCTGGAGGTGCATTCCTGGACTTGGCATGTCAGTTTGTAAAGTTCCTCAGCAAATAAGCAAGCCTGTGCAGAGTCCATCTTGACAGAAAATGTTGCTATTGGCTTGTGATAATGTCACAAATGTCACGTACACCCCAACGCAGGTGGTCAGACACTATAGCTGGCAACTGTGCGCTTCACCTATAGCAGCCCCCTTTCCCCTAAGGCAAGCAGGCCTCCTACCAGTACTTGGTTGCCCCCAGGACATAAACACAATGCTATAGAGTCTGGCTATAATGCCAGGGCAGATGCAAACTGAACAAAGCAAACAGGTACTTGCAGTTTAACAGTAGTGATGAGCGGAATACGCCATATTCGATTTCGCGATATTTCACGAATATATAGAAGAATATTTGCGAAATATTCGTTAATATCGAATATTTGTGATATTGCTAATGCGAATGCGAAATTTCGCTAATGCGAATGCGAAATTGATTGCGAAATTCTCGTAAACACGCGAAAACGGAGATCATTTCCTGGATTACTAAACTAATATGCACTAAACACTAACTCTACTTACACAAACTTATATGACTAAACTAAAGCTAATTTTTTTTTTTTTTTTTTTTATACACAAAACACAGAAGGGCAGAGAAAGTATTTGCGAATATTCGTAATACGAATATTCGCATTGCGAATATTCGGCAACATAAAAGGTTCGCCTCAGCTACTCGGCCCAGGGTCTCTAATCATACCAGCAATGCTTTTAGACGTCGATGGAGATCACTAGGATGTGATTTGTTTTAAAAATAAATTTGAAAAAATACGAATATTCGCAATAGCGAATATTCACCGCGATATTCGATTTATTCGCGAATTCTCGAATATGCAATATTCGTAACGAGCCTGGTTCTAAGCCAACACCCGGGTGCTGGAAGGAGGAACAACAGGGGCACTAAGTGATCATGATGTCTGTTTAACTGCCCTGGTCACTCAACTTTTCTATACCTCTTTACACTAACCACCTGTTATTCTGAGAGTTCACTTAAAGAAGACACCAGACAACTTGAATTCACGTCACACCTGTTTTTTTTTCAACATTAGTATTTTATTAAAGTATTTCATAAAGAAAATAAAATACAGACATACAGATAAACGACGTAAGTTGTTCGTCGTTCCATTCAAATTGCAACATTACACTATGAATTAGTCTTAAGGCCCGTATACACACGATCGAATATTCTGGCAACAACTGTCCGACAGACGTGTTTTGTCAGACAATCCAATCGTCTGTATGCTCCATTGGACAATGTTGTCGGAATTTCCGACAACAAATGTTGGTTGTGCATGCTCTCAAATTGTCTGACAAAACATGTGTTCCATCGGATTATGCCATCGTGTGCACACAAATCCGTCAAAATAAAATCTGAAATACAAACACACATGCTCCGAACCAATGCTAAACATCAGACAAAAATAGCAGAAGTTGCCCAAAGGGTGGCGGTAAAGAGCTGAAAAAACATGTGGTTTGGTGTATATTGGCTGAAAATGTTCTGCCATGTGTATGCATACCAAGTTCGCGACCAACGCCCCTTCAGACAAAAATCAACGGATTTGTCCGATGGAAGTTTGATCATGTGAACGAGGCTTTAAAATTCGGCATCTAGGTGGTGAGCAGTGTCTTCCCTCCAGGCAACCTGTGTGGGAGAAAACTGTGCCTTAGGGGAAGACCTACACACCTTTCCTCATTCCTCATTTTGGCAGTTTACAATAGGAGGTTTGAAGCATTGTACAGGCGAGTATACTTGTTTTTATTATGGTGTTCCCTGTGAGCGTATCCAGTAAATGTGGTGTGCTTATAGAAATCATGACTTTTAATTGTAAAAATTGTATCCATAAATGCTTGGGGATTATGTTAGTTTTATTGTCTTGACCCAGTTCAACCACAGTTGCCAAAGGGTTAATGTCTTAGTGTAAGTACCTCTACTGGAGGCCATCAGAATTTCGTAAGTGGAATGCACGTTCACTAGTTCTAGTGTATTTTTGACAGTAGGGGCTATGTTATATTTCCACAGCTTAGTTATGTTTAGTTCTGCTGCTAGAAGGATGTGGTTTGTAACCATTCTGAGTGAATGTGGGATATTTCCAATCATGATGTGTAGTAGGGCTATTGATGGGGACTGGGATACATGTCACACCTTTTTAATTGCAAACAATTTGAGAGTTTATGTTTTATGCAGATAACCAAGGCTTTTTTTCAGCCGAAACTGGACGGAACGGCATTCCACCACCTATAGCAGCCCTCTTCTTTCCAGGCTGTCAGTCAACACTGAAGTCAGTGGAGGAAGTCCTCTATTATACTTCCTCCACTGGCTCTGTGCTAGCGCCGTCTTCCAGGGCACCTTCCCCAAGCCTGATAATAGGTGTTCCAGGTCTAGACACTGCAATTGTAAGGAGTTTTTTAATCTGGGGCTTTGAGAGGCATCTTCTGTCCACTCCTGCTACCTATCAGATCAGTGTAGCATGGAGCCGAGTGAAGCGCTGTGAAAACTCCTCAGCTCTGTGTACACTGATGATCTGACAGGCCACACTGTACTGAGGAGACTGCACAGTAGGCTGAGGGAAATGCCTGTTCTACCTTATAGAACAGATTCGACTGCACTGTTCTAATCCTGTGAAGATAAACTGAGCTGTAAACCTTGAACAGGTGCAAGAGCTTCAAAGGGAAGGGGGAGGGGTGGCTGTGCAGAGAGACAGCTGGGGAGATGTTGAGGTGGTTCTGCAGAGGTCAAAGCTGGGGATTGGGGTTAATATATTGTGCACAGTGTAAGCTGTGTGGGGAGCTGCCTGAGGGTGCAGAGGTGAAATATTGGAGCTATGGATTAAGTGGAGCTGTTGGCAGAGGTGCAGAAGTAAAATGTGGAGGGACAGACAGATAATCTGTGGATGGGGTTGCAGAGGTGACATGTTAACAGAGGGTACAAAAGTGAGTTGTGGATGGGGGAGGGTTTACGCTAAGGTAAACTGTGGAATGTGTGGGAGAGGGGGGATGAGCTGTGGGGTGGGGGTGGGAGAAGGTGAGCTGTGGATGGGGGAGAGGGTGACCTGTAGCTAGGGTGGAAGAGGGTGACCTGTGTACTGGGGGGGGGGGTGACCTATACACAAGGGGGAGTGGGTGAGCTTTGGATGGGGAGAAATGGCAACTTGTGGATGGGGGAGCTAGTGAGCTTCAGGTAGGGAGGGAAGGAGAGAGAGGGTGACCTGTGGACTGGGGGGAAGAGAAGGTGACCTATAAACAAAGGGGAGTGGGTGAGCTGTGGATGCGGAGAGAAGGCGAGTTGTCGATGGGGGGAGATGGTGAACTTAAATTGGGGGGGGGAAGGTAAGAGAGGGTGACCTCCCTGATGGGAGGAAGAGAAGGCTAGTTGTAGATGGGGGGTGGGAGTTGAGCTGTGAATGGGGATTCTAAAAAAAAAATCTACACACTTTGTGATACACATTCCTCAACACTGCACAACTCTGTGTGTTACACTTTCCTGAGCCTTCAATTGTGTGCGAAACACAGTTCTGAGCCTTGACCATACCCATTATTTGGCATCATTTTACTTCTCTTCCCTAAGGAAGGGTGGGATTGGGGGCGAGAGGGGGTGGGGATGGGGGCGGGGAGTTGACTGGGGAGGGTGGGTTCCTGCACCTATTCTCTGAGTAAAAAATTCCTGTACATAACTAAAAGGGAAATTGCATTTTTGTAAATGTTTACATGAAAATGTTATATTATGTAACAGGAATGTCCTTATTGGTTGTTACTTAGCTATGTAACTTGTTGCTCTACGTTTCCCTTGACTGGTGATATGCACAGATATTTGTTACTCAAACTGAGCTCTGTTATAAATAAAGAATTACATTTAAAAAAATATATATAGAAAAGTGCATGTATGTAAGGTTATTGTAATAATTATTCTGCTACAGTTTTATTGCCTGATTTTCTACATTCCAATACTTTTTAACTTATACCTATAGGTTGCACATTTTAGTACTATACTAATCTGTATTTGTATGGGCATTGCTTATTATTTTAGGATTCAAGCATTTTATGTGTTTCATATTCTGTTTCGACTTGTAGTGTTTGGTTTGCGTATTTGTCTGTATATTTCGTTTATTGTTAACTTTCTACCAAAGTATCTAATCTACTGTACTGTACATTATATCAATTCCACAGACATGTACTTTTCCACTTCAACAAATCACCAGGAAGCTGTGAAAAATGATGACCTCTATAGGCAGTGTAAAATAAACATGACAGGATATCAGAACACAAAAATCTGAAAACAAAGCTATAAGAAGTGCTTGCCCTAACATTACCTGTAAACATGATAAATTGACCTGGTGTTATTTTGATGCAGTAGTACATAACTTCATGTGTTCCTGCTGGACAGTGTTTTCACTGCTGCTTTTTGAATCCAAAAACCTTAAATGTCATCAGTGACTAATGTACAAGATATTTTTTAAGAGGTACACTTTATCTTCAAAAATTATATATTCTTAAAGGGGAGGGAAACATATATAAAAAAAATACTAGCAGGTAGTTTGTATGTCTCTTCTGTCATACACACACTGTGCAATATACAAGTTACGTGCCAAGACATTACTCCTGTGCACATGTGTGGGAGTAATACCATCAGTGGTATACCGATGACTAACGAAAGAAGATACTGAATATGGCAAGACCAGGAGAAGACCTTACATAACTGGAGGAGGGCACATTGGAAGATTAGTCTTCTATCATTTGCATGTATTCAGTGAAGTTTACAACTGTTTTAATAAAAAAAGTAAATAAAGTAAACCCAATAAATAAAATAAAAATATCATAATGAGCTTAGTAAAAGTTGGGTGATTCAGGAGAACAATGACCCTAAGCATTAAAGTAAATCCACAACAGACTGGCTTCAGAAAAAGGAAATGCGCCCTTTTGAGTTGCACAGTCAGAGCCCAGACCTCAACCCCATAGAGAGGCTGTGGAATGACCTCAGAAGAACCCTTCACACCAGACACCCTACAAATGTGTCCGAGCTGAAGCAATTTGAAAAGAGGAATGGTCAAAAATTCCTCCTGAACGTTGTAAAGGTCTGATTCAGAGCTATTGAAAGCGCTTGCTTGAAGTCATTGCTGTCAAAGGAGGTTTGACCAGCTAGTAACAATGAAGGTTCACTTACTTTTTTTCTCCAGCATTGTGAATGTTTAATGGACGTGTTCAATAAAGACATGAGAAATTAGTTTGTTTGTGTGTAATCATCTTAAACACATTGGGGGTTATTTACTAAACACAAATCCACTTTACACTACAAGTGCAAACTACAACTGCAAAGTGCACTTGAAATTGCGCTGAAAGTGCAGTTTGAAGTGCAGTCGCTGTAAATCTGAGGGGTAGATCTGAAATGAGGGGAAGCTCTGCTGATTTTATCATCCAATCATGTGTAAGCTAAAATGCTGTTTTTTATTTTCCTTGCATGGCCCCCTCTGATCTACAGCTACTGCACTTCCAAGTGCACGTTCAGTGCCATTTTAAGTGCACTTTGCACTTGTAGCTTGCACTTGTAGTGCAAAGTGGATTTACCTTTTCGTAAATAACCCTCATTGTGTTTGTTGTGACTTAGATTACGATCACTTTTTATCGCAAACTAGTTAATTCCAGTGAGTTCACATACTTTTTCTTGCCACTGTATGCAGCGGAATTTAAACAAACAGGGATTCCTTTACAGATCTGAATGTGTAAAACAAACTTAACTTCACTTCACCTCACAGTTCAATAAAGCGCTTGCAATTAGTCTACTTGAATTAATTTGTCTGAGTACCTTGAATAGAGCATGTAAGTAGTAGAAGTCAATTTAGGAAGACTACTTAAGCAGTGGATTCAATAAAAACGATTGTTTTCAGCAAGCCTCTAATAAAATGCATAATGTTTCATTTACGAGTTAGGGTAAAGTAAAAATACCACTTTTTGAGGTAATCCTTAGATACTAGAAATATTCATTATGTTCAATGATTGCAACAATTGAATCTACAAGGTTATGTATATATTTTTAAAAGTCACCAAGAACCCCATGTACTTCAGCCTGTAGTCTGCCTCCAGTGATCATTTTGTCTCCTGCCCACTCCCAATGCCTTTGTGTGTCTGTGCACCTACCACCTTGGACTCTGTTACCTACTAACCTGTGCTCCCAGAAGCTTTCCTGTGCGAGGGACTCTTTTTTGAATATCTGCTTTCCGTTCCCAGTAGCTGCCTGTTGAGGTGAATTAAAGGACCACAATCTGGAAGTCCCCTGCAGAAAAGTCAATCTCCACCTTCATGAGCTCTCACCTTTACTGTATATATGCTGGGCTTGCCCACCTGGTGCCAATAGAGATCCTGCATCTCCAAGACTCCTCACAATTTTCTATGTCTCCTGTGTGGCCACCAGCTACTATAACTAATTCCAGGACAAGCAGCCTGCCCCCTGGTGGGAATGGACCCCCCCCACACACACACAGTGATGTAACAGTTTGCTTAAACCACCATGTCTCAAGCTCTATAGCAACCACTGGACACAACCAAGCATCTCTTCCAAAGATGGTCTGCCTATGAGGCTACCCAAGTCCAGATAGTTTGCCACATTCACTCCATTACCAGTTACCTAGATTTATTTCAAGCCCCCCTTGCTGGAGTACCAGAACAGCTAGTTATGCCACCACCACTTCCTGCCCAGCAGCGCCTTTGGTGGCATCTTCTCTTTACCTGCTACCAACTTCCCATTTTTTTTGGAGACCCTATGGCCAGTCTTGGATTTAATAACCAGTGTAATATTCACATTGAACTGCAGTCAGAGCATTACCCAAATGACCATGCTAAGGTGGCTTATATTGTATCTCTGCTCTCGGGAATTGTTTAGCAACTTTGGGAGAAATTGGTTCCTGTTACCAATGTTTGGAGCAACATTCCTATTGCTTATCAGCAAGTCTTTAATAAGCCTACACCAACCTTCTCCGCAGTGAATGCTGTTTCTCAAATTCATCAAGGCACCCTAGCTGCAGAAACTGCAGAGGAACAAGCCCATTAATGGCGTATCTTTAACAAGACCTAGTAGAATGCATTAAGAGGCAGGTCTGGATCTCCCCTCCCCTCTACACCCACCACCCCATGTCCAGTAATTAGTTTGCTAGTAGGTCTTTGTTGAGCTTCCCTATGAAGTACATTTTTATATGCTTTCATTGTATCTTATGTTACCTTCTGCTGTTTGCTGTCATCTGTACATGCATGTCATCTGTATTGTCCTGTCAGTAGGCTGTCTCAGCTGAATTTCTTTGTTTATTTTTTTGTTCAACTACTTATCCTTTCAATAAAGAAAATCTGATTGTTAAAAAAATAAATAAAAAAAAGAGGCAGGTCTGGAAATGTTTTGCAAACTGTATAATATAGTCTCTGGCTTTTCACACTGATGTACATTTCCAAGAGGAAACTAACAAAGGGCTAGCCATGGCAAAACCTTCACACATCACCTATTTCTGAACTTCCAACATACCCTAGGACCGCCTAAGACATAGTTACATAGTTGGTAAGGTTGAATAAAGACACCAGTCTATCCAGTTCAACCTGTGTAGGTGTGCTTGCTCATAAGATACACATCCAAGAGTTTTTTTAAACTATTAATACTTCCTGTGACATCACCGATTGTAGAAGTGAATTCCACATACTTACCACCCTAACAGTGCATAAAAAACCCTAAGTGGTTTGAGGTTAAACCGTATCTCCTCCAGTTTCATTGAGTAGCTGAGTCTTCCTATGCTGCATACACACGATCTGACATTCCGACAACAAAACCGTGGATTTTTTTTCCGACAGATGTTGGCTCAAACTTGTCTTGCATACACACGGTCGCACAAATGTTGTCGGAAATTACGATTGCCAAGAACACGTCACAACGTCACAACACGTACAACGGCACTATAAAAGGGAAGTTCAATACCAAGTGCGCCACCCTTTGGGCTCCTTCTGTTAATCTTGTGTTAGTAGAAGTTTGGTGAGAGAAGATTCGCGCTTTTCAGCCTCAAGTATTTTAAGTCCATTACTGCTCTTCAGTTTGTCAGAACTCTGTGTGAATATCAGTAGCAAAACAACTTCATTATTCTAGCATTATAAAGAAGAGAATGCGCTAAATTAAAAGAATGTGCTATCTCCATTCCGAACGCTAGTTTTACCAGACCGAGCACTTCCGTCTCGTTCATTGATTCAGAATGTGCGTAGAATTTTGTGCGTCAGAATTGTCTACACACACTTGGAATTTACTAGAACGGATTTTGTTGTCGGAAAATTTAAGGATCAGCTCTCAAATTTTTGTTGTTGGAAATTCCGACAGCAAATGTCCAATGGAGCTACACATGTTCGGAATTTTCGACAACAAGCTCTCTTCGAACATTTGTTGTTGGAAATTCCGAGCATGTGTATGGGGCATTACACTTCCTGAGACTAAAAATGTATTCCATATGCCAGAATCACCATTGATGTATTTGTATATTGCTATCATATCTCCTCTCAAGTGTCTCTTCTCCATAGGTCCTCCAGTCCCCTTATTAACTTTGTTCCTTCTTTTATAATGTGGCATGATTATCATCTTATCTCTGCAGTAAATTCTCTTTTTTTATGCATGCTAATATTCTGCTAGCTTTGCTTGCTGCAGCATGGCATTGCATGTCATTGCTGAGTCTGTCATCTACTAGGACCCCCAGATCGTTTTCCATCCTGGATTCCCCAGAGAGGTTCTCCCCCTAGTGAGTAACTAGCATTCACATTTTTAGCCCCCAAGTATATTACTTTATATTTTTCAACATTAAAGGGGTTGTAAAGACAAAAATATTTTCCTCTTAAATTAAAGTCTGACAGTAGCTGATAAAGTAAAAAGTAATGTTTTGCATTATAACTAGTTAGATACCTGTTAAAATCGAGCTGTTTTATTCACCTCCGTCACTCCTTCATCGTTATTCTCACTGACTTCCTGGTTTGAGGTGCGCATTCATTCTTGCTACATCACGGCCTAATGGGAACTACAGTTCTCATTAGGCTTAGCCTCCATGCCTGTGAGGGATAAGAGAGCATCTTCACACAGGGCTGTAGTCATAGGGAGGGGGTGAGCACATTCTGTTTTCCACCATACAAAACTGCTCAGATGCTGGTGGAAAGCTAGAAGAGGAGAGACAGGAAATGGCATTTTCAAACCTGGATAGCTGTATTTTGGAGGTCAAAAGGAAAAACGAGGTAAGTGATATTTAAATGCTGTAGCTTACAGCAATCAATTGATCTAATAAAAAATGAACCTTTAGTGTTCCTTTAAACCTCATTTGCCATGTACTTGCCCACCCCATTATTTTAATGAGGTCCGATTGTAGTTTCTATATCTTGCTCTGAAGTTATTTCCCTACTTTGTGTCATCAGCAAACACTGAGATTGAGCTATTTATACCAACCTCTATATCATTTATGATTTTTTTTTACAGAATTGGTCCAAGGACAGAGTCCTGGGGTACCCCGCTTACCACTCCAGACCTGAGTATTCACTATTTATCACCACCTTTTGGACACGTCCTTGTAACCAGTTTTCTATCCATGTACAAATCCTATGGTCCATGCCTACAGACCTGAGTTTGTGAACTAAGCGTCTGTGGGGGACTTTATCGAATACTTTTGCAAAATCCACATCCACCGGCCTTCCCTAATGTAGGCTGATAACCCAAAGAATGTTAAAATATTGATTTGGCAAGAACGACCTTTCATAAACCCATGATTACTACTAATGATACTGTTTTTATCAGCAAATTCTTGGATATAGTCCCTTATAATTCCCTCCCATAGTTTACATACTATCAATGTTGGACTGACTGGTCTGTAGTTCCCAGGTATATGTTTCAGCCCTATTTTGTATATTGGTACCACGTTAGCTCTTCGCAATCAGCAGTCCGTAAACAACATATGCACAAGTGCGGTTGCTTTAGATCTGAGGGGTAGATCTGAAATGAGGGAAAGCTCTGCTGATTTTATCATCCAATCATGTACAAGCAAAAATGCTGTTTTTTTTTTCCTTGCATGTCCTGCTCAGATGTACAGAAACTGCACTTCCAATTGCATTTCCAAGTGCAAAGGGTAGTGCAAAGTGAATTTTCCTTAAGTAAATAAACCCCTTAGTCTGTATATTATCCTTAGTGGGCTAATAGACAAGTCTGCTTAAAAAAATATAATATTTCCACAGCTTACCACCCATTCCACCAAGATGGGGTGAGTTGCCTTAATATACTTTTTTTTTTTAAAGGACCCTAATTGTATTGAATACAGACTCTCATTTCCTACTCATTCTAAAATTGAATTTGATACTATAAATAAACAAAGAAAATATGTAGCGCTTAACACATATATAAACCAAAAGAAAACAAAACAAAACAAAAACGAAAACAAAAACAATAGTGTGGGTTAAAACACCATAGGTGCACTTGAAGTGTCCTTTGAAATAATATAAAGTCCACAGGAGTCAATACAGTGACTTGAGTGAGAATAATCCACCACCATAGGATAAGTTGGAGAGGCTTACCAGATAAATAGTGACCACATTAGGTGTACACCTATTGGTCAACTATAGCTTGAGGTTAGACGCTGTTCTCACAAGGACTCAGAAAAGGTGAATATCAAAGGTGACCGATCGTTTTGAAGAATCAGACTTAAGGTTTTTCCTCTTCATCACAATGCATTCAGCCAGAGACATGACTCGAAAAGTCCAATGGCAAAGAAAAATAGAGCAGACATAGTATAACTCGTCCTCCGCCACCTCCGTGTATGTATGTGAAGATTAAGGAAGTGTCAGCGCTGGCAGGATCTATCATTCATGATAGATCCTGCCAGCGCTGACACTTCCTTAATCTTCAAGTGCACCTATGGTGTTTTAACCCACACTATTGTTTTTGTTTTCGTTTTTGTTTTGTTTTGTTTTCTTTTGGTTTATATATGTGTTAAGCGCTACATATTTTCTTTGTTTATATTGTGTTTTGCTAAATTGATCACTTAGTTATGTTGGCTGCTTTAGTGTTTTAGTAGCGCGGTGAGTGTACATACTCAGGTATTTACCAATTTTTTCGATACTATAAATAAGAAATCAAAAAGTGTCATAGCAAAAGGATAGAGTACAAGAATATGAAAGTCTACAAATGACAACAGAGGAGTTAATAGATACAGTAGAGATTGTGGCAGACTCAAAGGAGTCCTCACCTAAAAAGAAAGAAATAACAAATTAATATGGGACAAGAAATAATTTTATGGAAAAAAAACATGTAAGAGGAGAATAGGATACCCCCGAGATAAATGTGAAAAAGGCAGAGGCGTATCTAGTGAAAATGGCCTATGGCAAGCAGTGAAACTGCGCCCCTGTCAAAACATTTGAAACCCGTCTTTCAGATAGCCTTAACAAAAAAAAATCACTGGATGATGCCAACACACTGGCACACATTGCTATGCATAGAGAGACCGCTCCACATTGCCCTGCACACAGACTGCTCCGCATTGCTCTGCACAACCACAGAGAGACAGACTGCTCCACATTGTTCTGAAGAGCCATAGAGAGACAGACTGCTCCACATTGTTCTGCACAGCCATAGAGAGACAGACTGCTCCACATTGCCCTGCACACAGACTGCTCCGCATTGCTCTGCACAACCACAGAGAGACAGACTGCTCCACATTGTTCTGCACAGCCATAGAGAGACAGACTGCTCCACATTGTTCTGCACAGCCATAGAGAGACAGACTGCTCCACATTGCCCTGCACAAACACAGAGAGACAGACCGCTCGGCATTGCCCTGCACAACCACAGAGACAGACTGCTCCACATTGTTCTGCACACAGACTGTTCCACATTGTTCTGCACAACCACAGAGAGACAGACTGCTCCACATTGCTCTGCACAACCACAGAGAGACCGGCCACTCTGCATTGCCCTGCACACAGACGTCTCCACATTGCCCTGCACACAAACCGCTCCACATTGCCCTGCACAACCACAGAGAGACATACTGCTCCACATTGCTCTGCACAACCACAGAGAGACAGACCGCTCTGCATTGCCCTGCACAGAGACCGCTCCACATTGCCCTGCACATAGACCGCTCCACATTGCCCTGCACAACCACAGAGAGACATACTGCTCCACATTGCTCTGCACAACCACAGAGAGACAGACTGGTCTGCATTACCCTGCACACAGACCGCTCCACATTGTCCTGCACACAGACCGCTCCACATTGCCCTGCACAACCACAGAGAATAGAGATTGAATGTTCCGCGCCAACAAAATTAAGTGAAAAAGCTGCTACTTGATAACAAATAAAAAATATTTAATTTGTCAAATGTTGAGAAGAAAATTAAGTGCGCTGATTGTATAATTCAATTACATTAGAAATAGTGCTAATAAGAGTATTATACAAAATACATGCCTATTACATAAAAATAGAATAAACAATAAAAAAGTTTCTTGCCACTTATAAACCTTATTCTCCTCATAATCCTTAACATCTCTTTGATATTTATTTAATTTTTTAGTTTTTATTTCTCCATCATATTTCAATATATATTTCTGTAAATGTATATTTTTATATTTTTTTAAATGTTCAAGTTATATCTTGAGGGAATCCAGAGTTCCCCTTTAGTTCCTTTTCAACTAAGCTGTAAGACCCATATAATGTTAAGCAAGGACCATCTACAAGATAGTATTTTTATCGTTAAGATGTGTGACCCCTGCCGAGGTTAAGACCGGAGGGGTTGTGTGTGTGTTTTTTAAGCCATTCACTGCTGAATAAGATTAAATATTGAGTTGTAATTACCGGTTTTTTAATGACAGTGTATTGCGGCAGACACGGTACATGGGTCATTAATTCTGCCTGTAGCTTTGCTATACATAATACATAATCAATTATATCTCTTAGATGGTGCCCAAATTTCCCTCTGTTTTTATTGATAGATTTGTATTTTATTTATGTGTGTTTACAACCTCCTATTTGCCCAAATTGTAATGCCCGAGATCAAGGCTGTTTCAGCGCTTTCGGGGTTAATGGCTTCCAGGTCCAATTGAAATGGGAGGGGTTACACTCATTACAAATACTATGAGCTTTTGGCGACTAGACACGCGCCCTGAAGACGTTTAGACAACGAAACGTACGTCGGCAGCGTACCTAGTCACATGTTTTAACGCTGTTTCCAGTCATCTGGTTGTCGGGTATCGCCGAGTGGAACGCACGCCACTTCACGTCGCTGCTGAGCAGACGCTCCATGCTGGTTCCATATCTCCTACAAGCGATCAGCCTTGATGCCGGGTCTGGCATCTTTTAATGTAAGAGGCCAATTTGGCTGTTTTATGTTTTTCTCTTTTCAAATAAACCAATCAGTATTATGCTATGGGGCATTGTGATTTCTCTCTTGCATATATATCACCGTCTACTACCTGGGCTTGAGACCGTCAGCTATCCTGTCTATCCAAGTGTTTGCAGTCACATACTGCTTCTGCTGTATCTGACTTTCTTTTTAATTAAAGGAGTCAGGGTGGTCTGGTAAGCGCATTAACCATTTGAGCACTATTGGGTTTTGTTCCTACTACAAGGTGAAGGCTTTGTTTCCACACTTATTCAAGATTCGGGGAAAAATACTTTTCACAAGATTTTTTCAAGCAACCTTGCACATATTGGGACTTTATTTAGTAGTCACTAACCAATGTGACTTTTTGGTCTATCACATATGGACTTTTTTATTGTTTATTCTATTTTTATGTAATAGGCATGTACTTTGTATAATACTCTTATTAGCACTATTTCTAATTATACAATCAGCACAACCACAGAGAGACAGACTGCTTTGCATTGCCCTGCACACAGACCGCTCCGCATTGCCCTGCACAACCACAGAGAGACAGACCGCTCCGCATTGCCCTGCACACAGACCGCTCCGCATTGCCCTTCACACAGATCGCTCTGCATTGCCCTTCACAACCACAGAGAGACAGGCTGCTGTGTCCCCCACCAAAGACCACCCCCTCCTCCAATAGTACAGACCTCCCTGAACAAAACACCCCCTACATAGAATATAGCTCTGTCTAGCAGCAAAGAAACGTCCGCAAACCCCCCCCCCCCCCCTCGGGCAGCGGAGGACATTGTTACTGCACCAGCGAGTGGCTCATATACACATAACACCCAGGCAGCAGCTGGAGAGTAGAGGACAGAGTGTAGCTGTGCAGCTGTAGAGCAGATTGTGACATGCTTGGGAGAGACAGAAAGGAGGAGGACACATGCAGGCACGAGCTGGAGGTGTGTTTCCAGCTGTAGAAAGAAAAACTGCCAAAAGTTAGCAATGCCACCGCTTACTTACTGGTAAAGCACAGACAACACTTTTCAGACGTCAGCCCAGCGCTCCCCATACAGTACAGTCCCACTTCCGGCTATCCATATCTTCTTCATCAAATCTGGCGGGCTGTGGAAGGAGGTGGGCGGGTTATAGCAGGCATCTGAATGCTGATTGGCTGAGAGTCGGCTGGGGGGGTGGACAATTTCTGCAGAGGCACAGATAGGATCATGTTGGATCTACTAACTGTCAGGCATCATCAGAACATCCTCAGCCACTCACGAGCGCCCCCTTCATGTGGCGCCCATGGCACTAGCCATATGGGCCATAGCCTAGATACGCCACTGGAAAAAGAGAAAATGAGGTCGAGGATGGAAGGAGAGAATATTATATTAATCACAGGGAACCAATTATTACAAATCATTTTAGAAGACAAAATAGTAGGTTCCAAGATATGTCCCCAAGACAAAATCACTATAAGTGTTCTAACTTTTTTTGGGAGGGAATTCCAGGATTTTTTGGAGAGACCCTATACAAATACCCTCAACAGAAAAAGAATAGGAAGAATGGAAGAAAAAATAACTGGTATTTCTATGAGGGACAAGGAAGACCATGGAGAGGAGAAGAGGCAGAAAAAAAGGTTGTAGGGGAGGTAGAAGAATAAAAAGAAAAAGAAAAAGGTATTTCTATCCTTATCCTTATTCCTAGTAAGATTACATTTACAGATTAGGAACTTAGGGCCAGATTCTTAAAAAATAGCGTATCTGGCGGCGTAGCGTATCGTATCGCATTTACGCTACGCCTACGCAAATTACTGGAGCAAGTGCAGTATTCTCAAAGCACTTGCTCCGTAATTTTCGGCGGCGTAGCGTAAATGCGGCGTCGTAAGGCCGCGTAATTTAAATAGTGAAGGAGGGGGTGTGCTGTATTTAAATTAAGCGCGCCCCCGTGCCGAGCGAACTGCGCATGCGCAGGCCTTAAACGTAGGCCACTGCACATGCTCCGTAATACGCCGCAAATACATTGCTTGCAACGTGAACGTAATTAACGCACGTCCCTATTCACGACGCATTACGCAAACGACGGAAAAAGCCGACGCTAACCCGACGGCCATACTTAACATGGCATACGGCGGACTGATGTAAGGTTACCCCTCTTATAGCAGGGGTAACCTTACGCGTACGCAACCTACGTAAACTACGTCGCCGCGGCGTAAAAACGCTCGAGAATCGGCGTATCGGCTCATTTGCATATTCGGCGGTGAAATCGACGTAAACGCCACCTAGCGGCCGGCGTAGTATTGCATTTAGGATCCGACGTTGTAAATGACTTACACCAGTCGGATCCAAGCTTAAAACCGGCGTATCATGTTTTCAGAATAGAAAAAAATGATACGCCGGCGGGAATTTTGAATTGCGCCGGTGTATGTGTACATACACCGGCGTAATTCCTTTGAGAATCTGACCCTTAAAAAATATGCACCTAACAAAAATATCAATATATTTAACACCTACATTGATATTCACAAAAAAACGTAATATAAAAAAAAACACTTCGGACGAAATAGTATTTAACCCAACTAAAATAAATATTTAAACATGGTGGTGAGTTTTTGGTGTAAGAAAAAGGAGTAGCTATGGTGGTAAGATATCCCCCTAATGTAGCCTATTTGTTCATGATTAAGTGAAAGAAATGTATGGATCACCAAGTCCAGAGCATAGATTACATAGACACTATTATTATTGTCTGGGAAAGGATTTCATTGGAAAAATTATTGGTAAAATTTAAAAAATAATCTTTACAAAAACTGTTTTATTTCAAACACTAGCTGCCACAATCCAAAATGCATGACTAGTATTCCAAACGAACAAGTGGTCGGAATAAAAAGAAATTGTGATCTGGAACAAGACTTTGAGGAACTAACTAATGTACTCATTGAAAGATTCAATTATAAATGATATCACAGAGCAGACTTAAGCCCTGTACACACGATCGCATGCGCCGTCCGTGGACGTATCCCAGTGCGCATGCTCGAAATCACATCGCAAATACTCAATGCTTTCGACGTGAACGTAACTTACGCACAGCCCTATTCGCGAACGACTTACGCAAACGACGTAAACGACGGAAAATTCGACGATGTCCCGACATCCATACTTAACATTGGCTACGCATCCTATAGCAGGGGTAACTTTACGCCGAAAAAAGCCTTATGTAAACGACGCAAATAGATACGCCGGGCGCAACTACGTTTCGGAATTGGCGTATCGACCTAATTTGCATATTTGACACGTAAATCAACGGAAGCGCCACCTAGCGGCCAGCGTAAATATGCAACTAAGATAGGATCTGATCGTATCTTAGCAAATTTCCGGCGTATCTTGCTTTCTGAATACAGAAAAAAGATATGCCAGCGCATCCTAGAACTTACGCGGCATATCAACAGATACGCCGACGTAACTTCTTTCTGAATCTGGCCCAGAAACTCTAATGACAACGAATCAAGCAAGGAAAAACAATAAAAATTGTCAAGAATTTGCCTTTGTGACATATTACAGTAGACAGAAATTACTTTCTTGTGACAGCACTTACATCACCTACTGTACATGCTATACTGCCCTTGTGGACCCCACTATGTGAGTAGAACTAATGGAACATTAAATTCATTGGAGAACATGTTAATAACATTTTAAAAAAACAAGGGCTTTCAAATACACTGTGTATCAAGTTTCAAGACTTTTATGATTGTAATTCAGACCTTATAAACCACTTCCCATCCCGTGTATAGTAATATGACGGTCGCAAGGTGACTCTACCATATGATGTCCTCAGCTTCCCGGTGGTCTAGTGGGGCCACGTGGAATTTTCTGTTGGAATTTACGCCAAGAGTTGGTTCTCAATTTTTCCGACGGGAAAAGTTCTTGGAGGAAATTCAGATTGTCTGTATGCAATTCCGACGCGCAAAAAACACGCATGCTCGGAATCAATTTGACGCATGCTCGGAATCATTGAACTTAACCACTTCCATACCAGGCACTTACGCACCTTCCCGCCCAAGCCAATTTTCAGCTTTCAGCACTGTCGCACTTTGAATGACAATTGCGCGGTCATGCTACACTGTACCCAAACAAAATTGGCGTCCTTTTTTCCCCACAAATAGAGCTTTCTTTTGGTGGTATTTGATCACCTCTGCGGTTTTTATTTTTTGTGCAACAACTAATAAAAGACTGAAAATTTAGAAAAAAAAATACATTTTTTGTAAATAAGTATGTTTTCTCTTTCAATTACGGGCACTTATATGGCGGCACTAATGGGCACTGATGAGGTAGTACTGATGGGCACCGATGAGGTGGCACTGATGGGCACTGATAGGCGGCGCTGGTATGCGGCACTGATGGGCACTCATAGGTGGCACTGATGGGCACTCATAGGTGGCACTGATGGGCACTCATAGGCGGCACTGATGGGCACTCATAGGCGGCACTGATGGGCACTCATAGACGGCACTGGGAACTCATAGGCGGCACAGAATGGCACTCATGGGTGGCACTTATGGGTGGCACTGATGGGTACTTATGGGTACTTAGATGGGCACTGATAGGTGGGCACTGGGCATGGATTGGCACGGAGGGGTGGCACTGAAGGACACTGTGGGGTGGCACTGATGTACTTTGAGGGGTGGCACTGATGTATATGTTGCCAGTCAGTGCCCATGTGTGGGAAGTGACTGGCATCTTTCTTTTTTTTTTTAACCTGAATTTTTTTTTTTTATCCTGTTTTTTTTTTTTTTTTTTTTTTATCCTGTTTTTTTTTTTCTTCGCCCTGCCAGTGTGGGCATCCCTGGTGGTCTAGTGTGGGCATACGAGGGGGGGCTGCGCTGATAAACAGTCTCCTGTCTCCAGTCTCCCGTCTGTCAGACGCGAGTGAGGAAGAGCCGTCGGCGGCTCTTCCTGTTTACATCGTGATCAGCCGTGATTGGACACGGCTGATCACGTGGTAGCGAGCCTCCGCTGGAGACTCGTTACCGAGATCGGTGATGCAGGGTGTCAGACTGACACCCCGCATCAGTGATCCCACGGGCGCGCGCGGCATGAAATCGTGCTGGACGTTTGAGAACGACCAGTCACGATTTCATAACCACTTCCCGGCCGTAAATTTGCTATTGGCCGGGCGGGAAGTGGTTAATTTTTCTCGGCTCGTTGTAGTGTTGTACATCACCGCGTTCTTGATGGGTGGAATTTGGTGTGACCGTGTGTTTGAGACGGAATTTAGTTGGAAAAAAATCCACAGGTTTCTTGACGGATTTTCCGATCGTGTGTACGGGGCATAAGTTTTTTATTATATGGGTTAACTGAACACAAAATTGATTAGCAGGAAGATGCTTAATATTCATTATATTACACACTACAGCTCAAACATTTGATCTCTAACTGCTTCTGACACAGGGTACTTCTTACTCTTTTTTAATATGTAAAATTGTCCCCTAGTTAACATTTACCATTAATTATTAGATTAAACGGAAATCACAAATTCAAATTTTTTATTAAATCTGACAGCAATTAATAAAATAAGTAAGAAAAAGGCACTCATTTTAAAAAGTCTTTTCAATTTACAAAACAAGTGTTGGATCAGCAGAACACCTCTGGCAACTAACAGCATGCTCTTTGCAAATTAAATATACCAAAACAGTACCTCGTGCTGCTGTAATTATTTGATACCGTAGCTAAAATTGACTAAGGCTTAATTATAGTCTTCCGTGGTTTACGCAAGAGGGTCTAGGAAAAGATCTAGGATGAAGAGATGTAGACTGATGAAACAGTGTCTCAAATGAGTATTTCTGCTGAGGATTACAAATCACTTGTCTGAGAAAAGTACAGGTAACAATGATGAACTTGAAATGATTAATTGTGTCCTAAACAAAACACTGCAGCAAACCACATTTTGTACTAAGCAGCATGTTAAAAAATACTAAATAATTTTGAAGAGAATAAATAGTTAATACTTGCAACACTTTCAACTACCACAAAAAAAACCTAAAAACAATACAAAAAAAATCAAGATTGTTTGCATAAAAGTATCTAATATTTTACAGTCACATTAGATCTGTATACATACATCTACAACACGTGCTTAAAGCTTGTCATCACAATTAAAAATTAATTTAAATGAATTAGGGAGTACTATGATAATGATTGCTATTATTATCATCCATTTACAGTTTATGTGACACTAACATATTACCCATGATTATGTTAACTGCTTGCTGACCAGACGCTGGCAGAATGGCACGGCTGGCCACTAGGGGCACGCGCACATGCCTATGGCTTGCCATCGGAGGCAGACTCGTGCCCGCAGCTTGGCACCACAGCCTATGCGAGTGCCCTGCGGGCGCGATGACCACCAGGCACCCGTGATCACTTGTGACAGAGCGAGAACCAGCATCTGTGTGTGTGTAAACAAACAGATCCCAGTTCTTTTATGGAAGAGGAGACAATGTATGAACACTGATCTCCCTCTTCCCCTAGTTAGTCCCACCCCCCCTGCAGTTAGAACACAGTGAGGGAACACAGTTAACCCCTGAATTGCCCCTAGCGTTAACCCCTTCCCTGCCAGCGACATTTATACAGTAATCAGTGCATTTTTATAGCACTAATCGCTGTATAATTGTCAATGATCCCAAAAATGTGTCAAAAGTGTCCAATGTGCCCGCTGCAATATCACGTTCCCGATAAAAATTTGCAGATCGCGGTCGTTAATAATAAAAAATAAATAAATCTATCCCCTATTTTGTAAACGCTATAACTTTTGCGAAAACGAATCAATATACGCCTATTGCAATTTTTTACCAAAAATATGTAGAATAATACATATTGGCCTAAACTGAGAAAAATATTTTTTGTGAAAAAAATATTTATTATAGCAAAATGTAAAAGATATTGTGGGTTATTTACGAAAGGCAATTCCACTTTGCACTACAAGTGCAAAGTGCACTTGAAATTGCACTGAAAGTGCACTTGAAAGTGCATTCGCTGTAAATCTGAGCGGTAGATCTGAAATGGGGAAGCTCTGCTGATTTTATTATCCAATCATGTGCAGGCTAAAATGCTGTTTTTTATTTTCCTTGCATGTCCCCCTTAAATCTACAGCGACTGCACTTCCAAATGCACTTTCAGTGCAATTTCAAGTGCACTCTGCCCCCCCATTTTATCAGGTGTCCCCATCACATCGCCCCTTTACATCAGGTGTCCCCATTAGACATGTGTAATATTTAGTTTTGTTTCGTTTTTTCGTTTTCGTTTGGAAAATAAATGTATTTAGTTACTCCCGAAAATCGTTTTGATTTTATTTAGTTTTTCGTTGGGGAATAGCTTTCGTCCAAAAATCCAATACTACTTGGTTTCTGTCGAATGGTCAAAAGAATATTTGACGGAATGTCAAATCTTTACGTCGAATCGTACATTTCCATTCGAATATTCCGCATACAAGAATTCCAATGTTGTATGACTAGTAATAATGTCGAATCTATTTTCTCATAAATCAAAATCTATTCTCTGTAATGTCGAATCTATTATTTCTATAGTGTTGAATCTTTTCTCTATAATGTCAAATCTTTTCTCTATGATGTCGAATCTTTTCCCTATAATGTCGAATCTCTCTATATCGAATTTTTACCGCAATGAAAATGAAAATAAAGCATTTTTTATGTCGGATCTTTCGGTTTTCGTTTCTTGCGCTTTCGTTATCGTTTTTGTTAAAACGATAACGAAAAAAACAGATTTTCGGACGAAAATGCATTCTAACGAAAATGAATGCACATGTCTAGTCCCCATCACAGCGCCCCTTTTCATCAGGTGTCCCCATCACAGCGCCCTATTTCATCAGGTGTCCCCATCAGCGTGCCCATTAACATAAAATAAGGGTCACACTGATGGGCACATTTTATGTTAAGGGAAACTGATGGGCACCTTTTTTTATGTTAAGGGTCACTTTGATGGACAAATTGTATTTAAGGGGCACGCTGATGGGTACATTTTATGTTAAGGGGCACTCTGATGAGCACAACAAAATGTGTCGAGCAGTGTGCCCCTTAACAAAATATGCCCATCAGTGTGCACATTAAATATATACCCATCAGCGTGCCACTTAAAATAAAATTTGTCCATCAGAGTATCCCTAAACATAAAAAAAGGTGCCCATCAGCGTGACCTTTAACAAAATATGGCCAGCAGTGTGCACAATAAAAACATACCCATTAGTGATCACTGCTTAACATGTTGCCCACATACCTTGAATGCAGGAGGGCACAACTAAAACACGAAAGGGATGGAAGCTGCGGGATATGGAGAACCAGGACCCGGGAACCGCAAGCAGAAAGGAAGCAGAGCGTGCAGGTGACTTTACGCCCCTATTTGAAAGGAGAACCAGGACCAGGTGTGCAGTTGAACACGGGAACCGCGAGCAGCAGCGGGATGGGGTGCACACATGACCTCACACCCCTACTCCCAAGGAGAGACTGGACCCGGAACTGCGAGCAGCCCGTGAGTGTGAGTCTTCCCTATGGTGAGGAGCAGGGGTGGAGCACTCACGCATGCAGCGTCACTGGTTGCTAGAGAAACCTGCGGTCCCAGCAAACCGACGCTTGCTAATGCTAACAGCGTCTCTGGGGCCGGACTTGGGACGCGGGCCGCCATTTAGTGACGGCCGCTTTAGACAATCAGAGTTAGGTAATAATTCAGGTGGATCACAACAACTGATATCTCAGTAATGAGATGCTTCAAAGTGAAAAGGCATATATCAAAATGCTTCACTCAGTAAAATAATTGCTTTACACTTCAAAAGTGGCCAGTCATTTTATGTCATGCTTTGACAACTATATCCATTAACAATAGCCATGGGATATGTGCTGCTGCATAATAATGGAAGCTTACAGGAAACATTGTGATGGATTTATTGTTCTATCTTGGGTTTGTTGTTGCTGAAACACAAGCTCAAGGTGTGTTGCTTGCTATAACGCATTCTAAAGGACTCTAGCTATTAATTGCTCAGCTTAATAAACGGGCTATATCTACATATAAATCAAGTAAGGCCTTGCACATTGCATTTGAATACAGATGATTTAGTGATTCAAGTGGGCATAATTAACAAAGAGACAACTGAAAACATATAGAGTGCTTAGGAAATGACTATCAGTTACACATACAAGAAAATATCTCATGCATGCAAAATATTCCTAATAATAGGTATATACATATTTTTAATGGGCTTGTTAAAGATTCTTGTTAAAGACTGTTTTTCATGTCATGAAAAAAATATGTTTTTCTCGACGTGATTCCTCTCAAGCCTGCCTTGCAAACACACAATCGTGATAAAAAATGCTCTAGCAAAGAGCAGTGACGTACAACATGTACAACGGCACTATAAAGGGGAAGTTCCATTTGTATGGTGCCACCCTTTGAGCTGATTATGCAAATTTTCCTTCTCATAACTTGCTTCTGAGTAGGGATGAGCCGAACACCCCCGCGTTCGGTTCGCACCAGAACCGTGGAACAGACCCACCGTTCGCGCGAACATTTAGAACCCCATTGAAGTCTATGGGACTCGAACATTCGAATTCAAAAACGCTCATTTTAAAGACCAATATTCAAGTTATTGTTGGGAAAACGTCTTTAAGAAGCCGGGTTTTACCCCAGGGAACATGTATCAATGGAAAAAAGTTTAAAAAACTGTAGTTTTTTCAGGAGCAGGACTTTTTTTCCATTGATACATGTTCCCTCGGGCAAGACCCGGGTTCTCAAAGACGTTTTCACAGGCAAACTATAGACACCCAGCAGGTACAATATTTAACCACTTCAGCCCCGGACCATATTGCTGTCCAAAGACCAGAGCACTTTTTGAGATTCGGCGCTGCGTCGCTTTAACTGACAATTGCGCGGTCGTGCGACGTGGCTCCCAAACAAAATTGGCATCCTTTTTTTCCCACAAATAGAGCTTTCTTTTGGTGGTATTTGATCATCTCTGCGGTTTTTATTTTTTGCGCTATAAACAAAAACAGAGCGACTATTTTGAAAAAAATGCAATATTTTTTACTTTTTTCTATAATAAATATCCCCAAAAATATATTAAAAAAAAATATTTTTCCCTCAGTTTAGGCCGATACGTATTCTTCTACATATTTTTCGTAAAAAAAATCGCAATTAGCGTTTATTGATTGGTTTGCGCAAAAGTTATAGCGTTTACAAAATAGGGGGTAGTTTTATGGCATTTTTATTATTTTTTTTTTTTTACTAGTAATGGCGGCGATCAGCGTTTTTTTTTGGTACTGCGATATTATGGCGGACACTTCGGACACTTTTGACACATTTTTGGGACCATTGGCATTTTTTTAGCGATCAATGCTATAAAAATGCATTGGATTACTATAAAAATGCCATTGGCAGTGAAGGGGTTAACACTAGGGGGCAGGGAAGGGGTTAAGTGTGTTCCTAGTGTGTTCTAACTGTATGGGGGGGGTGGCCTCACTAGGGGGAATCACTGATCTTCTGTTCATACATTGTATGAACAGAAAATCAGCGTTTCCCCCGCTGACAGGAACGAGCGCTGTGTGTTTTCACACACAGCTCCCGTTCCCCGCTCTGTAACGAGCGATCGCGTGTGCCCGGCGGCGATCGCGCCCGCCGGGCACACGCACGGGACTCGGGGGCGAGCGGGGGGCGCGCGCGCGCGGGCCGCCGGCGGCGCGCACGCGCCCCCTAGTGGCCGCGAAAGGCGCGACGTAGAGCTACGGGCTCTCGCGCACCCGTGCCGACCTGCCGCCGTATTACTGCGGCAGCTGGTCGGCAAGTGGTTAAAGGAATTTTTATTTTCTTTATTTTAAGTTAAGCATCATTAAAATCACTGCTCCAGGAGCAGTGATTTTATTGATGCTTAAATAAAAAAATAAAAAAAATATTCCTTTAAATATTGTACCTGCTGGGTGTCTATACCTGTGATAACGTCTTTAAATAGCACAATCACCTGCCTGCCAGTAAATTAGGAAGAACTGATCTATCTAAGCTATACAGTGTATAAATATATGTACAACTCCTAGGGATGTATATATATCCTCTACACACTGTAAATTAAGCTAAACTGACTAGCCTGCCTGCCTGCTCTATCTAGCTATCTAAAAAGACTATCTCTCTGTCTCTCTGACTGCTCTCATTAACAAGCCGGAACACACTACACGAGGCTGCCCAGCAGGCGGCCTTATATAGTGTGGGGCGTGTGCTAAAGCCCTGAGCCATAATTGGTCAAAGCCACCCAGGCTTTGGCCAATTATGGCTCTTCGTTTTTTGGGCGCTGTGATTGGCCAAGCATGTGGGACATACAGCATGCTTGGCCAATCATCAGCGCGCAATGCCGCAGTAAATTATGGGCCGTTTTGCGTCACTCGAATTTGGCGCGAACGACCGCTTTTGTTTAGAATTTCGTCGAACGTACGAACAGACAATGTTCGAGTCGAATATACGTTCGTATCGAATGCGAAGCTCATCCCTACTTCTGAGTATGCATGTTTTTTTTCCGTCTTTAAGGCCTGCACATGACCGTTCTTTCACGACGAGAAAAACGACGACATGAAAAACGTCGAGAAAAAATAGAGCAGTTTCTACATTTTTAATGCCCATTTTTCGCGTAGAGAAAAAATGCTCTGGAGCCTACACATTCAATTCAATTAAAAAAATTGCATTTTTCTCATCATAAAAAACGGTCGTGTGTACGCGGCAATACAATCCACCTTTTACTATATACCATACCATAATAAGGCTTATCTGTAGCTACCCCAGATATCTTCTAAGCCTGCCCAGTTTCGGTGATATCCCCTGTATCAGCATGTGCCGATGTCTTGCAGGTTTTTTTGTGTTTTTTTTGTGGGTTAACAACCACTTTAAGAATGTGTAAGTACAGTACATGTGTAAGTACAGTAGACCATAGCAACCATATATTAGTGGCCTGGCTTTAAATACAGTGATTTCTGATTAGATACTATGGGTTACTTAAGAATAAAAACTTTACTGAAAAAGTCTGAATATGTATGTTATTACTCATAAGTAAAACGTTTCCTGCTTCCCTACTGAGCAAAGATCTTTATATGTCCTATATCCCAAGTGACTTGCTTTAAAAAAAAAGCAATTAAGTTAGAAATTATATAGTAATAATAGTAATATGAGTAATATATGTTGCTTTTCTAATTTAATTTCCGTACTTCTGTAATATTGCCTTGCAATTATATTTTAAAGAGGCTTTTGCATTAATTTTAAATAGGCTGATGCAATTTCAATCAAATGTATACACTGAATATTTTGGATAGAACCATTTATGTTTCAATTCCCATTCAAGCTACCAGCACAAGCTAAACTTCCATTCTGTTCAAACTAGGCAAGCATACATTTTGTCACCTAACCAGCCACTGGAATTATTTAAAAAAAAACTTTTCTAAAACATAAATCTATTTTTAAATCTCTGTCAATTTTATTGAATAATAATTTTCCTCTCTCGTACCTTTATATTTTTATATCCGATATGTTCTTGGATTTTTTTATGTTTCCACAGCACTAAATGCTGACTGCTGGCTTCTTTAATCTTAGTGTTTTTATCCTCAACCCCATGAGAGGGAGCATACAATATGCCACCTGTCTCATCTCCCATAGAAAACAATAGGAAATTGACATGCTATTCCTGGTGCTCATCTTCTAAACATGATGAAAATCAAAAGTGCCCAAGGTATTTGATGTGTTTGGGTATATTATCCAGTTAATGACATCAGATTACACAATGGCTTTGGGCTGGAACTGAAACACACTGGATAGCGTCTAGCATGGCATTTTCTCTTTTCTTTTGTGAGTATACTAAATCTTACTGTTCCCCTGCTAAAATCCATCTGTACAAGCATCAGTGCTTAAAAAACATTTGTTTGGATTGTTTAACTTAAATTTAGCAAAACTTATTTCAAAGCTGGTAGAACATGCACTCTACAGAAATACTACCTACCTGTAAATGTTATTTCACACTGTAAAAGGAGAGATGTTGTAAATGGAAAGAAAGATTTTTTTGCATAGTGTTAGATTTGGTATTTTCGATAATATCCCTAATCACTAGATGTTATATATTAACAGCTTCAATTAATTAAGTGTGTGTTACGAAAAAGTTTCACTCAAATTGATAACACGTAGATTGATATATATATATATATATACATATATATATATATATATATATATATATATATATATATATATATAAAGAAAGCCAATAAAACCCCTCAGTAGGGGGGCAGAGAGAAGCTAGCTAGCATTAAGTGCTGTGTGGTAAAATAAAATGGACTAAGTGAATGCTTTAAAAGTGATAAAAGATTGTTGAGTGACATGTGGTTGAAATATGATTAGCTTTCATCTGTATTGATGATAGGGTTTCTGTTAATACAGGAAATAGGTCACAATTCCAGAAAAAAGCAAACTCACTTCCAACAACCTCTATTTTATGATAGTGCTTTGCATTTCAATTAACTTATTTTAAAGTCTAATTATCTATTGTATCTCCCACTGACTTCTTAATTGGCTGTAAAGTGAACTTATAATAATGATGAAGTGATTGTTGTTCAATAAATCTAGCTAAAATCTCTGAGTTGTATAACTCTTTTAGTAGCAGAAATTGACTTTAGTTTAGAGCAGGTTCACTGAGCCATCACATCTATTATCAGTAGTCCAAAATTAAATAATAACTTCAGGCAATACGAATACCCTTTCATTTCTTCAAAGGTCAAGGTCAAAAAATCCTTCTTTTAGTTTACACAGCATAAAGAACCTGAAATCTAGTGTCACATGCCAGCTGAACATTAAAACCGGGCTTTCAAGGCTCGTTCCTACCTCATATTTGAAAATATTGATCATATGCCTTTTGCTGGTAATTTTAAAGGTATGTGCATGCTCACTTATTCAGACAAGTGTGCATTTTAGATACAGTTGTTAGACTTACACCTAAGCCACTATGAGTAAGAAAATAATTATCAATTTGGTATTCCATTTAGTGTTATTATAAATGTATATATGTATTATGCTTGCAAAAAAAGCAAACTTTGATCTTAATAAAGTTTTTTAGCATTTACATGAATGCAATATTTATATTAACAGGCATAGGCCACATTTACCACAGCCCAATACACCATGATGCAAGATCCTAGTCAAAACCCACCTGAACTATCCACCAGATAGCTGTCACTGCATGCCACCAGTCATAGGCAGCCGAGGCATTCCCTGCCCTACAACCGCATGCATATGCGTCCATTGTATACATGTGGGGTGGGGAATGCCTTGGTTGCCTAAACGCAATAAAAGCTTTCTGTCAGAATAGCTAAGGTTGGTTCAGACTAGGATCCAAACACACCTGAGCTCATCGCTATACCCGATGCTTTCAGCTGGTATCCTCCAACAAAATGACTGTGGGGCACACAATTCCCACCATGTGGATACCATCCCATATGTGCTGCAAAGCCTGGAAATTTCAAGAGTGGGAACCTTCAAAGATGCATGTGCTTAAAAAACATGGAAGCTGGTATTTCTGTCTTCCTCATAGAAAAATATCAGATGATCTTATCACCAAGCTATCTTAACCCAATGAGTTTTAAAGGATACACAACATTCTCAATGCTCATCCAATAATTAGGTACTTTCTTAGTCACATACCAAAATAAGTATATTAATCCCAGACATGGTTTCACTTTTCTAACTGCATGCTTATTTTTTGGTTCAAAAGTGTTGGAGCCAGACATAACTAAGCAACTAAGCTATATACCATGTGCCTCATGCCCATAGGCGTGTGCAGAGGGTGTTTCAGGTGTGCCCAGGCACACCATAATCATCCCCTGCTATACATGTCAACTGCTTTTCTGAGACAGTGCCTCTTTTTAGGTTATCCCACATCAGTCCTGAGTTATGCCCCCGGGACCCCGGGACCCTGTGAGCAGAGCACTCTGTGCCACAGTCAGCACACTGTGTTGCCTGGGACCTCCCCTCTATACCTAAAGCGTACAATAGAATACTGTACAGCTTGGGGAGTGGGCGGAGCGTCTTTCTTAACAGGCACGGGCTTGTGAAAGAAATGCTTGCCATGAGACCTTGTGGGGGGTTCAAACCCACCAGCTCCGCCCTAATCATTAAACACATATAGGTGCATAAAATTGAAAGCCAAAGAAAGTCTCAATGAAAAGTCCAGAAGTGATTTAAGCAGTCTCCTCAAGGTATGGCAGAAGAAAAAATAGACTGTGAATCCCAACAGCCTCAAAGCCTTTCAGCAATAGGACCACCATGCAAACCACCACAGTGTAAAAAATGTGGAGGCTTACCAATTTTTAAATGACCCTCACTGAGGCGAGGTCAAGTAGCACTTGTTTTTATATTCCACAGAACCTCTAACCTTTTTTAGGGGTTTTTCTAGACAATTAAACATCAATGTATGCCACAGATCAATGTGCAGTAAAGCTTCATGCAGAAATTATGTCATGAAAGACTAAGAAACATTCTCCATAATGTAAACCAGGAAATAAGCATTATTTAATAGGGCTAAATACACTTACACAAGTAGATGTTGTACAAATGATTCATATCACATGGATGGTCTATTTGCCCAAAACCAAGATGGCCATGGCTAGTTTGCGCATGTGCAGTGACGTGCGTTTCGGCTCCGCCCAGTGCATTTCCTCATACGCGACATCATCAGAGGAACAGGAATTATGCTACCACTAGTCTCCATTTATACTTATACTTGTATCCATTTATATTTAAACTTGTCTAAAAAGTGAGTATGTACATGCTAATCAGAAAATTATATATAAATAGAAAAATGTTGCTAGCACAAAAAGATTGACCGTACACCTCATAAACAACCAGCAAAACTAAAAAAGTGCAGTGCTAAACATGAATGTATAGACGTGATGGTGTGAACCGCAAATTCAAACTTCCTTCATATGTAGCACTGCACTTTGTTGGATATTTATACTTGTGCTTTCATTTTTGAAAAAGTTGCAGTGATTTGGTGATCTTTTTTCTGGATTTTAATTTTTTTGGCAAATAAATGTAATTTTTTTTTTATATGTAGAATTTGTAAATGGGTGAACAAATGTTTACATGATTTTACGATCATATTTATTTTAAAAAATAATGAATATCACATATGTTCCTGTAAGTTTATTGGATATTTGTATTGTAATATATGTATAACTCAATGAAATTTCAATGTTTTTCATTTTTAATTCATATTTTATTAAATAAATTATAGTTTGTTGGTTTTTGTAAAACATAATGATTGCATTAATGCATTAAATATCTATATTTATTTTATTTGTTTATTTTTTTTATTTTTAATGGTTGCAGTGCACTATTTTTCCACATGATGGTGCATTATATATATTATCAGCATGACCAGGATGCTTGCTTTGGAGTTAATTCTCTGCATACCGTGTTACAAATAGATTGGATTTTTTCCATGTGTTCACAGAATAGATACTGTTCGGCTGGGGACACTTTTAAAACATAGTGTTAACAGGATATTGTGCCTGAATTGTTTAGTCCAATCAGACCGCGATCCTCCCTATGTTGATGGATACAAAAGGAGACTAGTGGAGGAGTCTGTCCTATGTTCCTTATGACATCATGTATAGCGTTGGGCGGAGCTGTAACACATGGCAGTGCGCACGCACAAACTAGCTGTGGCCATCTTGGTTTTGGGTGAATAGACCATCCATGTTTAAACAATATCTACCCATGTAAGTGTATTTACCCCTATCAAATATTGCTTAACCCCAATGATTTACACTATTTACAGCTGTGGCCATCTTGGTTTTGGGTGAATAGACCATCCATGTTTGAACAATATCTACCCGTGTAAGTGTATTGACCCCTATCAAATATTGCTTAACCCCAATGATTTACACTATGGATAGCGTTTCTTTTTTTTTTTCCATGACTTAATTTTTGTACGGAGCTTTACTGCATATTGATCTGTGGCATTCCTTTAAGGTGTAATTGCCTGACTAGACCTCTGAAGGAGATTGGAGGTTCTGTGGCCTCTCCTCAGTGAGGGTCATTTGAGTCTGGTAAGCCCCACAACTTTTAGATACCCTTAGTGGTTTGCATGGTGGTCCTATTGCTGAAAGGCTTCTGCCACACTATATGCATTTAATTGATGTTTAATGTATGGTTATGTTTTTTTATATTAAACCCATTGTAAGGTAAAGTCTACAGGATTGGATATATCAGTTTGTAAATGGATAGAAAACTGGCTGAAAGATAGAATTCAGAAAGACGTGGTTAATGATTAATACTCTGAATGGTCCAAGGTTATCAGCGGTGTACCCCAAGGTTCAGGGTTGGGTCCCTTACTTTTTAATATCTTTATAAATGATATTGGGTCTGAGATCAATAGTAACATTTCTGTCTTTGCAGATGACACCAAGCTATGCAGTGGAATAACGTCTTTACAGGATGTCGCGAATTTACAAGCCAACCTCAATGTCTAATTGGGCGACTAAGTGGCAGATGAGGTTTAATGTTGATAAATGTAAAGTTATGCACTTGGGGGCTAAGAATATACATGCATCATACATACTAGGAGGTGTTCAAATGGGGGGATCCGTAGTGGAGAAGGATCTGGGGGTTTTGGTTGATCATAAGCTCAATAATGGCATGCAATGCCAAGCTGCGGTTTCCAAAGCGAGTCCTTTCTTGTATTAAGAGAGATATGGACTCCAGAGATAGAGATAGAATTTTGTCCCTGTACAAATCATTATCAGATCAGACCTCATCTGGAATATGCAGTCCAGTTTTAGGCTCCGGTTCTCAAAAAGGATATCAGGGAACTGGAGAAAGTGCAGAGAAGGGCAACCAAACTGATAATAGGCATGGAGGAGCTCAGCTATGAGGAAAGATTAGAAGAACTAAATGTATTCACTCTTGAGAAGAGGAGAATTAGGGGGGATATGATCCACATGTACAAATATATAATGGATCCATATAGTGAACTTGGTGTTGAGTTATTCACTTTACGGGCAGCACACTCTTTACGTCTAGAGGAAAAGAGATTTCATCTCCAAATATGGAAAGGTTTCTTCACAGTAAGAGCTGTGAAAATGTGTAACAGACTCCCTCCAGGGGTGGTTCTGGCCAGCTCAGCAGATTGCTTTAAGAAAGGTCTAGATACTTTCCTAAATGTACAGAATATAACTGAATACTAAGATTTGTAGGTAAAGTTGATCCAGGGTAAATCCGATTGCCTCTCAGGGGATCAGGAAGGATTTTTTTCCCCTGCTGTAGCAAATTGGATCATGTTCTGCTGGGGTTTTTTGCCTTCTTCTGGATCAACTGTGGGTATGGAGTTGGGTGTATGGGATTATACTGTGTTTTTTATTTTGTTTGTTTATTTATTTTTTGTGGGTGGACTGGATGGACTTGTGTCTTTTTTCAACCTGACTAACTATGTAACTATGTAACTATGTAATCACCTGTAAGGAGTATTATGTGATTTTTATAGCTCTGCACTGCTGTTTTTTATCTCATGTATACCATGTGTGTATTGTGCTAGCTGCTTTTTATTATGATATGTTTGGGTCTTTTGTGCGGTTTTCTTTGTTCATATTAGCTAAGGATGCCCACCTTCTATTATGTCATTGGCCTACTGTACACTCTGCTGTTAGAAGTAAACTTAGAAGTGGTTCTTTCTTTCTCGTACATCACGGGACACAGAGCGGCATATTCATTACTATATGGGTTATATGGAGTACCTTCAGGTGTGGACACTGGCAATCTCAAACAGGAAGTCCCCTCCCTATATAACCCCCTCCCCTAGAGGGAGTCCCTCAGTTTTTTCGCCAGTGTCTTAGGTGTTGGTCACGGAATAGCTTTTCTCCACATCCTTGTGATTAAGGGCGGGCTAACCGGATCTGTCCAAGGAGCCTCAGTGCCAAAGTGGACAGTACCCGGGCCCCAAACCGTGGGGTTTTGCCTATAATGCTCCTCTTTGGAGGGCTGGACCCTGGGCCCAGGACTTGGAGTTCGTAAAGACCATAAGTTCCTGTTTGCCAGGGTGCTATATAGGTCCAGGACAGTGGGTACCTTCATAGGACCCCAGGGCCTGAAGGTCTATTACGCTACCCACGGAGATGGGAGAAGATTGGATCGTTTTGCTAGACAAACATCCTGCAGCATGGAGCAGGTAAGAGGGGAGCCTGCGGGACTTGGTTCGACAGCAGGCTCTCCGGGGTAACCTAAAAGGGGGGTAGCCTAAGTATGCTCTGCATTGGCAACCTTGCTCACTATGTCTGAGAAGACAGGATGATCTCATTCCCCCATCACTAGGTTCCCCTGTCTAAGAAACAATTGTGTTTGCTAGCTACCTGCTGCTTCCTTCCTAGGGCTAGTAAGGACCCCTATGGGGCCTTTTGGAGAGTCCTACCTGGCCGGGGGTTTGATTCTGCCGCCTGGTACTGCAGTCCTGGGTCTCCAGCAGCGCGGCTCCTCCATGTTCTTCCTGCTCCGGCATACGCGCGCGCGTGCGTGCGCACGTCTTATAGACGTTTTTCGCGCCATTCGGAGGGGAGGGCGGGGGGGGGGCGTGCCTGCAGCGTCATCAGGGGCGCGCCTTGTGTGCTGTTATAGATCAGCAGGCTATAGTCAGTGCTCAGTCTGAGGCTGATCTGAAAGGGAGAGGACGCAGAGCGGCAGAACAGTGACTCCCGGTGGCGGAAGAGGGGTAGTACATGCTGGACTTGGTTCCAATGCTTTTCTGTTAAGCCAAAAAATCCCCCTTTTTGCAACAGGTTGGAGGCTGGCAAACTAAGTTTGGGGTCGCTGTATGTTTTAAAAAAAAAAAAGAGACTTATATATTTAAAAAAAAAAAAAAAAAGAAAACATACGGGGCCCCATCAGTTTTTGGGCATTAGTGATCTATTGTCCCCTAAACCCTAGTTTTGTACTCCTGGCCACTACAGTCTGCTGTTGTAGGCGGAGTCCCTCGATTTTGTATTATGGCTTCCAAAGGTTCGGGGTCAAAGGGTACAAAAAAGACCAAAAAACAAAGGGGTTCCCCCTCTGATTCTGATGATATGCCGATACTTTCCCCGCAGCTTATTCCCATGAAGGTCGCCTTGGATGAGCCATTGGGGGGGTCTGGTGCTGAGGCTGGCCCAGATCAGCCCAGCCCTGTGTTTATCACAGAGGAGATGCTAGCTGTATCCCTAGGGGGGCTAGAAGAGAGATTAGCAGCGTTGATCGCTAGATCTATTCCTGGCAAGAAACGGGCTAGATCCCCATCACCAAAAGGTGTATCCTCAGATGCTGAAATTCTCTCTCCGGAGGAATTGGAATCGCAGGAGGATCAACTAGACCTGAACCAAGAGGGTTCAGGGATTGAGGGATCTACCTCTGAGGAACCATTTTCAGACTCCCAGACAGAGAGACTGTGGGTACAGTCTTTGACGGACATGGTCCGCTCGGCATTTAATTTACCATTGCCAGAGCCTCAGGTTCCTGCGGTATCCTCTCTGGGCTCTTTGAAAGCTCCTTTAAGCAACGCAGTTTTTCCGGTCCATCCTCTCTTGGAGGAATTGATCTTTCAGGATTGGGTACGACCGGACAGGATTTTTCTGCCGCCGAAGAGATTTGCGGTCATTTACCCTATGGAGGAAAAATTCTCGAAGAGGTGGAAGCTCCCAGTGGTGGATGCAGCCATCTCATGTGTGAATAAATCACTAACTTGCCCGGTGGAAAACATACAAATGTTTAAAGATCCGGTTGATAAACGGTTAGAGACACTTTTAAAAGCATCCTTTGCTACGGCAGGAGCAGTGGTACAGCCAGCTGTGGCTGCGATTGGAGTTTGTCAGGCGTTAAAGGACCAGACAAAAGAAATGCTAAAAGACATGCCTACCCAACAGGCAGAAGAGTTTTCTGACATTCCCAGAGCTCTGTGTTTTGCGGTAGATGCTATAAAGGATTCCATCCAGCAGGCCTCTCGTTTATCACTATTTTTGGTGCACATGAGAAGGCTCTTATGGTTGAAGAACTGGGCGGCGGAGCCCCCATGCAAAAAGCTTCTGGCAGGTTTTCCACTCCATGGAGGACGACTCTTCGGAGAGGATCTGGATAAATACATTCAGACTATTTCAAGTGGCAAAAGTACCCTTTTACCAGTTAAAAAGACATTCCGGGGTCCTACATTTAAAAGGCAGCTCTTTCCTGTCTCAGGGCCCTCAAATTCCAGGCAGTATCGACGGCCGCCTGCGCGATCCAACTTTAACAGTAGATCGCAGGGACAGGCCCCTGGGGGTAAGAGACCATGGTATCGCAAGCCGACAAAACCAGCCCCTAAGTCTGCCTTATGAAGGGGCGCCCCCACTCTCGCGGGTGGGGGGAAGGCTTCGTTTCTTCTCAGAAGTTTGGGAAGCCAAGATCCCCGACAAATGGGTCCGGGCGTCTGTAACCACAGGCTACAGACTGGAGTTTCTAAAGTTTCCTCCGCCTCATTTTCAAGAGTCAAGGCTACCAAAGGATCCACCAAAGAAGGCCTCGATGCTGGCAGCTTTGGATCACCTGCTTTGCCAGGACGTGATAATAGAGGTGCCAGCCCAAGAGCAGGGGCTAGGTTTCTATTCCAATCTCTTTGTCATACCAAAGCCCAACGGCGATGTCAGGCCAATCTTGGACCTAAAGAGTTTAAACGTTTACCTAAGGGTTCGTTCCTTCCGGATGGAATCCATCCGGTCAGCAGTCGCCACGCTCCAGAGGGACGATTTTCTGGCTTCCATAGACATAAAGGATGCTTACCTTCATGTACCAATCTTTCAGTCGCATCAAAGATTTTTACGCTTCGCAGTGGGGCAGCGACACTTCCAATTCAGGGTGCTCCCCTTTGGGCTAGCCACGGCCCCCCGGGTATTCACGAAGATCCTAGCCCCAGTTTTGGCCAATCTAAGGATCCAAGGGGTCACAGTCCTAGCATACTTGGACGACCTTTTAATCATAGATCACTCACGGCCGTGTCTGCAACAGGCAGTAAACCTCACAGTTCAGTACCTCGAAAGGTTCGGCTGGGTCCTAAACCGGGAAAAGTCAGCGTTCCAGCCTACAAAGCAGTTGGAATACCTCGGCATGAGGTTAGACACAGAACAGCAAAGGGTGTTCCTGCCCCTTGTAAAGATCGAGGCTATCAAGGGGTTGGTTCAGTTGGTTCTAAGCAAGAAAAAACCAACTATTCGCCTGTGTATGCGATTACTAGGCAAGCTAGTGGCCACGTTCGAGGCAGTACCATACGCTCAGATCCACACTCGCGTCCTACAGGCAGCCATTCTAGCAGCCTGGGGCAAGAGAGCACATGCCTTGGAGTCCCCTTTGACGCTATCATCAAGGGTCCGACAAAGCCTGGCCTGGTGGTTGAACCCTCAGAATCTTCTAAAGGGAAGGTCCTTCAGCCCCGTTGTCTGGAAGGTAGTTACCACAGACGCCAGCCTGGCAGGCTGGGGGGCGGTCTTGGAGGGGTTCTCTCGCCAGGGAACTTGGGTGGAAGCAGAGAGGCAGCTACCCATCAATGTCTTGGAGATCAGAGCTGCTCGCCTAGCCCTCCTGGCATGGACCTCCAGATTACAGGGGTCCCCGGTGAGAATCCAGTCAGACAATGCCACAGCGGTGGCATACATAAACCACCAAGGGGGAACCAGGAGTCAGGCCGCTCAGAGGGAGGTGAGCTTGATTTTTCAGTGGGCAGAGGTTCATGTACCATGCATTTCGGCGATATTCATTCCCGAACCTGCAGGCAGACTTCTTAAGTCGCCAGATTCTGTCGCCGGGGGAGTGGTCTCTGCATCCCCAGGTCTTTCAGACAATCTGCCAGAAGTGGGGAATGCCAGACGTAGATATAATGGCATCCAGGTTCAACAAGAAACTAGACAGGTTCGTGTCTCGAGCGAGGGACCCTATGGCCTGCGGAACCGATGCGTTGGTTTGCCCTTGGCATCAATTCAAACTTCTATATGCATTCCCTCCGCTACAGTTACTTCCTCGCCTGTTGCGCAGGATCAGAGTGGAGCACAAGCCAGTCATTCTAGTAGCTCCAGCTTGGCCCCGGAGGACATGGTACTCACTAGTCCTGAGGATGGCAGTGGGAGACCCTTGGACTCTTCCTCTACGACCAGACCTACTCTCACAAGGCCCGATCCTCCACCCTACATTACAGCGTCTAAATTTGACGGCCTGGAGGCTGAATCCCTGATTCTCAGGGGTAGAGGTCTGTCTAGGCAGGTAATTCCTACCCTGATTAGGGCTAGAAAGCCGGCCTCCAGGGTGATTTATTACAGGGTGTGGAGGAACTACGTAGGCTGGTGTGAATCCAAAAGATGGAATTCCCGCAAATATACCATTGATAGGGTGTTAGGTTTTCTCCAGCTAGGAGTGGATAAAGGCCTGGCTTTAAGCACAATCAAGGGACAGATTTCAGCTCTGTCAGTGTGGTTTCAGAGGCCGCTGGCCACCCACTCGCTGGTAAAGACCTTCATACAGGGGGTCTTGCGTATTAATCCTCCTGTCAATTTGTCCATGGGACTTAAATCTTGTCCTGTCCACTCTACAGAAACAACCCTTTGAGCCGTTGGCTGAGATTCCTTTAGTTTTACTGACAAGAAAGTTGGTATTCTTGGTCGCCATAGTTTCGGCCAGGAGAGTGTCAGAGTTGGCAGCCTTATCGTGTAAGGAACCATATCTCATTCTACATAAGGACAGGGCAGTTCTCCGGCCCCATCCTGCCTTTCTACCAAAGGTTATATCCAATTTTCACTTGAACCAGGATTTGGTACTTCCATCCTTCTTTCCGAAACCCACATCTAGAAAGGAGGGGTTGCTGCATACCTTGGATATTGTCCGGGCCATGAAGGCCTATCTTAAAGCTACAGAAAAGATCCGGAAAACAGATGTGTTGTTCGTTCTACCAGATGGCCCCAAGAAGGGGCAGGCAGCTGCAAAATCCACCATCTCGAGATGGATTAGACAATTAATCATTCAGGCCTACGGTTTGAAGAGGTTGCCTCCTCCTTTGTCGGTAAAGGCCCATTCTACCAGGGCCATGGGCGCCTCCTGGGAAGCACACCATCAGATCTCTATGGCTCAGATATGCAAGGCGGCGACGTGGTCATCAGTCCACACGTTTACAAGGTTTTATCAACTAGACGTGAGAAGGAATGCGGATTCAGCCTTTGGGCAGGCAGTACTACAGGCTGCGGTTTAAGATCCTCGGGATCAGGGGCACCCTTGGTTGTAAAAAAGAAAAAAAAAAAAAGTTTTTCTTGACTAAGTTGGATTTATTATTATTATTTGAGTATACCTCTAAATTAAATCTCTTTTGAGAAGATGTCTCCCTCCCCTCATTAAAGCATTGCTTTCGGACATCCCATATAGTAATGAATATGCCGCTCTGTGTCCCGTGATGTACGAGAAAGAAAAAGGGATTTTTAAATACAGCTTACCTGTAAAATCCTTTTCTTGGAGTACATCACGGGACACAGAGCTCCCACTTTTGGGGAACATTTTTGGGAGCCATACTGCTTGCTACAAAACTGAGGGACTCCCTCTAGGGGAGGGGGTTATATAGGGAGGGGACTTCCTGTTTGAGATTGCCAGTGTCCACACCTGAAGGTACTCCATATAACCCATATAGTAATGAATACGCCGCTCTGTGTCCCGTGATGTACTCCAAGAAAAGGATTTTACAGGTAAGCTGTATTTAAAAATCCCTTTTTTACCACTTTATTAGTGAAACCAATCCACATAAAGTGTAGATCACCTGATTTGCCTAGGTTTGTATTCACAACAAACCATCCAATTCTACTGCAAGTACAGACTGGTCCTATCATCTCCTCTGTCCACCTACCTGTTAATCAATTTGTTAAAAAAAATATTATCACATTCTTTCCAAAGTAACAAAAATTATTAATGCATTACCAAATAATGATGTCAATGACAGAAATGATACTCGGGTCACTGCAATAATTCTATTAGTCCTGATTCTGTACAAGTAATGAAGAGGGGCAGAATATCAGACATTACAGATTTGTATTAATACAGTATGCAGGGTACAAGTTTCCAGGAATTTTTATTAACCCATATTTACCAATCAGAATGCACTTTCTAATCGTCAGATCAGTACAAGTTTAAAGCAGTTCTAATTTTCATTTTTTCCTAAAATGAAAAACATGTTATATTGTCCTGCACTGTGCAATGGTTTTCCACAGAGCAGCCCTGATCTCCTCTTCTGGGGTGCCGTGCCAGCTCTTTCTGCTCTTCCACTTCTGCGTCTGCCTCCATAGCATGGTGCGTTCTCTAGGGCCGGCTTGGTCCTGAGCCAGGCTATATATGTCCATTGACACATACAGACAGGACAGAGTTGGATCGATAATGGACTCAGGTAAGTGTTTGGGGAGGAGAAGGTCCTGGGGCTGCTGCTATTGAAAGGTTTTTTGACCTTAAAGGGGTTGTAAAGTCAGAAGATTTTTTAACTTAATGAATATGCATTAAGATAAAAAGCCTCCTGTTTGCAGCAGCCACCCCAGCACCCCCTAGTACTTACCTGAGCCCCATCTCTGTCCAGAGATATCCACAAGTATCTCAGTGGTCCGGAATTCTCCCTCCTGATTGGCTGAGACACAGCAGTGGTGCCATTGGCTCCCGCTGCTGTCAATCAAAGTCAGTTAGCAAATCAGGAAAGAGGGGGGATGGTGTCGAACCGCAGCTCCATGTCTGAATGGACACAAAAACATGGAATATCCAGGCTCAAACTTACCGACCAATCAGCAACCAACCAAATTCACCTGTCTAACAGAGTGTTAAAAACAAAGGTTTAGTTGCACGCATTTGCAAATGCATGTGTAAGCTGCAGGCCCTGTCAAGGCGCTCTGTATACTGCAGTGCTAACTATAACATTGCATTTTAAGTCTCCTCAGTAGGAGCACATGACTGCTGATGGATAGATAAGGGGCAGGTGACTGAAGGTAGCCCAGCCTGAATGGACACACAGAGCTTCAGCTTGACTTGGGTGCAGCCATAGAAAGCTGCTTGCTGTGGGGGTACTCAGGAGGAGGGAGGGGACAGGAGCACAGAAGAGGGACCCGAGAAAAGAAGGATCCAGGCCTGTACAAATTCACTGCAATAGAGCAGGTAAGTATAACAAGTTTATTATTTTTATAGAAAAAAATGAGACTTTACAATCACTTTAATTAACAAAAATGCATTAAGTTAGAAAACATTTTGCCTTTAGTACTGCTTAATGGCTCCCGCTGCTATCAGCAAAGCTTGTAAGATCAGGAAGAGAGGGGAAGACCTGTTGCAGAAGGGACAATGCTGGATCGATAATGGACTCAGGTACAGGACCTTGAAAAAGTATTCGTACACCTTGACATTTTCCACATTTTGTCCTGTTACAACCAAAAACGTAAATGTATTTTATGTGATAGCCAACACAAAGTGCCACATAATTGTGAAGTGTAGGTATGAGCTTCGAGTTCGAGTAGAACTCATGTTCGTCTCGAACATTGTCTGTTCGCCGAACAGCGAACCATTTTGGGTGTTCGCGGCAAGTTCGTGTGAACTTTAGAACCCTGTTAAAGTCTATGGGACTCGAAGGTTTGAAATCTAAAGTGCTAATTTTAAAGGCTAATATGCAAGTTATTGAAATAAAAAGTGTTTGGGGACCTGGATTCTGCCCCAGGGGACATGTATCAATGCAAAAAAAAGTTATAAAAACTGCAATTTTTTGGGGGGGGGGGTGTATAGTATGCCTGTAAAGTAGCGCTTGTTTCCCATGCTTAGAACTGTCCCTGTATAAAGGAAAAAAAGTAATTTAAAACCACTCGCGGCTATAATGAATTGTTGGCTCCCGGCAATACAGAGAAAGGTCATTCATAAAAAAAAAATGTGTGGGGGTCTACGGCATTTTTTTTTAAATTTGGGGTGGAGTTCCCCTTAAAATACATACCAGACCCTAAGGGTCTGGAATGGATATTTGAGGGGAACCCCACATCATTTTTTTTTTTTGATGCAGGGTTCCCCTTAACCACTTAAGGACCGCCTACTGCACATTTACGTCGGCAGAATGGCACGGCTGGGCACATCAACGTATATATACGTTGGTTTTAGTACCCAGCCGTGGGTCGCGGGCGCGCGCCCGCGGGCGCGCGCCCGCGACTCGGTCCGAAGCTCCAGGACCGGGACCGCGGGATTCGCGGACCCGATCGCCGCTGCAGTGCGGCGATCCGTCCCTGGAGCGGAAGAACGGGGAGAGCCGTGTGTACACACGGCTTCCCCGTGCTTCTCTGTGGCCGGAGCATCGATCGCGTCATCCCTGTAATAGGGGGACGCGATCGATGACGTCACACCTACAGCCACACCCCCCTACAGTTGTAAACACACACATTAGGGCACACATTCCCTACAGCGCCACCTGTGGTTAACTCCCAATCTGCAACTGTCATTTCCACAGTAAACAATGCAATTTAAATGCATTTTTTGCTGTGAAAATGACAATTGTCCCAAAAATGTGTCAAAATTGTCCGAAGTGTCCGCCATATTGTCGCAGTCACGAAAAAAATCGCTGATCGCCGCTATTAGTAGTAAAAAAAAAAAAATTAATAAAAATGCAATAAAACTATCCCTTATTTTGTAAACGCTATAAATTTTGCGAAAACCAACCGATAAACGCTTATTGCGATTTTTTTTACCAAAAATATGTAGAAGAATACGTATCGGCCTAAACTGAGGAAAAAAAATGTTTTTTTATATATTTTTGGGGGATATTTATTATAGCAAAAAGTAAAAAATATTGAATTTTTTTTTAAATTGTCGCTCTATTTTTGTTTATAGCGCAAAAAATAAAAACCGCAGAGGTGATCAAATACCACCAAAAGAAAGCTCTATTTGTGGGAAAAAAAGGACGCAAATTTTGTTTGGGAGCCACGTCGCACGACCGCGCAATTGTCTGTTAAAGCGACGCAGTGCCGAATCGCAAAAACCCCTTGGGTCATTTGCCAGCGTATTGGTCCGGGTCTTAAGTGGTTAATATCCATACCAGACCCTAAGGTGAGTGATTTTAAATGACTTTTTTCCTTCAGAAATTACATTTTGTACAGGGACAGTTCTAAGCACAGGAAACAAGCGCTACTTTACAGGCATACTATACACCCCCCTAGGTACCAAATTTAAAGGAATATTTCAATTTTATTGTTTCACTTTAAGCATTATAAAAATCACTGCTCCTGAAAAAAAACGGCCATTTTTTAAAACTTTTTTTGCATTGATACATGTCCCCTGGGGCAGGACCCAGGTCCCCAAACACTTTTTAGCACAATAACTTGCATATTAGCCTTTAAAATTAGTACTTTAGATTTCAAACGTTCGAGTCCCATAGACTTTAACAGGGTTCTAAAGTTCACACAAACTTTTGGACTGTTCGCAGGTTCTGGTGCGAACCGAACCCAGGGGTGTTCGGCTCATCCCTAGTGAAGTGTGAATTGTGAAGTGGAAGGAAAATGACAAATGTTTTTTTTATATTTTTTACAATTAAATATGTGAAAAGTGTGGTGGCATTTGTATTCACCCCCCCCCCCCCTAAGTCTATACTTTGTGGAACCACTTGTCGCTACAATTGACAAACAAAACCAGTACAGCGCCAGAAATACAAAGTGAGGCAATATCAACACATTAAAAACAGATGGTAATTATAAAATAAATATTTCAATAACAATAATGGAAAATGGTTGATGAGCAGCTGAAAGGATATACACATCAGGAGTGATGTGAGTGGGTAAAAACAAACCAAAGGGATCCTTCAATAAAAGCGCTACAACAAAGTCCATACAAGAGTCCCACAATAATATAAATGAAATTTATTAAAAATTGTTTCTCAAAAGAATGTTTCCAAAGAACTAACTTTGAACTGCAGAATATGCAATATACAAATCCAGGTACTTGCACGCCACCAAACAGTTAACCACAGCACAGTCACAAACACAGAAGCACTCCTACTATGCAAGTGCCTATCCCACAGGCACGGCATCTCACACAGGGGAAAACAATCCGATGCTATGCAGCATCAAGCGCGGACCGAGTTTTTCACTCTTACCCTGACCCTGGTGGATGGATGGGCGCTCGGGTGAAAGAAGGATTCTGTCAGCCGTGGGTAAGAAGGAGCTGTCCTCACCGTGCACTGTAGGCAGCCAAGATGCGCGCTTCACTCAAGCTGTGCAGGATGTCTCACTGACGCTGAATGGAGGGGCGGAAGCAGGGCTCGGAAAGTGCCTGAGATAGGATGGAGGGTTAGAGGCTTGTCCTATGAAAATGGGGTGGGTGGGCTGCCAAAGTTCTAAGCCTGGAGCAATGTCTCAGGAGATCTGTGTGGTGTGCAAATTAGCACAGGCTGGAACCAGGAACTGTGGCTGCTACAAACTTAGGACAACATGTGTCGGGTCAAAGCCCTTCGTCAGGTCATGAGGATGTAGCAATATGGGAACTATTTATAAGAGACTGGTGCGTGTGGGATGAGACATAGCAGGGCAGTATATGCTTGCAAAGCTTTAGTCACAACAGCAACAGACAATTATGAATGAAACATAATAATGGCAAATGTTTTCTAGTTATAAGATGCTTCATATAAAAACACATAAAAAAACACACACAGCTGAAAGAAGGGGGAGGGATGGGATGGAGAAAATAAAATAAATAATAAAAACGATGACAAAAAATGTATAGAATATAAAATATTTTTTCTATAGAAAAATAAATTATGTAAAAATGTTTATGTTACACAACTATGTGATATGAAACTAATAGTAATGGATGGATACAGAATAGGACAACAGGAACTGAACCCTTATAAAAGGTTACTGATTTCAAGCCCCTCGTTGAGGCCATTGGGGGATAAAGATGATCATTTAAAAATCCAAAAAGATTCACGTTTGCATAATAAGACAAATCTCTCATTGTCAGTGAGTGTACCTTCAGGTATATTTTCAATCAATGGCGACTACTTTAAGATGTTTAAAATTTTTGGCGTGATAGCATTTGAAGTGTCTTGGTACACTATGTTCGTCTGTGCCTTTGTCTATTAGACGGCGATGGTCTCCAATGCGTTTCAGTAGGGTTCACATGGTGCGACCGACATACAACATCTTACAAGGACAAATGAGGACATAGATCATGTATTGGGTGGAACATGTGATGAATTGGTTAATCTGTTGGACTTGACCTGCTCTATCAGAGAACGTGGACTGCCCATGTTCTATGAATTGGCAAGTCAAGCAACCACAATTCTTGAACTGAAATATGCCTGTACGGTCATCAAAATGTATGGTTCTGTATTTATTATTGAAATCTGTGACAAACCTAAAAGTGTTTTTTTCCGTTTTTTTGGTTTTTCTAGGGGACTTTGTTTTTGAAGGTTGTTGAACAAATTTTTTATGGGCTACCTGTATTAACGCAGGGGGATAGCCTTTCTGTAAGAATTTTTTGGTAAGGACTGAACCTTGTTGTTCATAGTCAGTGTCGTTCGTGCAATTTCTCCTTAACCTCTGAAATTGTCTGTTTGGTATGTTATTGGTCCAAGACGGGTGATGACAACTTGTATATTGTAAATACGCATTGCTGCTGGTTGGTTTACAAAAGTTTCTAGTGCAAATTCTATCACCTTCGTGGTAGAGGACCAGGTCCAGAAAGACTAATTCAAGAGGATCACACACATACGTGAATTTTAGGTCTAATGTGTTGGAGTTACAGTGTGAGACAAAAATGTCATCGATGTAGCGGCCGAAATATACGATGTACCTTGCAAACGGATTATTGGCCCATATGAATTTATCTTCCCAGTAACCCATAAAAAGGTTAGCATAGGACGGTGCGAAATTAGCTCCCATAGCTGTACCGTTAGTTTGTATATAGAATCTGCCGCGAAACACAAAATAATTATGTTGGAGACAAAACTCTGTGATGTCCATCAGGAATTTAGCTTGGTTAAAATTCATGTCCCCATTTTTTAAGAGAAAATATTTAAAGGCTTCTAAACCCATGGAGTCTAACGAAGCCCATAGATAGTTATCATCCCACTTATAGTGTTCCAGCGACTCAATGACATGCCCAGAGTCTTTGATGTAAGATGGTAATGCCGTTACTATTGGTTGTAAAAAATAGTCAATATAGTATGATAGACCTGAAGTAAGGCTATTTATGCAAGCCACAATAGGTCGACCGGGAGGACAGATAGTGGACTTGTGTATTTTTGGCAGATGGTAGAAATACGGTGTACTGCACACTGTCGGTAACAAAAAATGTTTTTCATTTTTAGTAAGTAAATATATTGCGCTAAACTGGTAGAAAAATAGTGTAAATAATTATAGGCAGCCAACACAACAGTGGATATGTATATATAAATGGTGAAAAAAATGTAGCGCCAGTGAAAATATAATCCCCTTGGGAAAAAAGGGACTAATGAACCTTAAACACAATTGGGTCATATATGGCCCATGTGTGACCAGGTGGAAATGAAGAACTGATCAATTAGAATCAACTAAGTGAGACAAAACATTTCAAATATATCACATAGACATTATTCCATGTATAGTGACCATACAGTGGTTAGTATGAAAATATATATGTGCATTCAAGCAAAAATAAAAATAGTGAAATATAATTCCAATATAGCCCGCATATGAGTCCATTCAAATGGAATATTTGCTGGAAAAGGGAATCTATATATTCAAATGTATCCCATATATGAGTCCATACACATAACTTGATAGCTGGAATATTAATGCATTCAAGCAAATCCGCTCAGTGAAATGGTGACAAATTTTCCAATACGGAAGTACGGAAGTCCATATAAGGTAAATATAAAGGGGCAGATTCACGTAGATCGGCGCATTATCATTCCGGCGTAGCGCACCACTTTTCCGTTAGACTTGCGCAATCTAGCCGCGTAATCCGGCGATTCACGTAGCTTTTACGCAAGAGCTTGCGCAAACGTAAGGTTTTTTCCGTAGGCGTAAGGAGGAGTAATACAAATTGGGAGGGACGTGGGCGTGTTACATTGAAATGAGCCGTGACCCCATGCAAATGAAGGGCCGGCCGACTCGCGCATGCGCGCGTGAAGGAAACCATGTCAGCTCCGTTGTGCGCATGCTCACAACTCGGGAGCGGCGCAATCATTGAAATTGGAAATGGACTAGGGCAATGTTGTGAACTACGCAGACAGCATAAATAGACACACACAAACGCCCTTCCATTGCAAAAGTACATCCCTTTGTGTCCCTTCCCATTGAATCAAGTGCTTTTGCTCTGTTGTTCGTTAGAGTGTGTTTTGTAGTTGTCAGATTAGTGTTCTGTGTGATCTTGTGCTTGTTGGTAGTTTTGTGAAAGTGTATTTTGATAAGTGTTTGAGACTGTTTGTTTGATTGATAGATTTCTGAGCGTTTGTTTTCTTGCATTTTTTTTTCATCTGATTTTTTTTGTGTGTGTTTCTTGCTGAGTGCTAGTGTGATTTTTGGCTGTTCTTTTTCTCTTTGTGTGTGTTCTTGTCTGATTGGTTGTGCTTGTATTTGTGACAGATTTTTGGTGACTGCTAGTGAGTTTGTTTGGAAGTATGACTGAGAGAAAAAGAAAGCTCAATTTTACTGTGGGGGAAAAAAGAATTCTTGCCCGGGCCATTACCGACTATGGGCGTTTTCTCCACGGCCCGCAGAGTGCCACCACCACCCCGGCCAGGAGGAGGGAGATATTGGATATAATCACGGAGCAGGTCAATTCATCGGGGGAGGGGGAGACACGGACCCGCTCTGGGATAGAAAAGAAAATAAATGACCTCCGGCGTGAGGTGAAAAAAAAACTGGCCGCAATAAATGCCCATGCCAGGGGCACAGGAGGGGGCCCACCATGCCGGGTTAGATTTTCAGAGACGGAGCGTGTGGTGGCCCTGACCTTTCACCGGCATGAAGTGGAGGGCCTGCCAGGCTTTGACACAAGTCCGGTCCCCGCGGTGCCAGGTAAGGTTTTTATTTCTCTCAGGTGTGTAGCATGTGTGGGGGAGGGGGTGAAAGGGAATATGTGGCAAGTGTGTGGATCCTCCAACCTGTGAATGTTTTGTGTCATCCACAGCTGTGCAGGAGGGTGCAGGGCCATCTGGACTGACCGCTCCAACCCCAGGACAGCAGCCTAATGAGGCCCCCCCAACAAGGCCAGAGTCCGCAGAGGAGGAACAAGAGGAGGGGGAGGATCATGCGGAGGACGATCATGAGGAGGAGCAGAATCATGAGGAGGAGGAGTCCATGGAAGGCACTGGCCCTTTGGTTTCTGCGGACTCTTCCCCTCTGGCTGCAAGAAGCCTGCCCTCCCTAAGGGTCAGCCCCCCCCCCTCCTCCCCCAACATGGCTCCCCTCACAAGGGCCTCCCCTTCTCCCCGGCCACAACCATCAGCAAGAGCCAGGAGGTCATCCCCAAGCACCAGGGGGGCGCCCAATCTCATGCCCGCCTGTCTGAGAAGGAACCTGGCCACCCAGACCCGCCTTCTGAGACAGCTCTGCCAGACTATGGGGCGGGTGGATCAGAGCCTGTCCTCCATTAATGATAGCCTGGGTAACCTGGACTCCCACTCCCGGGCCTCCACAACCTGCCTAAATGACCTGCAAACTACAGCAGCAGGCGTTGGGCAGGATGTGAGGGCCCTTACCCAGGCTATCCAGGGCAACACGGCAACACTTGGTGCTGCCCTGGACAGAATAGCCGTGGCCTTGGAGGGCAGGCCGCCAGGTGGGCAGATCTCAGGGGCTGCTCCTCCTTCCCCGGCTTTTCCCCTCCCCCATGCGTCTCCCCTGAGGGTCCGGGGCCGTGGCCGGGGGCGCCCCAGGCGTGGCTCAGGCAGAGGGCAATAATTTTTTTTTCCCCCTTTTGTTTGTTTTGAAAGCTTTTTTATTTTTGTTCTCTGCTTTTTTTTGTTTTTTCTAAGCATTTTTTTTTTCAATGCATTTTTGTTTGTTTGACTTTTTTGGCATATTTTGGGTTGTGAATGATGTTTGAATGTGGGGGTGACATTCCTGCTGGAAAAGGGGTGTCACCCTCAATTTTGGTGGAGAAGGGTTCCCCAGGACCAGGGAGAAGTGATTCCCAGGTCCGTGTGAATGGTGTATGAATGTACAGTGACATAATTGGAGCCTTGACGTGGCGTTACTGCTCACCAGTCTTGCATGGTGGACTGGTGCCAATCCAATTTGATGAGGATGTGGGGTGTGTGTGCTAGGGACCATAGTGGTGTGCATGCATGCATTCTCATTGTGCCATGATTAATGTGTGTGTTTAACGTGCAAAGATGCCCAATATGAGCTGCCTCCTGACTGCTCTTCCCTCAGAAGACGGGGTATCCTCGGTTAGGGGTTGATTTTCTGGTTGGGGGGTCAGATCATCACGTAGCTCAACCTGCAGGCCCTTCCTCACTGCGAGATTGTGCAGCATGCAACATGCAGCGATGATATGGCACACGAAGTTTGGGGAATACAACAGTGTACCCCCAGACTTATCCAGGCATCGGAAACGTGACTTCAGGAGGCCAAAGGTGCGCTCCACCACTGCACGGGTTTTGATGTGTGCTTCATTGTATCGTTCCTCCCCTGGGGTTTGGGGGTTCCGGATAGGAGTCATGAGATGGGGTCCCAGTGCATATGCAGAGTCACCTGTAAAGGAAAAGACAGGAGAATGTTAGTCATGCATGTGCCACTTCTGTTGTGCATGACGGGAGGGGATAGTCATGCCTGACTCCCATGTCACTCACCAACCAGCCAGGTGTTCCCATACACGTTCTGTTCGAATTCTGTTCGGATGTGGCTTTGATTGTAGATGTAGCTGTCATGGCTGGACCCTGGGTGTTTGGCACGGACGTGCCATATGAGGCCTTGGGCATCAACTATCACCTGTACGTTGATGGAGTGCCAATTCTTCCGATTGCGGTACATGTGCTCGGTCTCATGGGGGGGCTGGAGTGCCACATGTGTGCAATCTATGGCCCCGATGGTGCGTGGGAATCTGGCAATTCGGTAGAAATCTGCCATTGCCTTGATTCGAAGCTCCTCAGTGGTGGGTTTGATGATTTGGTTGGCCAAGCGTGTGAGGATTGCAGGGACAACCTGGTGCACACATCTGCTCATGGAGGATTGTGACATCCCAGCCACCACTCCACTTGTACGCTGAAAAGAGCCACTGGCAAGGACATGGAGTGTTGCCAGGACCTTGACCAGTGGCTGCACTGCATGTGAGCGTTGTGTTGGGCTGGTGATGTCCTCCTGCAAGGTTGTGGTTAATTCCAGGATGGCATGAGGGGGGAATCTGAAGATGCGAAAGACCTCTGAATCATTCATGCCAAACAGGTGTATGCGGGTGCGGTATACCCTCTCCCGTGCCATCCTCCGTGCCCTCCTCCTTCTTTGGTCATCTATATTCACTAGTGCAGCTATGAGCGACGATGCCCCTAGCATGTTGGCAGTCAAATTGTAGTGCAACACGTGTGTGTGGTCTGCTCCTCAGTAACGGTGTTGCTTTATCTGACAATTAGACTTTTTTTCAAAAGTTAGATCAGCTTTTATGGGCTCTAACTTTAGACAGGACATTTTGCAGTTGCGCACATCGCGTAGCCTGCGCAGCAACTGCGTTTTTTTGTGGATCCCCGTAACTCCCTCATTAGCATATTTGACTAGCAAATCAATGGTGTGTCTAGCGCAGTTTTGCGCGAAGGGAAGCGAATGTCTAACTCAATTACGCCGGACCAAAAAACGTAGATTTCTGGCGTATATTGTTTTGTGAATCGCGTCCAACTATACGCACGCGCACATTTAGACTTACGCACGCGCAACAGCAGTTGCGCACGCGTAATCGCTCTGTGAATCTGGCCCAAATTGTATACTTCAGATAGGTACATTTAAATAGATCGTGAAAAATAGGTTGGGTACTTCTTACCAACTGATGTAGACCCGCAGCTCACCTTACAGTGGGGGGTCCAATGGGCATTAGTGGGCCAACCGCCCTCCTGGATCTCTGTTTCTCCGAATGGATGGATGTCTTGAATGCAGCAATCAGCAGTCAGGCAAAAAGCGTGAATTCAGCAGTCCAACATATGGCCAGGAAACTCCAGGGGTAATTTTAGGGGTTGACTCTCAAGATATCCAATCATGAAAAAATAGAGAGAGGGAACCTCCTCATAGTATAAAATGTTTTTAATGTTTGCAAAAACACACCAAAAACAATCATTTAAAATAAATCCAAACTTGCATAAAAAACGCAAATGGTATAAAAAAAGAAAAAAAGTCCAAAAGAACGTAACTTCAATAATTAATAAAACACAAATGCAAGCAGAAAGAGCAAAGATCAAAAATAAATAGCAATTGCGCATAGAGTGGTTGGGGAGCAAAGAACCCGACCGGTTTCGTCTGATTAGACATCTACTGGGGTGTAACTCTGTCTCCTTCCCCTCAATGCGCTTTAAATACTAGCCACCACTCACCCAAATGAAAAACATGTCCAATCCATGGGTAACGGCGTGCGTTCCAAAAGGCTATCACTTCCGTGCAGACAGCAAAAGCTGCGCTCCAGGCGCCAGGAAGTGATGCAAACATTAATGGCCAAAAAAGGAAATGGGTCAGCGCTTCAGAGAGTCATATGACCGGGTCAACAGGCCAATAGAAAGACACATGCTGATAGCGTCATTGGGGGCAGGGAACAGGACGTTCCCATCAGAGGCGGCGCCATGCGTTCCAGCATGCGCTCCACCGCTGTTCCCAGAACTCAGTGGGAACAGGATGTCAACAACGGAGGCGGTGCCATGCGTTCCAGCGTGCGCTCCACCGCCAATTAACAAAAAATATTCCTATATAAACCATACTGAACGATGAAGCATAGTCAAATCAATAAAAGGCCAGATGGATGGAACATGTTAACCCTTTGTTAACCGGGATCTAGACCCATGTCAAAAGGTCTCCTAGAATTAATTACAAGAATGAAAAATTGCAAAAAATTAATATGGAAATGATTTCATAAGGGATGAGTGGGTGTCAGAACTGATATGACAGAGATTCTGGAAATTCTTATACACAAAGGTACTAACATTTCATGTCATTCCATCAGCATAAAAATTCATAAGTAGGAATAACTGTGATCAAAATAATAAAAATAATAATAAAAAGTATGCATGTCTTGCTGGTTGGAATTTATGCTCCACTAGGACTGATTAATGAATGAGTTGAGATCCCATTCCACATTCAGTCCAAAGGGGGCATAACATTTGTGCTGGTATATCCAAAGGACCTCTAATTTGGATACACCCCGGATACTGGGTTCCCCCCTCCAATGGGGGACAAAGTGGTCAATAATTTGAAAACTGGTGCCTGTGACTTGCTTGTTGTGATGCTCCAAAGAGTGCCTAGGCACCGTGTGTTTGGTACATCCACTTTTGATTTTCGAAATGTGTTCACCTACCCTTGTGGAAAAACTCTGCATCGTGCGACCGACATATTGTTTCCCACAAGGGCAGGTGATAAGGTACACAACATACCTAGTAGCACATGTGGCAAACTGTTTGATCGTGTATGTTATGCCCGTAACCGTAGACCTAAAATCAGATGTTTTCTTTCTTCCATAAATGTTATGTAGACAAACTTTGCATTTTCTACATGGATGATATCCCTTGGATAGGGGGAAAAAAGTTGGTTTTACTGGTGGGTCTGGTATATTTGGTGCAATTTGATTCTTTAGAGAGGGGGCACCTCTATAAATAACGCTTGCATTATCGGGGAGAGTGGGCCCCAATATGGTATCATTTTTCAAAATTGTCCAATGTTTCTTGATGATAGACTTGATCTGTTTATATTGTGTAGAAAAAGTGGTAAAAAAAGACGTTGTGAATTTATTATTTTGGATGGGTCTGGTTCTTTCGATTGTTAAGGTAGATCTATCTATATTACTAATCCTTAGAATTTCCTTGTCCACTGAATCACTAGAATAGGCCTTTTCTATAAATCTTCTTTTCAGAACAAGAGCTTGCGATTGAAAGTCTCCTAAATTGGTACAGTTACGTCGGATCCTCAATAATTGACTACGTGGCACAGATTGTAGCCAGGACGGGTGGTGACAGCTGTCCAATGGGATATACCCATTGCGATCTGTGCTTTTGAAATATGTTTTAGTCATGAGTTTACCATCCTCAACAAAAATATCCAAATCCAAAAAATGGATATTGGTGTGACTAGTCTCATATGTGAGACTGATACCCACCTGATTGAGGCCCGTCATAAATTCATCTAGGGACGGGCGATCGCCCCTCCATAGGAGGAGGATGTCGTCTATGTAACGAGCCCAGAGAACAATCTCTGGTCGTTCCAAAGCATAGACGACATCCTCCTCCCATTTGGCCATAAAAATATTGGCCAGACTGGGGGCAAATTTAGCCCCCATTGCAACTCCTTTTAGTTGCAGATAGTATTCTCCACCATACCAAAAATAATTGTGAGAGGTTGCAAACCTCAAAAGGTCCATTATAAACAGCCTTTGTGTCAAAGAGAGATCATTATCTCTGTGTAAAAAACATTCCACCGCCTGGAATCCCAGATGGTGGGCAATACTTGTGTATAAAGATGCGACGTCTGCCGTCACCAGCAGAATGTCATCCGTATACACAATGTCTTGCAATTTGGCGATCGTGTGGCGAGTATCTTAGAGATAGGAAGGAATGTTTTTTACTAACAGCTGTAAATAGAAATCTATGTATTTCCCTATTCGGGAAGTTACAGAATTTATACCGCTAATAATAGGGCGTCCGGGAGGACAAACACTATCTTTATGTATCTTCGGCAGATAATATATCACCGGAATACGTGGGACCTTCGGGACAAGATAACTTTTTTCTTTCTTATCCAATATCCCCTCATCGCCCCCTTTTACAATAAGTTTGGTTAAAGAAGCCTTAAACTTCGATGTGGGATTGGACAATAATTTTACATATGTAGTAGTGTCTCCCAAAATGTTGATCATTTCTCCATTATAAGAAGATTTGTCCAAAACTACTATTCCACCCCCTTGTCTGCCGGCCTTATTACAAGGTTTTTATGTTCACACAAAGACTTTAAACCGATTTGTATATTCGGGTCGGAAAATGTTCTCTTTTGAGGGAGCGCCTCAAGATCATTTAAAACCTGATCCCTGAATATCTTGATACTGGAGGGCATTGGGCAGGAAGGGTTAAACAGGGATGGATTGGAGAGACCCGTGTGTACAATGGTTGAGGATATTTCAGGTAGATTAGGTCTACATGGATTAGACACAAAAGTTACGTTCTTTTGGACTTTTTTCTTTTTTTATACCATTTGCGTTTTTTTATGCAAGTTGGGATTTATTTTAAATGATTGTTTTTGGTGTGTTTTTGCAAACATTAAAAACATTTTATACTATGAGGAGGTTCCCTCTCTCTATTTTTTCATGATTGGATATCTTGAGAGTCAACCCCTAAAATTACCCCTGGAGTTTCCTGGCCATATGTTGGATTGCTGAATTCACGCTTTTTGCCTGACTGCTGATTGCTGCATTCAAGGCATCCATCCATTCGGAGAAACAGAGATCCAGGAGTGCGGTTGGCCCACTAATACCCATTGGACACCCCACCGTAAGGTGAGCTGCGGGTCTACATCAGTTGGTAAGAAGTACCCAACCTATTTTTCATGATCTATTTAAATGTACCTATCTGAAGTATACAATTTATATTTACCTTATATGGACTTCCGTACTTCCGTATTGGAAAATTTGTCACCAATTTCACTGAGCGGATTTGCTTGAATGCATTAATATTCCAGCTATCAATTTATGGGTATGGACTTATATATGGGATACATTTGAATATATAGATTCCCTTTTCCAGCAAATATTCCATTTGAATGGACTCATATGCGGGCTATATTGGAATTATATTTCACTATTTTTATTTTTGCTTGAATGCACATATATATTTTCATACTAACCACTGTATGGTCACTATACATGGAATAATGTCTATGTGATATATTTGAAATGTTTTGTCTCACTTAGTTCATTCTAATTGATCAGTTTTTCATTTCCACCTGGTCACACATGGGCCATATATGACCCAATTGTGTTTAAGGTTCATTAGTCCCTTTTTTCCCAAGGGGATTATATTTTCACTGTTTTTCATTTTTGTCTAGAATGTCTTCTTTAGCTGCTATCTCAACAAGGGATTTAAGTTCTCACTGAAAATCCAAGAACGGATCTATAGTGAGAGTGCAATAGGTCTTAGTGTCGGATAATAAGCGATATGCCTCTTCTTCATAATCAGACAAGTCTTGTATGACTAGGCTACCGCCTTTGTCGGCCTGTTTGATGACTAGAGCATGGTTCTTTTTCAGTGACTGTTCTTTCCTCCGCTGATAGTACTACAATTACCGCTGAAAGTCTCTAGCAGTCTCTACCAGCTTTTCACATCTAGAGAGTGAAATTTTTCCCCATTCTTCTTTGCAAAACAGCTCAAGCTCTATCAGATTGGGTGGAGAGCGTCTGTGAACAGCAATTTTTAAGTCATGCCACAGATTTTCAATTCGATTTAGGCCTGGACTTTGACTGGGCCTTTCTAAAACATGAATATGCTTTGATCTAAACTATTCCATTGTAGCTCTGGCTGAATCTTTAGGGTCATTGACCTGCTGGAAGGTTAACTTCTGCCCCAGTTGTAAGTCTATTGTAGACTCTAATGCCGCGTACACACGATCACTTTTTGTGATGAAAAAAAATGACATTTTTAATGGCAAAATGTAATTTTATGTCTTCTGAAAAACGACAAAAAAAAAATTCGAACATGCTTGAATTTTTTATGTCATTTTTTTAAAATGTCATTTTTTGTGTCATAAAAAATGATCGTGTGTGGGCAAAAATGAAGTTTTAAACCCGCACATGCCCAGAAGCAAGTTAGGAGATGAGAGGTAAAACTACCATTCATAATGGAGTAAGCACATTCATCACTCTGTAACAGACAAAAAAGCAGTCAAAAACAATGAAAAACAATAACTATGGAGAGGTATTGATGGTCGGACTATCGAGGCCAAGGAAGTAGTTTAAAAATATAATTTTAATATAATCATTAAATAAAACAAATTAAATGCATAATAACATATACATAAAATAACAATAACAATGATACATATATACAGGTGAACCACTATAAACAAAATCCCTAAAGTCGCCGACGCACGTTTCGCCGTGGGGCTTCTTCAGGGCGGATGTTAAGGATTTTGTAAGAAGATGTATAAAAATAGTTGTATGGCCGATGACTCTGCAACAAATGCAAACCAGGGCACACACCACAATCGGGTATTCGATAGTATGTAAAAATTCAGAAAAGTCCTCAGAACTTGTTATAGATCTGTTGATTGACAATAAAGTCAGAGTAAGGGTATTTCTAAAGTTCATAAAAAAGCGTGATGCAGATGTACACCCTGGGACACGGACCCTCTTATGAATTAACCACCTGATTGACTGGCTTATATCTGGAAGCTTAAAAATCCACGTGCTGAATGGTTGCTTAGTACACCTCGAGAACCTTAAGCTCAATACATTCCTGGTTATGTGTCCCAGCTGGCTCTATGGTCTTTCTTCACTGAATGGAGGCTGCCAATAGCATCACGCTTTTTTATGAACTTTAGAAATACCCTTACTCTGACTCTATTGTCAATCAACAGATCTATAACAAGTTCTGAGGACTTTTCTGAATTTTTACATACTATCGAATACCCGATTGTGGTGTGTGCCCTGGTTTGCATTTGTTACAGAGTCATCGGCCATACAACTATTTTTATACATCTTCTTACAAAATCCTTAACATCCGTCCTGAAGAAGCCCCACGGCGAAACGTGCGTCGGCGACTTTAGGGATTTTGTTTATAGTGGTTCACCTGTATATATGTATCATTGTTATTGTTATTTTATGTATATGTTATTATGCATTTAATTTGTTTTATTTAATGATTATATTAAAATTATATTTTTAAACTACTTCCTTGGCCTCGATAGTCCGACCATCAATACCTCTCCATAGTTATTGTTTTTCATTTTTTTGATTCCATATACGGATGTGGCCCATGTGAGTGCAATCCCTCTGTTTTTTCTTATCCCTCTTACCCTTAGTCCACCCCTCCCTCTCCCTCACCACCCCCCCCCTTTTTTTTTTACAGACAAAAAAGCAGGAATCGTCTTTTACCAACAAGTAACCAGCTAAAAGCAGCCTCAAGGCAAATAGAACTTCCCCTTAAGAGTGCCGTCGTTTTGTTCATCATTTTCCAAAAATGATGGTGTGTAGGCAACATCAATTAAAGCGGTGTTTCAATCATTTTTCGTTTTTTTTTTTTTTTTAAGTTTTAGGCTCCTCTTACCTATGTTAAATAGCAGCCCGTGTGTCCCAATTTATTGGCCCCCAGGATGCGATTCTACTGCCAAACGATAAGTTAGATTTCAGTCTTCAGGCAGTTTTCATCTTTATTCATGGCACGCTGGGCATGTTGAAGCCCAGCACTAATCATTTCCGGGATACGGCGGTGAATGCTGGCATCCCAGCATGCACCGCTGTATCCCGCGCATGTCCTTTGCTGTGCTGTGTTGACGGCGAACGGCACCGTCAACACAGCACAGTTACCATGGCAACGGCCGGCGTCAATATGACCCGCTTGCCGAGTCACATGACCAGCATGCCGAGTCACGTGACCGCGGTAATATCGTGGGATTTCAAGAGAGATCGTCTCCTGGGAACATCACATCTAATTCCCAGGAGACTCAGCGCATCGGGGGAAAGATAGGCACGCCCAATAATCCGCGGGGAGAGGTGATTGACAGGCCACATTGGCGAAAATATAAAGGTAAGCCTTTATAAAAAAAATAAAAAAAAACACCGATTTGTAATGGTCACTGGGAGACAGTAAGGCTCATAGAGAGTGAAATATTAGGGTGAACCTCCGCTTTAAGTGTTTGAGGGGACGGTGCTTTGGCTGCTGCTACTAAAGGCTTGTTTTACCTTAATAAAAAATATATATATTTTTTGCCTTTGCAACCACTTAAATCCTAATATCATGCACCTAGGGATTATTTTGTTGTTTCACTTTGTTGATTAAGGTCAATTACATTAAATACTTGAAATCATGACAAAGGGTGATCACATAAACTGTTACATTCTTCATATGCTGATTCATGATATATCAGCACAAAAATAAATAATATGATGAGCTTATAATCTATCATAATCTTTTTATTCTAATGAATTCCCTCTTCCAATATTTCACAACATTTTTGCAGAGATATTGCTACTGATATAGCCTTGCTTCCATTTATTTTAGCAGTGCTGAGGAACTTCACTACTGTTTTCAGAGATCATATCTGTAGGCAGACCATAAAATGACAATATACTAGTATAAGAATTATTCTTGGTAAAAACATCGGCTAAGTATGACAAAGGACGACTTTCTAATTAGTCTACATTTTTCAAAGAATGATTGCCTGTCATCTAGTTAAGCAATTTTTCTGACAATCCATTTCCCAAAGCTGCAAGTGAAACTTCAGGAATACTCATGTGGATCCTTGATAATATACATTTTCTGAAAACCACTTTTGTTTCCCAGAGTTCTATACTGAAATGCATTTCATACACTCGTGAATTTCAAGCACCGTGCAAAACATTAAATTACGCGTATAAAAGGTTTTCCAGGTCATGTACTGTACAATGTAGCGAAAACAATTTTAGGGAGCATGTATTAAATAAAAAGCAAAAATTTCAATGGTTCATTTTCTAGGTTGTCAGTTATATGGCATTATAAAATGCTGCCTTTCATCTTTATTGAAATCGGAATTTGATGTATCAGCTCCATTGGTACACAAGTTGGGGTTACAGAAAATTTGAATATGAATACTATCAACAAAGCAGAGATGATGGTTATATTTAGATCTCTATTTTCATTTCTGCTTAGAGCAATAATTTATTCATTATTCCACTCAACAGGGATTACAGCTGAGTAAAACTTTCACTCTGTTGTCATGGAGCTGAAGGCAGCATTTGAATGCGTGAAGTGGGATCCAATAAATATTAGTATCTGTAGCAACGCTCAGAGGAGATGTGTTAAAATACCTTATTATATGTACTACTGCCTACTGATTTTAATGTTAATTAGGCACAAGGGAAAGAACTCAAATTGAATTTGGGATAAACAACTATTGTAATAAATGTTGTCCACTAGCTCAGCTCTCTGGTATGAGAGACAAATTAGAACAGGTAGAACAGACAAATTAGAAGTAAAGTGAATAAAGTAAACTCCTTAGAAGGAGTTTAAAAGTTGTATTGATAGGTCTTTGCATGCAAGCCATTATAAAAAAAACTTAAAAAGTTCAATTACCATATAAGACATTGTTGATGGCACTCACAGCAAATATAAACCCGTTCCCACTTTATAGTATTAGCTAGCCACAGACCCTTCTAGTGCCATGTTAAAGTGCATCTAAAGACAACGTGAGAATGTGTTAGGCCCCGTACACACGACCAAGCTTCTCGGCAGAATCCAGCGAGAAGCTCGCTGGGAGACATATTCTGGCGAGAAGCTCGATCGTGTGTACACTTCCGACGAGCATCCCGTCGGGAAGCCTGTCAAGCCAAAAAAAAAGAGCACGCTCTCTTTTTCCTCATTGTTAAATGAGGACTTTGGCTCGACGAGCTTTTCCGACCGCTCATCGGGAACCTCGTCGGGCGGAACGATGGGTTTATCCCGACGAGGTTCTCGGACGTGTGTACGCGGCCTTAGAACTACTATCGGGTTTGTATTGCTCTCTGGGGAGGCTCTTTCTCTTTGCTTGTCCTCGTGACTATTGTCACAAAGACCAAAAGTGAGGGTAAATACAACATTTTGAGTTATCACCAGAACAAGAAAAGAGGGGAAATTTTGCAAGGGCAATGCATGTTTCAGTGTCTAGAATGAATGTTCCTGAAAAACAGTTGAAGATAAGATGAAAACAGTTGTTAATATAAAGATTAACTTACATTTTAAATGTCATGTACATTAATTATGTGTCCAATTTCCTTCCACACCCAAACTTGCTTATCTGTCATGGCTTCTTTTACCAGCTAGGTTCCTACAAGTCTCTACAACTTGCACACCCTGAAAATGATCACAATGTGACATCTGTCCTTAGGTCTGAGACTTAAAGATACGATCAGTGGGGATGGGGAGATCTTCCAATCATTGTCCTACCAGATTGGAATGCAGATTATCACTAGCAGAAATAGTCCAGTGGCACTTAAACTCAGGATCTTCCTATCTGCTCTTTATCTTAGCCCCTAGTAGTTTCTAATCTGCCATGCAACTGGACCTCCAACTACCAGAAGTGACCATTGGATGCCTAACCTTGCTCTACTCAATGCTGGTTATAGAGCCCTGGGCTAGAACCAGCTATAGAATCCCAGACCAGAAGGGACAAGTTTGACTAAAAAATTAGGAGCTGAAAAAATAAACTCTATTGCAATAAACATGTTCACCTACTAAAAAACTAGAAGGTTATCACTACACACATACAATAGCACAGACCTAGCTATCTGGCATGGTGAATGTGAGATAATGACAATAGGACAGAGATAAGTCTGTCAAAAGGATTACACACACTCAAGAAGCTATGGAAACTGCAGTTAAACTAGTATAACATAGGAATACTTGCCTAGTAGTCTCACCTTCTGGTTTGGGTGATATACCAAAGCTTGTCAAATTCTGGTCTGGGTGATATACCAAAGCTTCTTGTGTGTGAAACTTATTTTTTTCATTTTGACTAAAATAGAGGGGGGTTAAATCCCCTGCCATGTCCTTTTTTTTTACATCTGTTTCCCATTGGGGAGATTTTTCTTTAACTATTGTCACATAGCCAAAGAGGAAGTGAGAGTAATCCCATTAAAGCAGTGTTTCTCAAATCCAGTCCTCACGCCCCCCCAACAGGTCATGTTTTCAGGATTTCCCTCAGATGAAAAGGCTGTGGGAATTACTAAGGCAGTGAAACTGATCAAATCACCTGTGCAAAATAATGGAAATCCTGAAAACCTGACCTGTTGGGGGGGCCTGAGGACTGGAATTGAGAAACACTGCATTAAAGTGAGGGAATCCCTGGTTGTCATCTGGGTCGTCAGAACTAGTGTCCCCAATGAAAGATTTATCTTCTATTACTGTTTTGGTGAGAACCCAACTATAGGGGTTTTCTATTACTTTCATTTTTAAAGATAATGGTAAACATAACAAAAAGAGAGGGTGAAAATCCTGAACTGGGAACAACAACAAAAAAACGAACAATGAACGAACAATCTGATCCCTCTACACTCAGTCCAAAACATAAAAAAATCGTTTTTTCTTTAGTTATACTAGTGTTTGTGACCAGAGTACAGCCTAGGAGTGGGTGCAGTAAGACCATATCATTAGCCAGTGCCAAAGGGTGAAAAAGGCAAGGAGCCATGATGTGGTACCAGAGACTACAGTGGATCTAAGCATTAACCTATTTTGATTCCCAGTAGGAAGCATCTCAGCACTAGTTAAGCCTAGTGGAAGATATAAAGATCAAAGAATAATCAAGAGGGTATGTTTTAGAAGTATAGTGAGTACAGTTCCATAAGCTCTTCAACTTCTTCCCTGTATGGTTAAATGATAGTAAGTGTATCAATTTCAGTGCTGGCTCAGCCTCTTTAACCAGTAAAGTGTTAGTTCGAGTTGCCACGCTAGTGTAGTCAGTGGTGGCAGAAACTGGGCTAGGCATGTCTGTGGATTTTGGTAGGGTACATTTGCAGGCTTTCAGGAACTGCTAGTACTCTGTGAAATTGTGAAAAAAAAGTATATCTGTGGGCAGTGTGGGTATCTTACTTTAACAATTGAAATATGTGTCACTAGTGATTATTAGTGGTTGGTCAGACATGCATTCCCTTTGCCATTTTCCCAGAGCCTTTACATCCAGGGTTTGTAGTGGAGGTTAGCATGTCCATTTACAAGGAGACAAAGTAGCTAATGAAACATTCACCCAGACAAGACAAGTGTGGGGTCTGCTCTGTAAGAGATTCTGGAATGCAACTATGCAGGATAGGGATAGGGAAATTCAGCTGATAGGGTGCATAGGTGGTAAATAATTCTACAGGGTGTCAATAATTAGCTGTTTTTTTTTGCCAGCATTTTTAGTTAAATGCACAGCAGCATCTTTTTTCTTTCACAGATATTTGTAAATGTATAAGCTACATGTCCCCCCTTTCTGCTGCATACTCTCAGTTTATTGATACTTCCTGCAGCTCCAAAACAGAAAGCCCATAGGGGGGGTGGGCAGAGAGCTGTAGGAAGTGTCTGCAGGAGCTTGACATTACACTCATGATTAGTGGATCAATACTTCTGCAGGCTCCTGTGTAACCTCTCAAACAGAAATTCCCAGCACTGCCCTAGCTTGTCTGATAAAAGGTCCAAGAGATGGTGAATGAAATGTCCAGAATTGTGGAAATGAAAATAGTTATGCACCTATATATGAAACATGTCTTTTATATATCACAGAAAAGAAGGAGATGGACAGCCGCACTCCAACACGATACCAAAAATGTAAAAAATGGTGCCTTTAATACCAGTAAAAAAATGTCACTCCACAGCGATGGAGAGAAGCGCCAGGCGACCAATAGTGTAAAACTGTTTAATGAATACCTTAAATACCTATTTGTCTGGTGTTCCACATTGGCTGAGCAAGAAGGCGAGACTTACCTCTGAAACGCATTCTGGTTGGGAGAAAATTGAGAGAAATTTTCCTTTCAAAGCGAAAAACCTATTTGATTTTAGTAAATCAACCCCATAGTAGGTAAGTGTTAAAACATCTATCATTTTTTTCTCGGCTGTTTGTGTGCCATTGAGGACATTTCTCTTCAATATCTGATCTGGGGATGCGATGGGAAATTATCCTCTCACACCTATGAGGTAGATTAACTAAAGTCCAAAAAAAGCACAGATAAACTTTTGGATATACATAAATCTAATGTAATTTAAAAAAATATATATTTCAATTGTTTTAAATATGTAGATACATTAAAATAATGCTTGGTTACACTGACAGGCCATGGGATAGCAAGCAGGAACCTTTAACCATAAATAAATAAATAACAAACACCTTGTCTTGGGATATTACGGCCACGGCTGCTCTATTATTGGTTTTCAAAATACACTTTATTAAATCATAAAAATTATACAACAGTAACTTAACCACTTCAATACCGGGTGAGGGAGCAACCGAATTCACAATATAATTGGCTATGGGTCTCACACCAGATCCCATAACTTAGGAGGACAATGCAATCCCGTCGGTTCCGCGTCCGGAAATAGCTGAAAAAAACGTTCCATCTGTAGGCGAGATAAAGAATCCGCTACGTCATTATCTTTACCAGCCACATGAACTGCCTTGAACCATATATTCAAACTCAAACATTTGAAAATAATATGGCGTAGTAATATAATGACTGGCGGAGATTTTGAGGTTAAGCAATTACGGTAATTCCAAACATGACTCTTTTGTTATCAGTTCTAATTATTATTCTTCTGTTCTTAAAATCTAAACCAAACAGTTCTAGAGCTACAACTATAGGGGAACAGCTCCAAGAAAACTATATTTTTTAAAAGACCTTTCTGACTCCAGCTGGGGTGCCAGCGTTCTGCACACCACTGAGATTGCCAGGTGGCACCAAAACCGCAAGAACCTGCAGCATCAGTAAAAAGAAATAACTCCCTATCTAAAATAAAATCATCTTGCTGAACCATTTTCCCATTAAAATGTTTGAGAAATTGCACACCAATATATCCTCCTTTATGTCATGCGTAACTCTTATATGAGAGAATGGTGATTTCAATCCTGAAAATACTTTTCCCATCAGCATTATCCTGGTAGTGAAAGCTAAAGATCCTAATAAAGATTGCATATCCTTCAGACATACCTTCTTTTTTCTGATGCCGCGTACACACGATCGTTTTTCGGCATGACAAATAAACAACGTTTTGAAAACCGTCATTTAAAATGATCGTTTGTGGGCTTCACATCGTTTTTCATCTTCTGAAAAGCGACCCCAAAAAAATTCGAGCATGCTGCATTTTTTAACGTCGTTTTAAAAAATTACGTTTTTTGGGTTGTAAAAAATGATCTTGTGTGGGATAAAATGACGTTAAAAACTATGTTTTAAATCCGCGCAAGCTCAGAAGCAAGTTATGAGACGGGAGCTTGAATGGAACTTCCCCTTTAGAGTGCCGTCGTACGTGTTGTACGTCACCGCGCTTTGCTCATCATTTTTAAAAAACGATGGTGTGTGGGCAACATCGTTTTTAATGATAAAGTTGGAAAAACTTCGTTTTTTCTACATGCTGAAAAACAACGTTTTTTTTTTTTCATGACGAAAAATGATCGTGTGTACACGGCATCAGAATAGCAACAAGCAAAGATCTAATTTTTTCTAATTTAGCTTCTGGCAACCTAAATTCCATTAACTTCAAATTGATGGTAATACCTAGAAACTCCAGACAAGTAGATGGCAAAGCCTTTCTTTCTAAAGCCAAAGGGATCCTGAAAAAATTACAAATTTTGAAAAAATGTTCCAATAACTTATAACAATCATCAGAATCAGCCTTACCCAAGAATAAAAAATCATCTAAATAAAAAAAATAAAAAAATCATCTAAATAATGTATTATAGATTGAGTACCTGCTTCTGTACGGACCACCCATTCTAAAAAAGTAGAAAAAGATTCAAAATAAATACAGGATAATGAACATCCCATGGGTAGACATTTGTCAAAATAAAAATGATCTTGAAAGAAAAAACCTAAAGAGTTAAAGCTAGTGGGATTAATTGGTAGAAGGCGAAAAGCTGACTTTATATCAGTTTTGCCAATAAAGTTATTTTACCTAAACTCCTGAGCTGTACTAAAGCATCCTCAAATGAGGCATACTTGACAGACGAGAGTCTATCATCTATTTGGTCATTTAAATAATTATCTTTTGGGAAGGACAAGTGATGAATTAACAGGAAGGAGTTTCTCTTTTTTTTTGTAATAATTCCCAACGGAGAAATTCTAAAATTCTGAAAAGGAGGAGACTTAAAAGGGCACTCAACCCTTCCTTCTACAATTTCTTTCTCAATCAATTTTAGAGTATTGCTCTACCAATTTTAAATTATTAACTATAGTACATCCTGACCATGAAAAAGAAGGTAATAAGAAACCATCCAGGAAACCTTCAGTTAACAACTGTGCTATCCCCCTGTCTGGGTACATTCGGAGCCAAGGGAGCATACCTTGCCATTTCACCGGAGTTAGTGCTTTTTGAAACAGACCCTGATGGCTAATTGGATGCTGCCATCTTCTTGAAGCATTTGGATACAGAATGTGTCCCTGCGCAAAAGGCACATTAATGCTGGTATCTGCATACATTTGGCCATTTGCATTGCCCATCATTGAAGTTGAAACATATACCTTTTTTATATACTGATGGTGTAGTGGGCTGAGAGGTTTGGGTACCCTGCCTGGTATAATTTGATCTTTGGGGGAGAAAAAGATTTAGCCACAAGCCACAAATTTTAACGATGGATACACGGACAGTTTTTGGCGAAATGCCTCATCATAAGTGAACCAGGCAGTGCCCCCAAAATTCTTAAATGCTTCTAGTATGATATCCAAATGTTGGAACAAACCGTATTCTTATCTGGAAATTTTGAGATAGGAAATAGGAATGAGGGACACCTATGAGCAAGGTATGCCATGTGTTGTTGAGCGGGGGGGGGGGGGGGGTTCCGAGGATCTGAGTTGTTGGTTGTTGAGCGGGGGGGTTGCGCAGATCAAAGTTGTTGAGCGGGGGGGCGGGATCTGAGTTGTTGAGCAGGCGGGGTAATCGCGGAATCGCGGGACTCCGGCCCTGATCGCGGGACCGCAGGATTTACCGCAAATTGCGGGACATTTCCGCGAAATCTGGGACGGTTGGGAGGTATGCTCCTGAAAATATGCAGAATGCTTGTAACCAATTATTAAATGACTTAGTCATTGGCCTTCTTCTGTCATCATCTTCTTTTCTATCTTTAAACATAAATTCCTTAGCTGAGGGAAGCAAAGATAGCATATCCAAGAATTCTCCGTTCCATCATTTTTCTTTTACTAACAAGGCTAAATGATAGCCTAATGGAGATACCTCACATTGAATGGGTCCTTTTAGACAAGTTTCAGGCAAGTTCTGTAAACGGGCAGATTGAAAAGAAGATGATACATTGGATTCAATATTTTTAACATTGTCATTTGTAATTTGACCACAAGATGACGCCCAAATCCCTATTTCAGCATCCTGTGATGGCAACACATGTGCTGTACTCTTTATATTCTGAACATCTTTTACTAAAGTAGCAAGCAGCTCAGATATAGTGGCTAAAACATGAATAGTGGATGATTCACCCAGGCTTTGAGGTTGAGAGCCGCGTTGTCCTCCATATCTCCTTGACTGATGACATCCTCTTCCTGCACCTGTTGCCATCCATCCGCCTCGTCCATCTGAGGAAAGACTGGACACCTCTCTGCAGCTCCACCTCTCCGCTCTGCCTCCTCTCCTATTAGCACCTCCAGCTAAATAACCAGCTGAGACATTCCTTACTGCTCCAGGTCTGCTGACTGCCGCTTCACCGGATCCTCTTCTACACCCTCTTGACTTCTTTCCAGTGCTCCTGGACACTGCTGGTCCAGGGGAGAGTCTGTGCATCGGTATGCGCCGTCGCTTCGCAGACGTGTTCCGTTCGTCAAACCTGCCGCTGCCGCTCCTCCCATGATCCGACACTTCTTCCGGTGGGACGTCGCCATCTTCTTCCAGGCATAGTGCTGGTTCATAGCCGCCTGCACTACCCGCTGCTGCGATGTTCTCCGCTGCCGAAACCACCGCTTCCATTTCCCCTGTTGCAGCTCCCACTGGAGCTTCTTGACCCGATGACCGCGGTAAGTTGAGACATTCTCTGATCCAAACTTCTCCTCCTTCCTTACCCGCTCGCTCTATTGGCCGACGGAGAAGACTCATCTTCTGGCCTCAGAAGACCCTGTTTGTTCAATGGAGATAACTTCTAGAACACCACAGATCCTGTCTTCTGAGGCGAATTGATTAACCCTGAACTAACCTCTTTTATATAGCCCTATTCTCAGCCTGTTTGGACTGACTAAAACTTGCTTCACTCCATGCCCTCAAAAAAGACCGGGAAATCATGTGTAACCTTTCCTAGGTACATGTGAGCTCAAGGTGTTTTCTCTCTAGCCCTGCCTGGCTCCCCCAGAGACAGGGGTACTTAAAACTGCCTGTCCTGCTGCAATCCCATGAGAAAAGGGGGAATTGAAACCGTCTCCCCCTTTTCTGACATTCTTGTTATGCTATGACAACTGCCTGCCAACTGAGTTCTTGTGTTGTCTCACTGTCACATGTGTTTGAGTTTAAACGTGGCCATGCTGACACACATTACTTAGATATGGTCCTCTTTTGATACTATTAAGAGGCTGATCTGAAAAAACAATGAGATGGAACCAATACTGGAGTAAGTGTAGGAAGTGGCTGAAAGAGCCAGTGGAGAGTATAAGCAATGAGATGCAAAAAGATAAGAAAAATTTGAAAACGACATTATTTATAAATAATAAATGTCAGTTGTTTGTGATAAACAATGATTTAGAAAAATGAAATGCCATTCATAGGGGTTAGATTGCTTTTAAAGATTAGATCAATAAACAGTAGTATAATTTTAAAGTTGAATTTCAGCTAAAGAAAGGTTCCTTTATTTTGTATCTTCTCTCTGTTTAATAGTTAGAATTATTATTACTACCAGAGCCATTTGTTTACCAAACATAAATGCCTTTATGCTTTTCTCAGTTCTAATGAATCTCTGACCTTTCCAACTGCTTTCATACCTTAACCTCGTGTTTGCTTAAGAAGTAATTAAGTTTGCCTGGAATTACAAGAACTGAGTTAAAAATGTGGCAGTGTATTGCCTGAATACAAGCCAGACATTTCTGGTCAGAGTTACAGCAGCAGCATAATGGATTGACAAGGGACTTGACATCATCCGAATAAAAAATAAAGCAATGAACTTGGGTACATTTGTCCAACACTGATTAAAATGTTGATTATTTTTCTTATAATTATACAATGCAATACAATTTTGTACAGCTGCATCACATAAAGTCATGGATACTCTCCAGTCTTCTTCCCGCTCGCTTGTTTGTTTTGTGAAATGTGTTTATGACAGATATCCAAAGCTTTCTGTCATTTCATTTTGCCACAACAGGCAGCGACATGGTGTTCTGAATAATAAGATTATTTAGAAAACAATCATTACATGCACTGTCAATTAAAAGGTATACAGAGAATTGTGAAACATTGAAAACAATTAGAATCACTTAGGACAGAAAGGCATATTAAATGTGAATTCAACCAAAACCTTTTTATTTTAAGTACAGGAAAGATATGATGGATATGATGCCGTGCCTCAAGCTTAGCTGCTACAACAACCATTCTGTTATTTGAGTTTAAACCAGGGGTCTCCAAACTTGTCAAACAAAGGGCCAGCTTATTGTCCTTCAGACTTTAGGAGGGCCAGATGTTGGGCAGCGGGGGCAGAAAATGTCCCAGGTTCAGCACCAGTGAGAATAAATTTGGCCTCAGTAAGGCCCCTATCAGTAGGAGCAATAGTATCCCATCATTGATATCAGTAGAAGAAATAGTGCCGCCTTGTTGGTGTCAGTGGGAGGAATAGTGGCTCATATGAGTTGGAGAAATAGTACCCCAAGGGCCGGATTAAGGTTAGTAAAGGGCAACATCTGGCCCTCGGGCTGCAGTTTGGAGACCCCTGGTTTAAACAGTTGAGTACTGTCCATGATACTTTATTTATTTATACTAACAAATTTGTACTAACAAACTAAAGGTTTCAGGGCAAACTTTCCAGGTGTGCCTGGAAAAACTTTCAGGACAAACTTTCAGGACAAACTTTTCCTGTGTCCTCTGTTCTTTTAAGGTCCAAGCAGTACTCCTACTGCTAATAAGTAGGTACCAATACAGCTACCGTCACCTCAAGCATGTTCTGTGATCTGACATTCCTGGCCCATCTTCCTGTAGTAAATGGTCTTCTATAAAATTTAAAACCTTTTATATTTTATAAAAATTAACATTCTATAAAAATTAATGTAGAATGTACTTCAGAAATGAAAACCAGAGAGCTCAGCTCATAGCAGCTATATGATGAGTGGAAAGAGATCTCCAACAGTAAAGATCCACTGATGTATTCATAGTAAAAATTAAATGATTGAGGGGCGGGGCCAGCGTGCAGCATGTGAGGATCGCATGGACAAAACTTCTTCTGCAGTCTTTTGATTTTGCATTGATCCTGTGAGCAAAACGCTAGATTTTTGCTCTGAACTGCTGTTGTATGAGTGCAGCAGCCTCACGGGTACCTCTGCGAATAGTCAAATACAGGCCACCCTGGCCAAAAACATCAGGAGAATGGCTGGCCCACTTTGCCTGGGGTTCTCAAGATGGCACCAGTGACCAGGAAGAGAAAGAATAATGGCCAGTGCTGTTGAGAATTGGGGAGGCTGCTCAGCTCGACCGGGAGAGTCCCAGATCTCAGAGGGCTAATTTAGTGCATCTAAGGGATCTCTGGACAGGCTGGATACCCACATGAGCAAAGCTGGCAGGGAAGAGGAGGAGATGGATGAACCGTCCCTTACACAGATTATTGCGGCCATATAGGGCTGTCAGAACAAGCGTATTGATAATTTTGGAGAACTTAAACTAGAGTTCTCATTCATGAAGCAGAAACTCAGAGATAAGGCTCAGGCTACAGACCATCGTATTGCCTCCCTGGAAGATATTGTAAGGCCTCCGGGCACTGCTGTTCAGGTCGCAAAGAAAACCCTTTCTGAATACACTTTAACCACCTCAATACCAGGAACTTTCACCCCCTTCCTGCCCAAGCCATTTTTCAGCTTTCAGCGCTGTCACATTTTGAGTGAGTGAGTGAGTGAGTGAAAAACGTATATAGCGCAGCACATGCAAACTAAATCGCCTCTGGGCGCTCGTTGTTCCTGTCTCCTTTGACATCAAAAGAGATGAGTTTTGATCTTTCTTCTAAAGGCCAAGTGGTTCTCCTCCAACCGAATGCTGGTTGGTAAAGCGTTCCATAGTCTGGGACCTTGGAGCGCAAATCTTCTTTCTCCTTTGGACTTGTATTTGGCTTTGGGTATCTGGAGCAGATTTTGATTGGTGGATCGCAGAACGCGATTGGGGTTGTGAGCTTTTAGTTTTTCGCATAGATATAGGGGGGCCTTTCCATGGATGCACTTATGCGTCAGACAGAGTGCTTTAAAAGCAATTCTGTATTTTACTGGCAACCAATGAAGGGTTCTCAATGAAGGTGAGATTGATTCGCAAGGTTTTTTCCCTGTCGCAAGTCTAGCGGCCGTATTTTGAACGACTTGCAGACGATAGATTTGGTACTTTGGGAGTCCTAGATAGAGGGCATTGGCATAGTCAAGTCTGGAGTTCACAATTGTTCCCACCATGACTGCTGTGTCTTCTTTAGGAATAAAAGGAATAAGTCTACGTAGTAGGCGCAGCAGATGGTGAGATCCGCTGACTATTGACCCTATTTGTGCATCCATTGTCATGTAGGAGTCGAAGATGACTCAGAGACTTTTGACTTTGGTGCTAGCGGTGATGATTTGGCCCAGAATGGGCGGGGGTGTCCAAGTTGTTGCAAGTTGATTCTTATGACTGGCGTGAAACAGGAGAAGTTCTGTTTTGGAGCTGTTGAGTTTAAGATAACTCTTTGTCATCCAGTTTTCTATCAAAGAGAGGCATGTCTCTAGCCTGAGATTATGATCCGTTTTGTTGCAGATGTGAAAATACAGTTGTGTGTCATCTGCATATGAGTGATAAAGTAGTTTTTGGCTATGAATGATTTCGAAAAGAGGGCGAAGATAGATATTGAAGAGCACCGGCGATAGAGGGGATCCCTGAGGGACTCCGCATTACACTGTGCATTTTTCGGAAGTGAAAGGTCCCAATTTCACTATTTGTGATCGGTTTTCCAGAAGAGAGAACCATGATAGATCACCTTCTGCGACTCTGGCTACTTCAGCTAGCCAAGTCAGTAATAGTTTGTGATCTACCATGTCGAACGCTGCGCTTAGGTCCAACAGAACTAGAAGAGAAGATTCTCCTTCGTCTGCGGCCTCGAGAGCGTCATCCCATATTTTAAGTAGTGCTGTTTCCGTCCCGTGTCCGGGATGGAAGCCCGATTGAAATGGATCGAGCAAGTTATGGGCATCTAAGTGATGTTGTAGCTGTTGTACCACAACTTTCTCCATCACTTTAGAAAAGACATTTAGGCCTGTTATGGGACGACGGTGTTTTGGGTCTTTGGGGTCGAGGGTGGGTTTCTTTAAAATAGGTTTGATTATACCTTGTTTTAAGCGGGTGGGCATTATACCTTCTTTGAATGACTGGTTTATAAGCTGCGTGATGGGCGGTGCCAGGATATCGGCACATTCCTTCAGCAGTTTGGTGAGGATAATATTATTCGGCGCGGTGCTATTTCGTAAGGTATCAATGATATTTTTTGTGATCTCGATGGAAATGGGTTTTAAAGTGAACTTTATTGCTTGTGGCGAGTTTGTGTGGGTATTATAGTTAAAGGGGGAGTTAATGAGAGTACTGATTTGCCGAATGCTTTCACGGATTACCTCAATTTTATTGACATTTTGAATGACAATTGCGCAACATTGTACCCATATGAAACTGTCAGTTTCCACATCCTATTGGTAGCATCTGCATCATATGGTTGGTGATTATCTAGGGGTGAAAACAGACACGGAGAGCTTTTCAGTTGACGATCTACTGGGTTACTCAGCCATGAGAATAGACCACTGGCCAGAACTTTCCCAGTATGCAACTGAGCTGCTGGACTGACCTGCATCCAGCGTGCTTTCCAAACAGGCATCAGTGCTGCCAGAGGTTTTGTGACACATAAGAGATCATGTCTGTCTACAGACTCCATGACTTGGCTGAAATTTATTAAAATGAATCAGTTCTGGATTAGCAGCAACTAGTCCCTGATGCCAATGTCATTGATTAAGTATACAAAAACAAAAAATCGCGCTAAAATACTGCAAATAAAACTGTGTATGATGGATAATGAACAATGAGTTTAGTCCATATACATGTGAGAAATAAATGCACAAAATGACGTGCAATTTAAAAGTTCAATTAATCAATGAACAGTTCATAGTGAAGATCTCCCAGGAGTGGACATTGATGACAAACTTTTTGAGAAAAAAGTGTTGAAAGGAAACACCTCCACCATAGGAATGAATGGCCTCTTACCAGATGCACATTACAGAAAAGCCTTATGATATAACACAGCAGTCAGCGGGAACACCTCCAACCTCCAGATCACCTATATGGAAACCCTCATTGGTGTCATCGGTATGCGTCGGGATGTATGTAAGAACAAAAAGGCTTGCATAGTGTAAAATCGTCAGGTTTAATAAAAGAAGAAAAACTGGTATGCACTTACAGGAAATAGTTCAATGATAGGCATCCAATACAAGTTGAGCCGGCCGGCTAGCACACTCCGCCCGTGTCTTCCGGGTAGAGAGAGAATATGCGCGATGACGTCAGCACGTCGCCTCCCATTGATTAAGTGCTTTCTGGATCTGGAATCTCTGAAAGACTGTCTAGGCTGCCTAGCTTTGTGGGTTAAGACGCATTACATACTAGCGATAATGTCCAAGAGATATTCTGAGGAGCAAACTTTTGCACAAACCAATCAATAAAAGCTTATTGTGATTTTTTTTTTTAACAAAAATATGTAGAAGAACTTGTATTGGCCTAAACTGAGGAAAAACATGTTTAGATATTTTTGGGGGATATTTATTATAGCAATAAGTAAAAAATATTGATATTTTTTTTCAAAATTGTCGCTCTATTTATGTTTATAGTACAAAAAATAAAAAACGCAGAGGTGATTAAAAAACAACAAAATAAAGCTCTATTTGTGGGAAAAAAAGGACGTCAACTTTGTTTGGGAGCCACGTCGCACGACTGCGCAATTGTCAGTTAAAGCGACACAGTGCCAAATCGCAAAAAGTGGCCTGGTCTTTGGCCAGCCAAATGGTCCGGGGCTTAAGTGGCTATCAGGTCCACACACACCTCAACAATCAGTGTGCAGGTGAATCTTAAAACCCGGACCCAGGACTGGGGATTTCATCCTACCCGGATCTCTAAGAAATACCCGGGCTCCAGGTCCCAAAGTGGACTTTAGTAAGTAATGAGGAAATGGAAACACCAGTTTCCTCTGTACATTATAAGCTCCCTGGAACCTGTCTGGTTAAGAACTCTGGGTACATACACTGGTGGGGTACCATACTATCACTATATATATATACCATCAGAGGGGATGCGGGATGCTAGGGACTATGCATTGGAGGTGTAGATATGGGGGGTTTCGTTTATACGGATAGTATTCCCGCTCCCACCTCCCCCCATTATTTAATTGTTTGCTTGTTTGTTTTTTCTCTTTCTTCTTTGTCCTCCTCTTTCCTTCTTGTCCATCCTTACTTCTGATTATACTTTATACTCCTGGAATATGTAATTGATTTATATGCCATTATGCTATCTGTACTGAAGAAGATAGCACTTGTGTATTCATTGGTGATTATACCATGTTTAAACCTCCTAAAATTGATGTGGGATATGTGGCCCTTGGTACATATTTGTTGCTAGATACCGAAGGTTCTATTCATTCATTGATATTTGGCTCTTTGAGTAGTTTGCAGAATGTAGACTTCATATGTTCTTGATACTCAGGTTTTAGGATAATATGATCTACTCTGGAGTATGGGCCAAGATGTCTTATTTGTATTGTCTTAAAGTTTGATCAAAGATAAAAATAAGATTAAACATTTTGGGCCGGATTCAGAAAAGTATTTATCAAGAGATACGCTGCGTAAATACTAAGAATAGCCGGCTTTTTTTTTTTTGCTATTCAGAAAAGAAGATACGCCGGCTTTCTTCTAAGATACGAGCGGCGTAAGTCGTTTACATCGTCGTATCTTAGTTGCATATTTACACTGGCCGATAGGTGCCGCTTACGGCGGTTTTCGCGTAATATATGCAAATGAGCGATTTACGCCGATTCCCTAACGTACTTGCCGCGGCATATCGTAGTTTACGTCGTTTGCGTAAGCGTTAGAGCGGCGTAAGGTTACCCCTGCTATAGGAGGTATAGCCAATGTTAAGTATGGATGTCGGGGAAAGCGTCGAATTGTACGTCGGTTACGTTGTTTTTGTAAATCGTTTGGGAATGAGGCTCAACGTTAGCTACGTTCACGTCGTTTACATTGAGAAAAAGTGACGTGATTTTGCGCATTCGCATTGGGAACGTCCACGGACGGCACATGCGCCGTCCAAAAAAAATTTCAATTACGTGGGGTCATGATTAATTTACATGAATCACGCCCCCATTTCATTCATTTGAATTGCGCGGCCTTAAGCGGCAACACATACGTTACGCCGCCGTAAATAAGGGCGCAAGTTCTTTCTGAATAAAGAACTTGCGCAAACATTTACAGCAGCGTAACGTATCGGGGGTACGTTACGCCAGCAGAAAGATCCGTGGATCTTTCTGAATCTGGCTCTATATATATATATATATATATATACATACATACACAGTCATGCTCTAAATTGTTAGCACCCTAGGAATTTTTCCAGAAAATCAAGTATTTCTCACAGAAAAGTATTGCAGTAACACATGTTTTGCTATACACATTAATTCCCTTTGAGTGTATTGGAACAAATAAAAAAAAAGGAGAAAAAAAGCAAATTGGACATAATGGCCCGGATTCACAAAGCACTTACACCGACGTATCTCCAGATATGCCGCGTAAGTACAAATATGCGCCGTCATATCTGTGCGCCGAACCCACAAACTGAGATACGCCTAAAAACAGACTTCATCCCACCGACGTAACTTGTCTACGCCGGCGTAGAGTAGGCACATATTTACGCTGGACGCATGTGGTTTTAGCATTGATTTTCTATTCAAATATGCAAATGAGGGAGATACGCCGATTCACGAACATACTTGCGCCCGGCGCATGATTTAAGCGGTTTTTACAAGTTTTATGTTCGGCGTAAAGTTATTCTCCATAAATGTGGTGCAACCCATGCAAAGGTATGGACCAGGGAACACATGCCTACGTATTGTACGTTGGACTTCTGTGAATATGGGCCGACGTGGGTCTGGCTGGACGTAGGTTACGTACACGGCGTACATGGTGATCCGGCGTATCTTAGGCAGTTGTTCCAACGTGGTTGTACGCATGCGCACAGGGATACGTCCATGTCCCGACACATGCGCAGTTCGTTTTAAGTACTTGTCTGGCGTTCGGCCCATCATTTTCATGGGGTCATGCTTCATTAACATGGATCACGCCCACTTCCAGCCCACTTCCACCTACTTCCACTTACGCCGGCTTACGCCTACGAAATATACGGTATGCCGGTGCAGAGTTGGGAGCATTTGTTTGTGAATTCCATGCTTGCCTCTCCGCCCTGAGCCGGCGTAGCGTAAAAGAGATACGCTACGGTGGCATAAATATGCCCCGATGTATGTGAATCTGGGCCCTTGTCACACAAAACTCCAAAAATGGGCTGGTCAAAATTCTTGGCACCTTTTCAAAATTGTGGATAAATAAGATTGTTTCAAGCATGTAATGCTCCTTTAAACTCACCTGGGGCAAGTAACAGGTGTGGGCAATATAAAAATCACACCTGAAAGCAGATAAAAAGGAGAGAAGTTCACTAAGACCCCTTTCACATTGAGGAGTTTTTCAGGTGGTACAGCGCTAAAAATATCGCTGCTATACGGCCTGAAAAACTCCTGCCAAGCAACCTGAATGTGAAAGCCTGAGGGCTTTCACACTAAGGCGATGCACTGGTGGGAGAGAAAAAAATCTCCTGTCAGCAGCATCTTTGGAGCTATGAGAGGATCGGCGTGTATACCGCTCCTTCACCGCTCCTTCCCATTGAAAACAATGGGAAACCGCGGCAATACCGCCCGCAATGCGCCTCTATATTCCGTCGGAATTGCCACGGAATCAGCCGCTAGCGGTGCGGTATTAAGCCCCGCTAACGGCCGATTCCCGCAGCAATTCCGACGGTATAGTGCCGCTATTTTTAGCGCCACTATACCACCAACGCGGCTCCTGCCCCAGTCTGAAAGGGGCCTTAGTCTTTGCATTGGGTGTCTGTGTGTGCCACACTAAGCATGGACAACAGAAAGAGGAGAAGAGAACTGTAATTGAGAGCCAAAATTGGGAAAAATATCAACAATCTCAAGGCTACAAGTCCATGTCCAGAGATCTAGATTTGCCTTTGTCCACAGTGTGCAACATTATCAAGACGTTTGCAACCCATGGCACTGTAGCTAATCTCTCTGGGGTTGGACAGAAGAGAAAATTTGATGAAAGAACGCAGCGCAGTATAGTCCGGATGGTGAATAAGCAGCCCCAAACAAGTTCCAAAGAAATTCAAGCTGTCCTGTAGGCTCAGGGAGCATCAGTGTCAGTGCAAACTATTCGACGACATTTAAATGAAATGAAACGCTATGGCAGGAGACCTAGGAAAACCCCGCTTTTCTACCCAAAGTTGTTCAATAAGTGCTCTGTAACATTTGCTACAAGAGCAAGCCGGTGATAAGGCTATAAAGCATATGTTAGTGGACAGTGAAAAGGAAAGTGATTTCTGCATTCTTTAGCTATCTTACTGGTTTAAAATAAAATCCAAAGGACAGATGATGTTAACTTGGAAAGTACAACTAAGAATAGAAAGATAGGGAAGAAACAGTAATAATATTGCCTTTGAATACACATGCATTCTCAAGATAGAAATTTAAGACACTCACCGCTAGGCAGCCATATACAGTAGCTGTTCAGATAATGTTACATGCAATGATAGTCAGTTTCTTCATTTAAATGTATCATTCTATTTACAACAGATATATCTAAGAAACAGTATCATTTAGGTTTTTCAGAATTGTGTAATAATAAACACTTTTCCTTTTACAGCAAATATATCAGGGGACTTTTTTTTAATGAGGCAAATAAGTAATTTCTACTCTACAGTGAGTGAATTCTAAATGCATAAAAAAAATAGAGATCACATAATGGATAATTATTTTGTGTTCTAACTTTTTAAAACATTTAAATTGCTTTTAGAACTGTTCATTGTTACCAGTAGGTAAACTAATATTTTAAATTAAAGTAATGTTAAAGTGATATAAAAGCCCCTTTTTTTTCATTTACAAATAACAAACATGTCATACTTACCTGCTCTGTGTAATGGTTTTGCATAGAGCAGCCCAGATTCTCCTCTTCTGGTATCACGCTCTTGGCCCCTCCCTCATTCCAAGTATCCAAGGAGCAAGGAGCTTGCTCTGGGGGCTCCCACTCTCTCCTCATTGGCTCACTGACTTGGATTGGCAGTGGTGGGAGCTAATGACGGCCCGCTTCCATCTTAGCCAATGAGGAGGGAGAGCCCGGACAGCTGAGTCTCTTGTGTAACATTGCTGGATTAAGATGGGGCTCAGGTAAGTATTAGGGGGGCTGAGGGGGGCTGTTGCAGACAGAGGGTTTTTTATCTTAATACTTAGAATGCATTAAGATTTTAAAAAATCTGCCTTTAGAACCACTTTAAATTGTGAGTAAAAGCTGGTTACCTTTTGCGTTAGGCTGCTTTCACACTGTAGTGGGGGCACGTTATTAGTAAAGTGCCACTAATTTTGTCGGTGCTTTCCGCTGTTATGGCGGTGCTTTACTGCTGTTATGGCGGCGCTTTTCAGCCATTAGTGAGATGCTTTTAACCCACGCTAGCAGCCAAGGAAAGAGTTAAAAGCACCAGAAAAGTGCCACTGCCAAAGTTCTTTGTAGGAACTTTGGCAGCGAAGTTCTTTGTAGGAACTTTGGCAGCTTTGGCAGCGGTGCCCATTGATTTCAATGGCAGGGGCGGTGGAGGAGCAATGTATACACCGCTCCCCCACAGTCCCAAATATGCTGCTTGCAGGACTTTTTTTCCCCGTCCTGCAAACACACCACCCAACTTGATAACATAAACTGGCAATTACATTTTTTAAAGTTGAATAGATAAAGGTGCAGCATTCTTCCCTTAAATTCAGTACACTGGGGTTGGTGAGTGAGCTGTAAGATCTTTTTTATACATATGGAACTGTCAGGGTACCACTCGCAACAAAGATGCTCAAAGACCTGGCATCCCTACCAGTACCTTGCATGGCCACAAGAGTTCGCTCTGGTGCATAATAAATGTGTAGGAGCACGCACGCATGCGCATTGATGAACAAGTATGCACACTGGCAAACAGGTACACGCGGAGATGCACGCCAGATAATGCATGCACACTGGCAGACAGTTATGCATGCCCCTGCTTACTTTGGTGCCAGACAGCCTTTAAAAGGAAGCCAGTCAGTATCTGCAGTTGCTGGTTGATTTACGGCTCCCCCAGGGCATTGTTCCTGTGATTCCCTTGTTCCTTGTGATTTCCCATTACAGATTTGGCCTGTCCTGAATCTACTGCCTGTCCCCTAACCTGACTTCGGCTTGATTAATGGATCTTCTCTGTTCTCCCATGTTTGACCCTGGCTCTCCTCCTGTCCACGTTTGTTCTGGAACCCACCTGGCACCTGACCTTGGATTTTAAACAGACTTCTCTCCTGTCCCTGTGCTACCAGGCCTGTTACGTATTAGGGGAGCTACCTGTCTGCAGACACCACTCCAGCACATCAGTTGTACCCCTGAGTTCTCCTGCAAGCATTCCAGCAGGCAACCTATACCACTTTGGACCTGAAAAAAAAAAGCACTAAAAAAAGAGACAGAAATGTTTTTGTTTTTTACAGGAGTATAGTGTGCATTTATTGAGTGTCTTCACAAATACTTTAGCTCCACTATTAGAACAAAGTTCATTCTGTTTCAGTTGAATCCTGTGTACGCAGATGTTCTTTCATAGCCTATAAAAACATATGGCTCTTTGTGTTCTAAAAATGTCTTCAGCAAGTAGTTGCAGCTGCTGACATCTGTGTATGTTTATGACTACGATTGTCAAAAAACGCCACTCTCTACATAAGCTACTCATTAACTGCTTAAGGCTGATAAATGTTCGAAATTATTATCTTAATAGATGCAGACATCTTTTATAACTAGAACTGATAAAATTAAAAGTTCTTTATTTTTTTTATAGTATGTTTGCAATAATAATATGCCGAATTTTCCAAAAATGAATGCTATATTGTTTTATTTGAAAAATAATGATTGTTTAAAATGGATTTTTTTTTTTACAATAACAAACAGGTTTATACTTACTTGCTCTGTGCAATGTTAATGTACAGGGAGGCCCCAAACCTCCACATCTGAGGCACTCTTGGTGGTTCCTCCCTTTTTCCGTGTGAAACCATAGGAAGCCACCTCCTATAATGGCACACCCACCCACTCGCTTACTTTGTGTGACACACGGCACGGTTTGGCCCTGTCCCCAGCTCGATCATTGCAGGATTTGATTGACAGCAGTAGGAGCCAATGGCTTCCACTGTTGCCTTTGTCCTGTTATTGCAGGTAGAGAGAGGAGAGAGCGCTACAAACAGGTACAGCCATGGATAAAGTTTGGACTTTATATTTGAGGAGGGGGGGCATACAAATGATCCTACATTGTTTATCTCTTACAACCTGCATCACAACCTGTCTACCTGCATCACAAAGATTGGAACACTCCATTTAATCATTTCATTTTATTTTCAAGAAATTTCAAGTGTTTCTGATAACAAAACATGGGTAAGAGTAATCATATACGTTTTTCAATAATCAAATACTCTTAGGCTACAATTAAAATTCTTAGGCCACGACACGTACACACGATCAGTCCATCTGATGAGAACGGTCCGAAGGTTCACCGATGAAGCTGACTGATGTGCATACACACCATCGGTTAAATAACCGATCGTGTCAGAACGCGGTGACGTAAGACAGAACGACGTGATGAAAAAAATTAAGTTGAATGCTTCCAAGCATGCGTCGACTTGATTCTGAGCATGCGTGGATTTTTAACCGATGCTCGTGCGTACTAACGATCGGTTTTGACCTATCGGTTAGCCGTCCATCGGTTCAATTTTAAAGCAAACCCTCTGTTTTTTGACCGAAGGATAACGGACCGATGGGGCCTACACACGATCTGTTTGGCCGGAGGAAACCAAACCTCAGTCCGTTTTCATTGGTTTGAACCGATCGTGTGTACGTGGCCTTACACATTCCTAGAGTCTGTCCCAAATGAGTTACTACAACCTTGTGCACCCTGTACTGTATCTAGTATTTTTAAGACACATAGAACATTTGCTGCAGGCCCCCAGTAGGCTCAGCCATGGGAATCTAATATGAATTATACACATGTATTTATTTAGAAGCTAATGTATTATATAACAATCCACAGCAAGATAAAATCTATATTCAGGTGACAAAAAAGTGGTAAAAACTTTGGAGAGAGCCGAAAGGCAGAATTAGCAAATACCTGTAATTCTCTCTGCAGTGCCAGATGCGTTACACATTTAGAGCTGGCCTAAAGTGAATTGAAATATCAAAAGAAAACTGTAGCATGCTGCTCTTTTAGGTTATTTCTTTAGGTCCATTTTATGTTAACCTGTGTGCACTGTTTATTCATCAAAGCAGAGAGAAACAAAAAAATAAAATAGAAACCAACATAAGCTTCAAACTGTATTAAAAAAAATACAGATGCACATTTAAAAGAAAAGAGGGTTTAATTATATATGCAAATCTGTCAGTTTTACACACAGGGGGTAATTTAGAAACATAGAAAAGTGATTGCAGATAAAAAGAAAAAAAAGCCAGAGTAGTCCATCGAGTCTGCCCGTTTTTGTTTTTTTTTCCCCATTAACTTTATTGTCTGAGTATAGATTTATGTTTGTCCCAAGCATGTTTAAAGCCATTTACTGTTGACTGGTTCTCTACCTCTGCTGGATGTTTATTCCTTTTCAGTAAAATAATGCTTTATAAGATTTGTTTTGAACTTTCCTCCAGTTAGCTTGAGGTCATGTCTCTGTGTTTTTGATTTTGCTTTCATATGGAAACAACTGCCCTCCTGAACCTTATTCACCCCCTTGATGCATTTACTAAATTATTTACTTACATTTTTTTACGAAAATTATTTACTAAAGATATTGCAAAGTGTTAAAACTGCGAATGTGCAAATTCATGCTTCCCCGAATTCAACAAATTTAAGATCAGTTGCACAAATACTCCAAAGGCATTTGGTGCAGTAGCATCCAACTTAAGAACACGGTGCAGAGCATGCGCATTAGTAATGGTGTGGTGCAGCATGGTTTAAAATTGATTTAAAGGGGTTGTAAAGGTTTGTTTTTAATTTTCTAAATTGGTTCCTTTAAGCTAGTGCATTGTTGGTTCACTTACCTTTTCCTTTGATTTCCCTTTCAAATGTTTTTTTTCTTTGGCTGAATTTTTTCACTTCCTGTTCCTCTTCAGTAAGCTGTTCAGTAAGCTGTTCTGGCTGAATAAACACCGTTCGGATGATGGTTAGAAGTTTACTGAGGAGAAACAGGAAGTGAGAAATTCAGACAAAGAAAAAAAACATTTAGAAGGGAAATCAAAGGAAAAGGTAAGTGAACCAACAATGCACTAGCTTAAAGAAACCTATTTAGAAAATAAAAAATTAACCTTTACAACCCCTTTAACATGCAGGTACATGGGTTTTTCAGCACAAGTTTATACCTGTATAAAGGGCAAGCTAAACACACATGGAAAAATCTAAATAACATGAACTTAGGAAACATGAAAAGTGTACCCAGCTTTAAAAGCATTTACAGAAGGGAACACCATCTGACACTTCTGTGCAGGAACAATATTCACCTGGTGTTTTTGTGCCCGATTTTGGCTGGCCAGTGTAATGCATGTCCACAGAGGTGTGCCAGTTTGACATTCAGGAGCACTGACTTAGGTGAGCTCTCGCAATAGCATTAGTAGAGCTTTTTATTGTTCCATTGGTTAAAGTTTACTTAGATTTCACTTGAATGCCTGGGTATCAATGCTATACATTTGTGAATATGTAACACACATTCTACCATTGTATAAATTGTAATCCACACCTTATTATTTGTGAAAAATCTCAACCAAAATGGGTATTTTTCCTCATATTAGTTGTCTATTGATGAAGTTTTGAACACATGGTACCAATATGGGGTGAAAATTCTTGGAAATTAGTAAGTGCAAGACACAACATTAGCTGTGTATTAGCATCATTAGGTTTATTAAGGGTGGTTTAATGCAAAATGCTAAACATGGCACCAAAAGTTATCTTATATAAAGGCCCGCACAAGTTTCTTTTGGACAACCTATGACAGTTTGTTCTCTGACTCATCTACAGGTATGTGTTTACATCACAATACTTAAATACTAGTTTGAATGCTACTCTAAACTGCTTTAATATTTTCATATGTCATCTATTTAAAGTGATATAAACACGATTCATGAACTTTGAGCTGGGCACTTACATCTGTAGTGTTTTGTTGTCTCTCTTCAAAGCATTATGTCCTGTAGCTGTCTCCTGTCCCGTTCTGCTGTTAGCAGGCTGATAACTTCTGACAAGTTCTCCACAAGTTCTCTGTCACATAATAAAAGCAGCCTGAGTTTTATGTTAGGGAGAATGCTATCAATAGATAAACAGAGCTCTGAACTCTTCAATGATCAGCTCTGAAAGTCTTTACCTATGATGAGGGGGGTATGTGCCTTTGCTCCAATCAGCTGTCTCGGCTGTATGCCCAGACTTCACTGCTGTGTTAAATAGGAAGAGAAAATCTTCTGTGCACTTTCTAAACCGTATATAAAGCTGAAGACAGCAGATATACATGAAAAACTTATGTTAGAGGTTTCATCTCTATGTATCATCTGAGGCTGTTCACTTCACTGGGTTTATGTGAGAGTTTACCTCCACTTTAACTGCTCTCCAGACTTTGTAATTTGAATAGTATACACAGTTGTATATTAAAAGGTATTTCTGGACTGAGTTAAGTTGGCAAGTATAATAATTGTTTTACCATTAAACGTCTCCTTAAAGTTAAAATCTTTTTATCCCTTAGTAAAATTAAATATTTATTTATTTTTGGTGGGGGGGGGGGGGTTATGTTTTGTTTTTGCTGACACTTAAATTTTTGTATACCTCACAATTTAGACTAATTTAGTGCCGGTTCACACTACAGCAACATGAAAGTCGGCACTACTTTGCGAGGCAACTTGAGGCAACTTCGAGGCGCCTCCAGGACAGGCAACTTTGCCAGTGGCCAATCAAATAATAATCAGCTCTGTGGGAGGGAGGGGTTTGCCTGAGAAAACTATTTTCTCTTCCTAAAAAGTTGCTTGAGTTAAGATACTGATCCGACTTTGGAGGCAACTTCCATTGAAATCTATGGGTACAAGTCGCCTAGAAGTCGCCTTGAAGTAGTACAGGAACCTTTTCTGAAGTCTGAGCGACTTCAGTAGTGTACATTAACATGTCTCTTATTCACTTTAACCACTTGCTTACTGGGCACTTATACCCCCCTCCTGCCCAGGTGATATTTCAGCTTCCGGCACTGCGTCGCTTTAACTGACAATTGCGCGGTCGTGCGACGTGGCTCCCAAACAAAATTGACGTCCTTTTTTCCCCACAAGTAGAGCTTTCTTTTGGTGGTATTTGATCACCTCTGCGGTTTTTATTTTTTGCGCTATAAACAAAAAAGAGCGACAATTTTGAAAAAAATACAATATTTTTTACTTGTTGCTATAATAAATATCCCAATTAAAAAAAAAACAACTTTTTTTTTCTCAGTTTAGGGCGATGCGTATTCTTCTACATATTTTTGGTAAAAAAAAAAAAAAAAAATCGCAATAAGCGTCTGGTTTGCGCAAAATTTATAGTGCCTACAAAATAGGGGACAGAATTATTATTTTTTATTATTTTATTTTTACTAGAAATGGCGGCGATCTGCGATTTTTATTGTGACTGCGACGTTATGGCGGACACATCGGACACTTTTGACACATTTTTGGCGTCATTCACATTTATACTGCGATTGGTGCTATAAATATGCACTAATTACAGTATAAATGTGACTGGCATTGAAGGGGTTAACACTAGGGGGTGAGGAAGGGGTTAAATGTATTCCCTGCATAGTGTTCTAACTGTAGGTGGAGGGGGGGTGACTGGGGAGGTGACCGATCTGTGTCTCTATGTACAAGAGACACAGATCCGTCTCCTGCTCTCCAGAGACAGAACGCTGTCTCTATGTAAAACGGCAATGAGAGATGATCTATGAGATCATCTCTCATTGGCCGCACAGATCACATCGCAAACGGCCACTCTGATTGGCCGTTCGCGGCGATCTGTGATTGGCTGTGTCCAAGGGACACGGCCAACACAGTGTTTCCCCGCAGCGCGCTCTGGAGCGCGCGCCGGGAAACAGCTTGTGACAAGCCGTCAATTGACGGCTTGTTGACAAATTAGATTCGCGCTAGAGCCGTCATTCGGCTGTAGCGCGGATCTCAAGTAGTTAATGTAATTTTTCATGTCGGGCGACTTGGGGCGACACAAGTCAGATCCCAAGTCGCGGTAGTGTGAACGGGCACTTATACGTTAGTTAGACATCTCCCCCACTGTAATATCCACAATCATCCCCACTGTAATATTCACAGACATCTCCCCCACTGTAAAATTCACAGACATGTCCCCCACTGTAATATCCACAATCACCCCCACTGTATTATCCACAGAAATCTCTCCCACTGTAATATCCACAGACATCTCCCTACTGTAATATCCACAGATATCCCCCCCACTGTAATATCCACAGACATCTCCCTACTGTAATATCCACAGATATCCCCCCCCCCCACTGTAATATCCACAGACATCTCCCCACTGTAATATCCACAATCTCCCCCACTGTAATATCCACAGACATCTTCCCCACTGTAATATCCACAATCACCCCCACTGTAATATCCACAGACATCTCCCCCACTGTAATATTTACAGACATCTCCCCCACTGTAATATCCACAATCACCCCCACTGTATTATCCACCTAAATCTCTCCCACTGTAATAATAACAGACATCTCCCCCACTGTAATATCCACAGACATCTCCCACACTGTAATATCCACAGACATCTCACCCACTGTAATATCCACAGACATCTCCCCCACTGTAATATCCACAGACATCTCCCCCACTGTAATATCCACAGACATCTCACCCACTGTAATATCCACAGACATCTCCCACACTGTAATATCCACAGACATCTCACCCACTGTAATATCCACAGACATCTCACCCACTGTAATATACACAGACATCTCCCCACTGTAATATCCACAGATATCCCCCCACTGTAATATCCACAGACATCTCCCCACTGTAATGCCGCGTACACACGATCACTTTTTGTGATGAAAAAAAACGATGTTTTCAAAAACGTAATTTAAATTGATCGTGTGTAAACAAAATGTTTCTAGTATACCCAGTGTATCGCGTTAGAATGATGTGGTCCTATACTGATTGGTTATTTTTTAGTAGTTCATAATCACTTCGATTCTATAGTTCAGGTACCTCATCCTCCATGATTCATATGTATGAGTTCTACATAATACCCATTATTGAAAGGGCTACACTAATTTTTCTAGATCATTTTTTGACGAATATATTGTTGTATTGTAAATATGGTTATTCAGAGAATGACACGATCGCCACTAGTTTTTTTCCTAACGCAGGTACTCTTCCATTTAAAATGTCAATGTTGTTTATCGTAACATTACTACCACTTCCATTTCACTATATGCTAGACCTTAGTCTTTGCGCCCATACGCCAATGTGTCATAACTACCATCGTTCTTTATTACTAATACAATGGGTCTTAGAGTGATCTCCCACAACGTCCAAGGCTTTAACTCACCCCAAAAGAGAAAGAAGGCCTTTCGCCACTACAAAAGGCTGGGCGCAGACCTAATATTGATGCAGGAAACTCACTTTGCATCGGATAATCACCCCAAATTTTTTGACAAAAATTACAATCAATTTTATTACACCACTTACAACTCTAAGGCCTCGTACACACGAGTAAATCCATTTGTTCAAATCGGTCGGACCGACCGATTTGAACAAATCTGTCTGCTGGGATTTTGGTTTGCTCGCGTGTACACACGAGCAAACCAAAATCCCTGCCAGCAGACAGCGTGCTGACGTGGCGGTGACGTTGACGCCGCCACGTCACCGCACCAGGGAGTAAAACACTTCCACGCATGCGTCGAAATCATTCGGCGTGTGTGTGCGAGAAGACATGTCTGCTGGTTAGCATACTAACCAGCAGACAAGTCGGGCGGAAGGGTTCCCAGCCGACAGATTTCAAAGCATGCTTTGAAATCTGTCGGGTGGCCAAATCCGTCTGTTTGCCCGTACACACGATCGAATCTGTCTGCTGGAAACGGTCTGCTAGACCGTTTCAGCAGACAGATTCGACCGTGTGTACGGGCTAGCTGACGGATTTGGCCACCCGACAGATTTCAAAGCATGCTTTGAAATCTGTCGGCTGGGAACCCGTCCGCCCGACATGTCTGCTGGTTAGTATGCTAACCAGCAGACATGTCTTCTCGCACACACGCCGAATGATTTTGACGCAAATGATTTTGACGCATGCGTGGAAGTGTTTTACTTCCTGGTGCGGTGACGTGGCGGCGTCAACGTCACCGCCACGTCACCGACACGTCAATGCGCTGTCTGCTGGCGGGGATTTTGGTTTGCTCGTGTGTACACGTGAGCAAACCAAAATGCCAGCAGACAGATTTGTTTAAATCGGTCGGACAGACCGTTTTGAACAAATCGATTGCCTCGTGTGTACTAGGCCTAAGTCTAGAGGTGTCGCTATATATGTTAGGAACTCTGTAATTTTTGATATTCAAAATGTCTTTAGGGACCCAGACAGCCGTTATCTGATTCTGAAAGGCTCAATTAAGGGACGTTCCATTACTATTGCCTCTGTGTACGCCCCCAACGATGCCCAGTCTAGCTTTTTCAATACCTTTTTTGAAACATTAGACAATTATCACTCCACTCATCTTATAGTGGGGGGTGATTTTAATTGAGCGGCTCACTCCGCTCTGGACAGAAGCAGAGTTGTCCCCATCTCTAAGGCTTTCCCCAAATCATTGAACAGAACACATTTTTTAACCACCAATTATTAGACACCTGGAGAGCCCATAACATTGGCATAAAGTCAGACACATTCTACTCCCATCCTCATAATAGCTTCGCCCGTCTTGACTACATGTTCTGCACTCCAATCCTGCTGGCCAATTCTTCTAATGCAGATATCCATACATGTCTGTGGTCTGATCATAATATAGTCTCCTTTGATACTTCTCACATAGGCCTAGCCAACACAACACACTCTTGGAGAATAAATGATTCTCTACTCACAGACCCATCTAGCAATCAACAAATTCTATCTCACCTTGAGCAATATTTTACGCACAATGTATCACCCGACCTGTCTCCTGCAACTATATGGATGGCACATAAAGCGGTGATGAGAGGTCACTTGATAAACATTGCCTCTATCAAAAATAAGGCCAAGTTTGCAGATATTAGATCCCTCACGAAAGAGTTAGACCACTTATATCACAGACACAACCAAAATCCTTCCAATGATCTCCTTAAACAGATCCAAGAGAAACGTGCTTCCTTAGACACTTTATTAACAAATGACACTGAAAAAGCTCTCAGATGGTCAAAGGCCAGATTCCTCCTCAACAGCAATTCTTATTCCACAATGTTTGCTAGAAAGTTAAATCACTCTATGAAACCCGCACACACATACAAACTAAGGAACTCAGCTGGTAACATGGGGCCAGATTCACGAACACTTGCGCTGGAGTATTTGGATATGCGCCGCGTAACTGTGATGATGCGCCGTCGTTTCTATGTGCCCGTACCCACCAAACTAGATGCGCCCAATAACGGGTCATTTGCGGCCGGCGGAACGTTCCGATGCCAGAGTATCGTCAGCGTTTAGTTTCGCTGGGCGCATCAGTCGCGCCCATTGATTTCCCCTGCAAATATGCAAATGAGGGAGATTTCCCAATTCACGAACGGATTAGCACCATACGCTGGCTACATGCGCCGCGCGTATCTGGTCCGTCCGGCGCAAAGTTATTTCTACAAAAGGCTGCTTTATCTTTACTCCAGACGGTCACAGGTCAGCAGGAGAGCAGCTACAGCAGCGTTACCGACGATAGGAGCTTGCTGAACAACAACACTTGCAAGGAGGACAACACCTCTGTGTGCCAACATGCCAGGGGCAATTGTGGTCCTAGAACTACTGATGGGTCCCCCGGAACGAAGGAGGCGGGCACATGAGAGGATATACCGCACTCGTATGAGCCTCTTTGGCATGGGGGATGAGGAGGTGTATCGCCTCTTCAGATTCAGCCCAGATGCAATACTTGAACTAACCACAACCCTGCAGGGTGACATCACCAGCCCAACACACCGCTCACAAGCAGTGCAGCCACTGGTGAAGGTCCTGGCAACACTCCATTTCCTTGCAAGTGGATCATTCCAGCGTACAAGTGGAGTGGTGGCTGGGATGTCACAGTCCTCCGTGAGCAGATGTGTGCACCAGGTTGTCCCTGCAATCCTCAGACGCATGTCCAACCAGTTCATCAGACCCACCACTGAGGAGCTGCGGCAGAAGGCAATGACAGATTTCTACAGCATTGCCAGATTCCCACGCACTGTGGGGGCCATTGATTGCACACATGTGGCCCTCCAGCCCCCCAGTGCCACAGAGCACATATACCGCAATCGGAAGCATTGGCATTCCATCAATGTACAGGTGATAGCTGATGCCCAACGCCTCATATGGCACGTCCGTGCCAAACACCCCGGGTCCAGCCATGACAGCTTCATATACCGTCAGAGCCCCATCCCAGCAGAATTTAACCAGAACATGTATGGGGACAGCTGGCTGGTTGGTGAGTGACATGGGAGTCAGGCATGACTATCCCCTCCCGTGATGCACAACAGAAATCGCACATGCATGACTAACATTATCCTGTCTTTTCCCTTCCAGGTGACTCTGCATATGCACTGGGACCCCATCTCATGACTCCTTTCCGGAACCCCCAAACCAGAGGAGAGAGAAAATACAATGAAGCACATATCAAAACCCGTGCAGTGGTGGAGCAAACATTTGGGCTCCTAAAGTCCCGTTTCCGATGCCTGGATAAGTCTGGGGGGGCCCTATTGTATTCCCCTACCTTCGTGTGTCAGATCATCGGTGCATGTTGCATACTACATAACTTTGCTATGAAAAAAGGCCTGCAGATTGACATACGTGATGACCTGACCCCCGACCCACACAGTCCCCACCTGCCAGAGGACACCCAGTCTGCTGATGGAAGAGCAGTCAGGAGGGTCCTCGCTGTAGGCATCTTTGGACACTAAACCAAAACATTAATCACACAGACAGTGCACGCGTGTACACCACTGGATCACACACACCACATGCACATCGCATTGGATTAGCCCAAGTCCAGCATGTAGGAGTTGGGAGCAGTAACGCCAGCGTCAAGGCCCCAATGATGTCACTGTCCATTCACACACCTTTCACACGTCATTCATTCAGCCGTGGGGTTCACTTCACCACCACGGCCGAGGGTGACACCCCTTACTTTCAGGAGTGCCACCCCCTCACATTCACACACCATTCACACTGTCCCCTGCACTCCTGACCGTGTGCAGTACAAAAATAAATTAAGAATATCATATCCTGATAATTAAAATAAACAAAATCTCAAAACCTGAGAAAAATTAAAAATAAACTCATGACCTGAGTATGTCCAAAACAAAAATATAAAACCAAAAAAAAAAAAAAAGGCCTCATCGGGGATGCCGGGGGCTTCTTCTGGGGGCCCCTCTTTGACTCCGCAGCTGCCTGGATGGAGTGGGTGGGGGTGGGGGTGCAACTGGAGGTGGCTGATCCCCAGGTGGGCCACTCCTGGCAGGTGTGGCCTGCGTGCCCTCCAAGGCCCTGGCTATCCGTCCAAGGTAGGAATTGGTCTGGGCCTGCATCCGGAGCTGACGGGTGACCTGGTAGTGCTGGGCCCGCCGACTCAGCCTCCCCTGGTCCCGGATGGCAGCACTGTTGGCCTGGACGGCTGCAGTAAGGTGCCGGATATCCCCCTGCACCTCCCCCAAAGTGGTGACCACTGCAGCGCAGTTGCAGCTGACATCCTGCACTGCGTTGCTGAGGTTGGCAACGGAGCCCAGGCTGTCAGCCACTTTCTCCAAGTGCACCGCTATGGCCCCCATCTGTTCCGTCTGCCTGGCGTGATCCCTCGCCAACTGGTCCTGGACACCATCAGACACCCCCCTGGTCTTCTGGGTCGCCTTCCTGGGGCCAGAAGATGGTTGTCCTCGGGTGGAAGGAGTCGCCCTTGAGGGGCTTCCAAGGATGGGGGAGGGGACGACAGACGGCCCAGGAGAAGGGGAGGAGACAGACAACACTAATGAAAAGTCCTGCTCTGCCACAGCAGGATCCTCCACAACCACCTCGGCAGGTGTGGTGTGGCCACTCTCCTCCTCCACAACCTCTTCACCACCCAGTGGCTCGGGCACACGATGGCGTGGGGGGGATGGGGTGGAATGCACGCTGACAGATGATGGCCCAGCTCCGTCATCTGTGGATGACACAAAGCAGACACATGTTGGTGGTCCCACACACTTGGCACATGTACCCTCCCCCCCCAAATGCAAAACAACAAATAGGGGATTATAAAACACTTACCTGTCCTTGTGCCTTCCTCCACGGAGTCATAGCCTGCGACCCCCTCCACCTGCTCCCTCTCCAGGCAGCGAGCAACCACCTCCTCCTCTGCGGTTAGGGTGACAGGACATGGGGGACCACCACCTGTGCCCCTCTCATACCTCCTGATGGAGGCCACCTTGTCCCTCACCTTGCGCCGCAGGTCATTAATTTTTTTTTGTATGTCCCCAGCAGTCCGGGTGGAGTAGCCCAGGACATTGACCCTGGCAGCAATCGACTCCAGGATGCCCTGCTTCCTGTCCCGGCTGGTCTTCCGGCTTTTTTTGCCATGGAGAAATTCATTATCCGTCTCCATTGCCGAAATGATCACTGAGACCTCCTGTGAATTAAAGTTGAGGTTCCTCCTCTCTCTGGGGGTAGCGGGAGCAGCCATCACAGCACAAAAGTATCTTCCCTGGGGTGGGGGGAAGCGGAAATACTTTTGCGCCGGAATGGCGTTTCCGCCAGCGCTTTTAAGCGCCCAGCGGAACGCATTGCGCTGACGTTTCCCGTGCAGTGGTGCCGACGGAAGTTGTGAGCATGCGCACAAGGGGGGCGAGTGGAGCCGCACTCACTGCGCATGCTCCGTGGATGATGCACTGAACGTAAGCCTCTGCGCTGGGCTCCGCCCATCATTTACATATGATCACACCCACTTCCACTTGCGTCGGGTTACGCCAGTGCATTATGGTTACTCTGGCGCAAGTTTACGCGCAACTGCTATGTGAATTACAGGACTTGCGCTGAAAGGGTCTTCAGAGTAACGTAAATGAGAAGCGTTACTCCAGAGGAAAGATACTCTCATCTACCTGAATCTGGCCCATGGTGTCCCATCCCAAAGAGGTCATGAAACTGTTCACAGACTTCTATAAAAATCTTCTTTCATCGCCCCAATCACATCCCAAACAATCCTCCCTAGACTGGCTTAATGACATGTCATTGCCTACTCTTACTAGAGATCAAATTGATTCCCTTAATGCCCCTGTACAGATATGGAGGTTAACAGAATCATCGGAACGTTAAGGACATCCACAGCCCCAGGCCCCGATGGCTTTTCCTGTTCCTATTATAAAAAAATTTCCTCTACCATTGCCCCACACCTTACTAAATTATTTAATAATATTTTACAGGGTGGCCAATTCCCTCCCGAGATGTTTTTGGCTAACATGTCCTTGCTTCCCAAACCAAATAAAGATCACTCCACCCCCCAAAATTACCGCCCAATATCAGTTATTGACAATGACTTAAAAATATTTGGCCGTATCCTAGCAGACAGATTATCGGCTGTAATCTCCCCATTAGTAGACCCTGACCAAACGGGCTTCATTCCCAACAGACAAATAACAGATAACATACGACTGACTGCTAATATCATTCAGGACTCCAACTTACACTCCAAATCCACCCTTTTGCTCAGTTAGGATATACATAAAGCATTTGACAGTGTCAGCTGGTCATATCTCGACACCTTACTCCCCAAATATGGTATCATGAATTAATTCCTTAATGGATTTAAGGCTCTCTATCATAACCCCCAAACTCGCATCAAACTCCCAGGCAACAACTCTGACTTTTTCCCCCTGACGAAAGGCACTAGACGGGGTTGTCCACTCTCCCCCCTACTCTTTGCCCTCGCAATTGAGCCCCTCGCATGTGCTATCAGAAACAATGCTGACATCAAGGGATATTCTAAAGAATACAAACTGAGGCCCAGATTCATAAAGCAATTACGCCTGTCTAACTGGTGTTAGACAGGAGTAATTTCAAATTTCGCGCGCCGTATCACTAGTTTGAATCCTCAAACCATGATACGGCGGCTTCGGGCTTCGATCCGAGAGGCTTACGTCTTCGTAAGCCTTCGGATCTACGCTGCAATATTTTTGCGGCCGCTGGGAGGAGTTCGCGTCGTTTTGATGCGTCGGGATATGCAAATGTGTTTTTACGGCGATCCACGAAGATACGAGCGGTCTTCGCAACCGCTTACGTCTGGTTTTTTTTACGTACTGTTAGACCAGCTTTTTGCTGGTCTAACGGTGCGTAGCCCATGTTAAGTATGGCCGTCGTTCCCGCGTCGAATTTAATTTTTTTTTATTTTTTTTTGCGTAACTCGTTCGGGAATAGAAATCTCCGTAAACTACGCTACTCAAACAACGAATGACGTAACGACGTGATTTCGCGCAATGCACGGCGGGAAATTTGCGAACGGAGCATGCGCAGTTCGATCGCCGCGGGAACGCGCCTATTTTAAATCCTTCACGCCCCCTACTCCTCTAGATGGTTTGCGACGGGAGAAATACACTACGCCGCCGTCGTTTACTGGACAAAATCTACCTGGATTCCACGTAGAGCCAGGTAAAAAACGGCGGCGTAGTGTATTTCTGATACGCTACGAGAATCCAATTCTCTCTGAATCTGGGCCTGGGTCTTTATGCAGATGATGTTCTCCTGTTCATTACTAACCCTCTTATCTCCCTACCCAATCTGACCAAAACTCTAGACATCTTCCATGACCTGTCCTGTCTGGGTGTAAATCTTTCAAAGTGCTCTGCTTTACCAATCAATATCCCTTCAACCTTAATAGCCTCACTTAAGGATAAATTCCCATTTAATTGGCATGTTGATTCGTTTGGATACTTGAGCATCCAGATTACTACCCTGTATAACTCTATATACCAAGCAAACTATCCCCCCTTATTTAATAATATTAAAAATGTACTTAAACTTTGGTCATCATACCAGATTTCATTCTCGGGCAGAATAGTCGCTGTCAAGATAATGATATTACCCAAGCTTTTGTTCTTTTTTAGAGCCCTCCCTCTTATTTTACCTAAAAAAAAAACACTAGACTCACTTCAAAGAGAGACTAACAGATTTATTTGGCAGAACAAGAAACCTAGATTTAGTTACTCTCTTATGTTTAGACCTCTCTTAAAAGGTGGCCTTAGCATCCCAAACCTATGGCTTTATTACTTATCTGCCAGATTTACCCAACTAGCCCAATGGTATGCTCCTTCACTCCAGATTCCTTGGCTCCAGTTCGAGGAGGAGTCTATCCTACCTTACAACCTACAAGGACTCCTCTGGTCCAAAACCATCCCACCACAAAAAATAAGAACACTAAACCGTATTGTCGCCCACTCGCTCCAACTATGGATCAGACAGGTCCCAAAGTTTAAGCTATCTTCTGACACTCCCCCCTGGCATCATTCCTAGGTGACCCGCGTTTTTCCCCCCTAGATAGAACTCAAAGTCTAAACTTACTAACGGTTTGGAAGTCGCATAACCTAACCCACTTAAAATCTCTCTCTCACCTTAACTCATTTCTCACCTTCCCCAACCTACAAACAAAATATGATCTGTCTCCTGGGGAATTTGAAAATTACACAAAAATTAGAGAGTTCTATCAGAAATACTATTCACTTACACTTCATTCCCCTTATACTCAATTTGAACAAATCTGTATCTCCTCCCCTCGTGATAGGGGCTTGATCTCCAGAATTTACAAAAGCTTGAATGAAACAAACATGCCTGAGAAGTCACATCCCATGTTACAATGGGAATCGGATTTAAACACTTCTCTTATTCTGGAGCAATGGGATATCATCTTCGCTAATCTCCATAGATGTACCAAAACAACATCTATCAGAGAATCAGCTATTAAATGACTCTATAGATGGTATCTTACGCCAGCTAAACGTAATACATTTTACCCTTCACTGTCTCCACTTTGCTTCAGGGGATGTCCCGCCCATGGTACGCTATTGCATTTATTTTGGGACTGTCCACATTTAAAGGACACTTGGCACAAGGCCAGCATTGTGATTGACAAAATTGCTGGCCGTAGTATCCCTCTTACACCCCTAATCTGCCTCTTATTCGGCCCTATTCAGGATATTCCAATATCAAGCGCAAGGCTTATCCACACATTTCTCACCTCCATTCATTGGGCCATAGCCTTTAATTGGCGCTCCACTTTGGTACCCTGGCCACAGATTCTCAACCGTATGACAAGCATCAAACTCTCAGAGAGAATTCACCATACGCTATATGATTCTATGCCCCAGTATCAAAAAAAAATGGTCTCTCTGGGACGCCACGCTTCTGGTTTAAGTTTAATTAGCACTAACCACAATCATTTCTTTCTGTACGATATTAAATACCAACGATACCTGTATACATTTCTGTACTATCATTGTTATCCTTTTTTTTTGTGAACCTTGACCTTTTCAACAATTAAATCGTTTGTAAAAAAAAAAAAAAAAAAAAAAGGGTCGTGTGTGGGCAAAACTTCGTTTTATGTCTTCAAAAAAACGACCAAAAAAAATTCGAACATGCTTGAATTTTTTGTGTCGTTTTTCAAAATTTCATTTTTTGTGTCATAAAAAGTGATCGTGTGTCGGCAAAACGACGTTGAAAACAACGTTTTTCAACCCGCGCATGCTCAGAAGCAAGTTATGAGATGGAGCTTCAATGGAACAGAGTGCCGTCGAACATGGTGTACGTCACTACGCTTTGCTAGAGCATTTTGGAAAAACGATGGTGTGTATGCAACGTCGTTTTGGAAAATTAAGTTTAAAAAACGTTGTTTTGTTTCGTCACATAAAACGTCGTTTTTTTTCATCACAAAAAGTAATCGTGTGTACGCGGCATAATATCCACAATCTCCCCCACTGTAATATCCACAATCTCCCCCACTGTAATATCCACAATCTCCCCCACTATAATATCCACAGACATCTCCGGCCTCCCATCCGGCGCCGGCAGATCATTTCTCTGGATCTCCGATGGCACGGGAGAGCCCGGAGAAGCACCGGATGTCAGCGAGAGGGGGGGGACGTCCCCTCCCGTTGCCTATAAGAATGATCGTTCTTATGGTGCACAGAATCACCGGCTGAAGAGATGGATATCTGAATGATGCCTGTAGCTGTAGCCATCGTTCAGATATCCCCACTGAAAGTCCAGGACGTCATATGACATCCTGGGCGGGAAGTGGTTAAGGTAAAGGCGCATTCACAGTGTCTAGTGTCATTGTCACCATTTGTCTCTTGCAGGAGGGAGTGGCGGGCTAATCGCCCCTTTTCGTTTCTCTGGGGGGGTGTTCGTTTGTGCAGCCCCCCCCCCCCTGAAATTTTGAGCACCAGCTGCCACTGAGTTCTAGCCAGAACCATTTTGAGGAAGGGCAGATGATTAATGTGGCATGCAGTACCTGGCATGCAGGCAGGAGAAAGTGCTTAGCTGAGAAAGTCCCTCCTCCAGATAAAAGAGCTGAGTGCCGAGTCTATGAGACACACATCAGTGAAGGAAAAAAAACTACCCGTTTTTAAAATGTTATAATAAACTAATAACAGTTATAACTGTTTTTGCTTTGTTCAACGTTTTTAGTCTTTTTTTTGTTTGTTTTTTTAGCAAAAAAGAAACACCAGTGAATAAATTATTAATAAACCAAAAGAAAGCTCTGTGAAAATAATAATTTGGGTACAACGTTGCATCACCACGCAATTCTCATTCAAAGAGTGACAGCGCTGAAAGCTGAAAATTGGTCTAGGCAGTAAGGGGGTGCCCAGTAAGCAAGGGGTTAAAAATAAATAATCAGAGCAACTATCACAACAAAGTGCAGTTGCCACACTAATAAAATAAATATACCTAGAAAAACAAGTGCTCTATAATAATCCCTAAATCATACAATCTATGCAAGACAATATTCAGTCTTGTGCAAAAAATGTGAAATATAATTAAAAAAGACCATCAAAAAGCAAACAATGTGGATCGATCCCAATAATATAGTATAGCAAATATAATCCATAGCATATATTTCCCAAAACAAAAATGTATAAATTGTTCAAAACAGTGGTATCAGTTCCATACACTATTCAAACTTCATGTGACAACAATCTTCGGAAAGTGCAACAAGTTTCTTCCATGTATATCCATGTGAACTCACACTTTATCCCCCACTGAAACAGCACTGATGTGCCCACCACCAAAGCTCCACTCTGGGTGTCCTCTCATCTGGTTTGATGGACCCCACTGTCAAATGGAGGTCAAACTTGCTTTTTAATATAAGGATATATCTTGCATCCAGGGTCACTCTTCATACTGATCATCAGTCTCTCCATTATAGATGTCGTAGATAAGAAAAGGCAAGATAGTGCAGAGTGCAGACCGCAAACCACTATTTTATTTAAACTTGTAGCTATACACTTACATGGTAAAAGGGTAAAAACGCTTTAATTAATATACAAAAAAGCCTCAGAAAGATGGCGTCCTTGCTTCGTGTTACTTAAAGCGGAGCTCCACCCTAATTTTGACATTAGCCAAATCATACTGAAGACTGTAAATAATGTTAAAACGGATGTTTTTAATTTTTATACATGTGCAGTAACTTCTTATTCCATGGAGTTTCCTGTCTGCACAACTGCGGGTATTCTTCGGGTGTTGCGTCACTTCCCATACCATGCAGTGTGCTCTGGGAGCTTCTCCGCAACAAGGAAGTGCCTGCTTGTGGGCTTCTGCCCACAGTTAAAATGGGAACGGCGCAACGAGCGGAATATAAATGAACATTGCACACAGAATGGCACAGCAGAGGACGTGGGACACCAAACTAGTGAGTTTATTTATTGAATGCCATTAACCATTACACATTCCCCCCCCAAAAAAAAAAAACGTTTAGGCATGGGAGATCCGCTTTAACAGTTCTGTGGAAGGATTTTGCATGGAACAGCCCTAATCCTCTTCTTCCCCCCACCACAACTCCTGGCTCCTCCCTCCGGCCAAGTGCCAACTATAGTAAACTGTTTTCTTTGAAGTCACTTGTGCAGGCTCACTCCTGGGCCGGCTCTGTATGTCATCTCGCTGCTTAGCCCTGCCTTCCGCTTCTGCAGGTGAGAATAATGGGGGGCTGAGGAAAAGGTGGGAGCTGCCTGCAGAAGGTTTTTTACCTTAAAGTGGATATAAACCTGATTCATGAAATTTGAGCTGGGCACATATATCTGTCGTGTTTTGTTATCTCTCTTCAAAGAGCTAAGTCTCTTAGCTCTCTCTTGACCCATTCCTCTGTTATCAGCCTGATAACTCCTGACAAATTCTCTGACACATCAGATAAAAGCAGCCTGAAATTTCTGTCAGGGGAGGTGGCTAAAGCAGATTAGCAGGGAGCTGGTCCTGTTACAAAACACCTCTGAAAGTCTCTGCGTGGAGAGTGGGTGTGTGCCTTTAATCCAATCAACAATTTTAGCTATCTTGGCTGTATACCCAGACATCAAACGCTGTGTTAAAGTGGTTTAAAACCCCTAATAAAAAAAAAATCTAGCTCTATATGAATTGCTTACCTTACATCAAAGCCCCCGGAGTGGTCTTTGTCCCCCCCCCCCCTCTGGTGGCGACATCCCTGCCGGGGGTTACTTCCGGGTATCGCGGCTTCGGCGCTGTGATTGGCCAGAGCCGCAATGACGTCACTCCTGCGCATGCAATAACAGCACACCAACTGAAACAATGGCGCATACGTGACATTGCTTCAGTTTGCCCTAGTGCGCATGTGCCTATGACATCGGCACATGCAGGGGACAGGGGATATATTCTAAACCGTGCAAGTTTAGGAGATATCCTGGGTAGCTACAGGTAAGCCTTATTATAGGCTTACCTGTAGCATAAAGTGGTCTGTAAGGGTTTACAACCACTTTAAACAGGAAGAGAAAATCTCCTTACAGTATCTGAACTTTCTAAATGGTATATAAATGGTATATAAAAGTGAAGACTGCAGATATACATGTAAAACCTATGTAGGGAGATTTAGTTCATCTCTGTGTATCATCTGAGGCTGTTCACTTCACTGGGTGTATGGAGGGTTTACATCCACTTTAATGTATAGACTGCTAATCACTTGCAAGATCAGTCAAATTCCCTATAAAAGTAATTTGAAGAATTGAAACCAACCCAAGAGTGTGTTTTACTGTAGCAATTTGAGAACAGCTGTGAAAGCATATTAGTCATTATTCCTTGCAGCAAACAATGAAAATCATCCTTCATGATCAGGAATGTACTATCATTTGGCATGTAATATTGCTTGACAGGTGCAATATTGCATGTTTCAACATCCTGTGTTAATATTTACAAATGCTGGACAAAAGCGTTGCACAGATGTACATGTGAACATTTTCAGATTTATCATCGGGTGATCTCTTGCCATTAGTGAAATTGCACACAAGTTTGCAAACCAGTGATTTTTTTTTATCAAACTGGTAGTACATCAGGGTCAATATATGTTCAATTATCTTGTACAATTTTCCTTTAGATTAAAAAAAAACATATAATATGAGGTCAAAAATAAACAACATTTTTAATTGTATCCAATTAGGCAGGGCATTGCTCTACATAGTTGAAAGAAAATCTAAAGAAAATTGTACAGAAAATTGTATAATGTATGGCCAGCCTAATGCCTTATACACACGATCGGAATTTCCGTTGGGATAAACTCGACGGATTTTTCTGATGGAATTTCGTTCAAGCTGTCTTTCATACACACTGTCACACCAAATTCCGACCATCCAAAACGCAGTGACGTACAACACTACAACGAGCCGAGAAAAATAAAGTTTAATGCTTCCGAGCATGCGTTGACTTGATTCTGAGCATGCATGTTTTTTTCTCCGTCGGAGTTCCATACAGACGAACAGAATTTCCGATAGAATTTTTTTTCATCTGAAGAAAAGAGAACATGTTCTCTTTCTAAGTCCGTCGGAATTTTAAATAGAAAAACTCTAATGGGACATACGCGGTCGGAATATTCGATGAAAAAAATCCGTCTGACTTTTTCCATCGGAAATTCCGATCATGTGTACAAGGCATCAGGGGTGGACTGACAACTCATGGGGCCCACGGGCAATAGGAGATTATGGGGCCCCTGGCAATGGGAGATTATAGGGCCCCCAGGCAATAGGAGATTATGGAGCCCCCAGGCAATAGATTATGGGGCCACACAGTATACACACACATACAGTATACATACACAGAGACACACAATATACACACATAGTATACACACAGAATACACATACACACACTGAAAAGGTACTGGAGAGGCGGGGCAGCTATAATCTTTGATTTTTTTTTAAAACACAGATTTTTGCATACTGTCCCTGGTTTTACTGAGGTTGGCAAACCTTATGGGGCTCCTTAGTGACATTGGGCCCTCGGGCAGTGCCCGAGTGCCCGAATGTTCAGTCCACCCCTGCAAGGCATAAGTCACAAAGGAAACAAAATGTAACCAACTCAAGTTGTGTACATTCCAGTACTGAAAAGAGCAAAATAGAAAATGTTGAAAAATGTGGTGGAAATTGCTTATGTTGCTCATTGTATTCTTTGCTTCATTTTCTTTCTTGACAACTTAAACAATTCTTTTGAGCAATAAAACGGAAAATTGTTATTCTTACCTACGGTAATTTTCCTTTCCTGGCCTGTCCTCCCGTCAGCACATCATGGGTTAATCCCCTCCTCCGGTCCACCAGTACCACCTTCTTCTAGCTAATAAGTAGGGGGCCCCTCCTCCCAGTCCTTGTTCCACTAATTTGGCGGACGACAGACTATAGGGAGGGAAAGGCTGTGCTGACGTGAGGACAGGCCAGGAAAGGAAAATTACCGTAGGTAAGAATAACAATTTTCCGTTTTCCTGGCCAGTCCTCCCGTTAGCACATCATGGGATTTAATTTAGCACCCTAGGGCGGGAAAATGTATATAAGACTCGGACGACAACTATAAATGCTGCTTAAGTGAATCTTTCTTTATTCTGCCTGAAAAGGAGCCGATACCACGGCATTTCCGAAACTAGACGCCTTAGATGACGTCACGTCTAGATTGTAATGCTTTGCGAAGGTCTTGCAGGAACTCCAACTGGCCGTCTTGCATATTTCCTCAACTGGTATTTTGGCAAATGCTGCCCAGGAGGCTGCCACCCCTCTGGTAGAGTGAGCTCTAGTTGCCTGAGGAGGCGTCAGCCCTTGTTTCTCGTACGTGAGTTTTATTACTTTGGTGATCCAGGTCGAGATTATTCTTGTCAAAGCGGCTTGTCCTTTTTAAGGCCCAGATGGTAAGACGAAAAGGGAATCCGTTTTGCGCACTTGTTGAGAACGATGCAGGTAAATTGAGAAAAGGTTGACCATGTCCAGAGGTCTGAGGTCCAGTTCTTCTTCCTGCATAGGCGGTGATGTAAAGCTAGGTAGCACTGCCTCCCAGTTAAGGTGAAATTTTGAAATTACCTTGGGCGTTGCTATTGGTGAAGGCCTCAGAATTACCTTGTCTGGAAGGATGATGCAGTACGGTTCCTTACTGGACAGGGCTGCTAGCTCGGATACCCTTCTTGCCGATGTTACGGCGGTGAGAAAAAACAGTTTAAGTGTTAGAAACCAGAATGGACAAGATTCTGCCGGTACAAAAGGATGTAGAAGCAGTGCTCTTAGCACTGTACCTAAGTCCCAGGCCGGAAATAGAGACTTTCTTGGAGGATTCATTTTCATGGTCGCTTTTAAGAATTGTTTTACCAGTGGTTCGTCTGCCCACCTGTATCCTGTAAAACATGACAAGGCTAAAATGTGTACCTTCAATGTACTATAGGCTAAACCTTTGTTTAGAGCAGATTGCAAAAAGTCCAGTACTTGTGCCACATTCGGATCCACTGAAGCAAAATTTTTCTGTAACGCAAAAGTTGTAAACTTTGCCCAAATCCTGTTGTAGGTGGCGTTAGTCGAGGCCTTTCTAGACTTTAACAGTGTTGAGATTACTTCCTTTGACATGCCTTGTGCCTGGAGTCTGGTTGATTCAGCAGCCAGGCCGTCAGTTGCAACCTGTTCGGGTTGGGGTGTACCCATTGGCGCTGCCATAGGAGATCCCTCTTTAGCCGCAGACGTATTGGGGGGGTCCGACGCCATGTGTAGGTGTAGAGGGAACCACGGCCTCTGCAGCCAGAAGGGTAGCATTATTATTGTATGGACCTTTTCTCTCGCAATCTTTAACAAAGCCCTCATTACTAGCGGCACCAGCGGAAAGATGTAAGCTAGGGGAAAATCCCATGGAATGGAGAAGGCATCTTGGGTCAAGGCTTTGTTGCAACGGAACCTGGACACAAATTGGGGTGTCTTTGTATTGACTCGGGTCACCATTAGATCCACTGAGGGTGTCCCTCACTTGGAAAAGATTGGTTCTAGGAACTTTTTGTTCAAGGCCCATTCGTTCTTGTCGGGGAGCTCCCGAATCAGATGATCCGCGATGGAATTTTGGCTGCCCGAACTGCTGTTGGGGCTTCCAGATATGCTTCGGCCCACACAAATATTTTGGTTGCCACCTGCAGAAGTGGCAAGCTCTTGGTTCCGCCCTGTCTGGCTATATATGCCACTGCCGTCTTGTTGTCTAACATTAGTTTGACTCAAGCTCCCTGAACTAGCTTCTCGAAGGCCCGCAGGGCCAGGTATGCGGCTTGCAGCTCCAAAAGGTTGGAGTGTCGGGATTCCATCTTGCTCCAAACTCCCTGCATCTGCTTGCCGAGGCAGTGAGCACCCCAGCCCCGGAGACTGGCACCCGAAGTTATCAGAATCCAGTCCCCAGGGCCGAGGGGCATGCCCCGCAACAGGTTCTCTGATGACTTCCACCAAGCTAGGTTCTGTCGAATCCGGTTTGGTATGCGAATCCTCTGGTGGAGAGAGGTACCGTCCCATTGGTTCAAGAAGGTTGCCTGGAAGGCTCTTGTGTAGAACCTTGCCCAAGGAATGGTTGGGCTTGCTGCAGTAAACATCCCGAGTAGGGTCACACAATCTCCTGCCGTTAGCGACGTTGACTTCATCACGCTGCTGAAGCAGGCTACCAATTCTGCCTTCTTTCGTTCGGGTAGGAGGACAAGGCCTCTGTTTGTACTGAGAATTAGTCCCAGATATTCCATCTGTTGTGAGGAAATCAATTGGCTCTTTTGCCTGTTGATGATCCAGCCAAATTTTGATAGGATTTCTAGAACCATCTCGCGTTGAGACGCCAAGAATCTTAGGTATCTTTGGTGGCTTTCGTTGATTGGGACGTGCAAATATGCATCCGTTAGATCGACTGATATCAGCCAGTCTCCTGGTTGCAACACAGAGATGATTGTAAATACAGATTCCATCTTGAACGTCTTGGGTTCTATGAAGTGGTTTAGAATTCTCAGGTCCAGAACTGGTCTGAGATCCCTCGATGCTTTGGGAACTAGAAAGATTGGAGAGTATACCCCTTTTCCTTGTTGGGATAGGGGTACTGGCGAAATTGCATTCCTTTGCTGTAAGCCGTCTAAATATTCTTGTAAGCAGATCCGTTTCCTCTGATCTGTCGGCCATTCTGTGTGGACCACCGTATTGGGTGGTTTCTTCTAAAAGGATATTTTGTAACCGTATCTGAAAGTCTTGCGGACCCACTGGTCCTTGACTTCTTCCGCCCATACTTCATAGAAGGACATTAACCTGGCGCCCACCTGGGGGGAATGGGCGGTTAACCCGTCAAAAAGTTTTTTCGGGTTTTTTAGCAGTCTGTGCCGCTCTAGACTTTACTTTCCGCAAGAAAGAATTTTGTGGATTTTTCCAGTAGGGTCTTGTATATTCCCGTCCTGGCCTGTATGACCTGGCGTCATACGCCCTCTTGTAGTCTGATTGGGCTGGCCGGGTGGCCTGCTGTGTCTTCCTGGGTCTCTGTGGCATTAGACCCGACTTTCCCTCTGTAGCTCGACTAATGGCTTCTTCTAGGGTCTTTCCGAACAGCACCTTGCCGTTAAACGGAATATTGCAGAGACTCAGTTTTGAGGTGCTGTCTGCTCCCAAATGTCGCAACCAGAAGGCCCTCTTTGCCGTCACTGCAAAAGCCATGATTCTTGTGAGTAACTTTGTCAGGTCCATAGAGGCTTCTGCTATGAAATCGGCGGCAAGATCAAATTCCTCCATTGTCTGACTGATTCTGACCCTGTATCTGCTTTTAGTGCTGCTTGGGTTCTCGTGGTCCAAACCTTGAGTGCTCTGGAGACTGAGGTTAGGGCAATAGCTGGACGGCACGCTGCACCCGCAGCTGAGTACACCTTCTTTAGGTCTGTGTCTGCATGTCTGTCCATTGGGTCTTTGAAGGTTGTAGAATCTTGCAATGGCAACGCGACCTGTCGGGCCAGGCGCTGTAAGGCCACATCTATGCCCAACGGGGAGTCCCAAAGGTCTGCTTCTGGGGTTTTAAAAGGGTACAACCTTGAGAAACGGTTCTGTATGTTTGCCCTCTTTTCCGGCTTTTCCCATTCTTCCTCGAACCATTCTCGGATCTCTGGCAAGAGGGGGAAAGTAACCCCTTGTCTCTTCCGGCTAGGAAAAAATCTTTTGATTTTTTCAGGTGGCTGAACATCTTGATCCCAGTCAATGGCCTCCCTTACGGCTGTGACAAATGAATCAATATATTGAAAATCAAATAAATATTCTGAGGGCTCTTCAGAGTCCGATGAGTCTAGTGATAGCGCCTCCCGGGCAGGTGATTTGTCGTGCACTGGCTGATTGGCGCTACTTTGGATCTTGATCTAGGTGATTTGGTGGCTGAGGCTGACTGAATACCCTCTGCCACTGCTTCTTGAATAAAGTCTCTAATTCTTCTCACCTCTGCTTCCCTGTCTGTAGGCACGTCCTTAATGCAGCTGGTGCATAGAAGTTTGCCAGGTTCGGATGGTGCCGAACCTGCCCAACAAAGACCATCGTCTGGGCGGGGTCTTGATACATTTGGCTCTGCTACAGTCGCAGAGTGACTGGATTTGCGTGCTGGACTAGAATGGGACTTATGCATTGCCCGAGAGCCAGACGCTTGCGGAGATTTTGAGCGGTGGCGGGACTTTTTTCTCCGTTCATGTCTTATCTTAGGGCTTCTGCTCCTAAAAAGACAACCAAGAAACACTACCTTTAGCTCTTGGTATTGCACTCTTTTACATTGTGGCCCCCGTTGACCCCTCCTACCTGTCCAACCTTGGTGCATCCTGAGGCTGTGGTGAGCTCATGCTGTGTAAAGAAGCAGGATACGCACATCAGGCGGTGAAGCAATTGATACCAGTGTACTAAGAAAAAAAAGTGTGTACCTAATTGTGTATTTCTTATTTATCTATATATTTTATTATTATTATTATTATATATAGATATATACAGTATATATATTTTTATTTTATTTATTTTTACCTATGCACCCCAAAATAATATCCACTGTATGTATGTACATTTTTTACAACCTCCTCTTTACCTTTAAAGAGAAGGAAAAATTCCAGGGTGGCAGCAGGTGTTTAGAGAAAAAAAAGAAAGGTACCTTTAAGAATAGTGCAGCGCTGACACAATCTTTCACACACTCCTCCTCAGCTGGAGGCTTACCTAGAGCTTCCTCTCCCAGACAGTGGCAGACCACACTGAGCCTCCTGCCCTGGAGAGTCTTTATAGCCGATTTGGGCCCGCCCATGGCACGCCCCTGGCCCCACCCCCCCTGTGACATCACCACCGACTAACAGAAAGTGGAGGAAGGAGGGGCGGCGCGCTCCTATGGAGCTCAGAACTGAATAAGGAGAAGGAGCCACAGCATGTCCTAGCAGATGGACAGGAGACACACCACAGCCCCTGTTAACACAGTAAGCTTCCTACAAGCTAAAACGCCCGCAGCTCATGCACCTGAGCGTCCAGTGTCATAAAGGGGCATACCTTTATTACTTCTGGACCTTCCAACCCGAGGAGAGGCTGAACCTGGGTGGGGATGGTTCGGCAGGGGGTTCTTTTCTTCCTCTTTGTTCGTAGTTTGTTTGTCTGGAAGAGTCTTAGGTGGTCTGATCGTCCGACCAAAAAAAAGGAACAAGGACTGGGAGGAGGGGCCCCCTACTTATTAGCTAGAAGAAGGTGGTACTGGTGGACCGGAGGAGGGGATTAACCCATGATGTGCTGACGGGAGGACTGGCCAGGAAAGACTTTTTTTAGACTGTATACCGATCCCATTAGAGGTTTCTTTTTCTCCTCCTTCACAGGCCTAACTTGATCCCCAAGCATTAAAGTTCTCTCAAAATTCCCTCTACAATGAAAAGTAGAGTTGCTTTTCAATACCCACTAGGCAACATCTCAGGTGGTTCTGGCCAGCTCAGTAGATTGCTTTAAGAAAGGCCTGGATACTTTCCTAAATGTACATAAAAAATATAAATGGGTACTAACCTTTATAGGTAAAGTTGATCCAGGGAAAATATGATTGCCTCTCTGGGAATCAGGATGGAATTTTTTTCCCCTGCTGTAGAAAATTGGAGCATGCTCTGTTGGGGTTTTCGCCTTCCTCTGGATCAACTGTTGGTATAGTATTGGATGTATGGGATATTTTTATGTATTTATTTTATGGTTGAACTAGATGGACTTGTGTCTTTTTTCAACCTGACTAACTATGTAACTATATTACACATAAGTGGAGACTACTACACACACTTGGTTATTACTGTGCACAGCACTTTATTAGCGGTTAAGTTTACATTGCAAGCGTATATCAACATAATTTCACAGATTTCCCTGCAGCTTTGTAACAGTCATGTAACCACCTTGGAGAAATATAATCTTTCTTAACAATTACATTTTTTATTATATTAAATTGAGCTGAGCAGATTAAAGAGGTCAATGATCCATGCATGAATTTCACTTGTATATCCAATCCAAAATAATAGGAAGTCTCCCTGGAATATGTATGTCTCAAATAATCAAAGAATCTGTATGTTGTCACATAATGACAAAGTAATGGTGGAGTATGAATAAAGTGAAAAAACTCACGCGCTAAAGGCCTAAACAGTGTATAAGCAAGCTGCTAGCACAATACCCCAGTATCACAGCGTAGAAACAAAAAAGGGTAGCTCTAAAGAAATAAAATGATATAGAAAATATTCAAAATGAACAGCACTCATTATTGGTGCTAATGTGTGCAAAAAATGGGTCTATCTACGAACCACATAATAATCAAAACGGACTTTAATGTTAGGTAATCAATAAAGTTACCATGCATAAATAAAGCAATTCATATGTTAAAACAACACCAATATAAGTGGGTATGTAAGAAATACAACACGTATATGACATCAGTAACCACTAAAATGCTAGATATAGTTCATGTGCATATAAATAAACTTCAATTTATGTGCATGAAAAAAATACATGAATTAAAAGACATCCAACTTATATAAAGTGGCATAAAGTGCTTAGTGCATAAAATTCCAGAGTTCATAAGGTAAATAAATATAGATGTAGAGGGCTCCAGAACCAGTGACAACTCATCAGATGGATAAAGAGGTATCTCCAAACAGAGAAGTCAGAGAATATTCAAATTCCCAAGGTGGAAAAAGTGGGGTCATGCCACCCTAGTGTGGTAAAAAGGGTTTTTGAAGCTTTTAAATACAGAGGAAGCGGTCAATGTATGCCTTAATATAATACACAGCTCCAATCCTTGTCTTTCATCAGGTGCAAGGCAATCTCTTGGCCAGATAAACACTGCTTCCAGACCAGTCTATATAATAACTCATATCCTCAGAAGTTGATGTCAGCTATCTTCAAACAGCACAAACAGGAAGTGCAAGGAAGTGACTACAGGACACGTTATGCAATCACTTTCTTCTATACAGTTCCTGATTGTGCTGCTTGAAGACATCAACTTCTGAGGATATGAGTGGTTGAGCTATTTGGACTGGTCTGAAACCGGTGTTTATCTGGCTGAGAGATTGCCTTGTGTCTGAGAGACCAGGATTGAAGCTGTGATGTCTTTTAATTTATGTATTTTCATAGCTCCCAACTGTCACTGATTTTAAAGGACTGTCCCTGATTTGGAGCAATGTCCCTCTGTCCCTCTTTGTCCCTCATTTGTCCCTCATTTTGATCTGATCTATATAGTTGTATATACAATTCACTTTTTATCTTTCAAAAAGTGTTTCTTAGTGCTAAACCTTTCACCCAAATTCTAAATTGTTGCATTTGTAAATTGTAAAAGCCAATATAAAGGAACAGAAGTGGTAAAAAAAAAGTCCTTGTGGATTTGATTAACTTTTTTTGGTTAACTCTCCTTTAAGGGGGTGTGTCAGGGGTGTGTCCTATGCCTACATACGTTTTTAAGTAGGTGTCCCTCATTCCTGTCTCAAAATGTTTGGAGGTATGTATTTTATCATGCACATGAATCAAAGTTTATTTATATGTACATTAACTATATCTAGCATTTTAGTGATTGCTGATGTCATATATGTGTTTTATTTCTTATATACCCACTAACTGTATATTGGTGTATTTTCACATATGAACTGCTTTTTTTATGCACAGTAACTTTATTGATTACCTAACATTCAAGTCTGTTCTGATTAATATGTGGTTCATAGATATACCCATTTTTTGCACAAATTAGCACCAATATTAAGTGTTGTTCATTTTGAATATTTTCTAGATCATTATTTTCCTTTAATGGTGGAATATGACCATGAACTTCAGTTCACTGCTACCTTATTGGCCTTGAAAACACAGCGTTTGGCAAACACATGGCTTAGATTTTCTGGTGGATTGAGGTTTGCTGATGGAATGGTAGATCACCAATATACTCTGCAATTTGTTCATCCATATGCATTTTTATTATTTATTTATTTCAGGTTCTTATATAGCGTTGTCAATTTATGTAGCATTTTACACATATATATTGTACATTCACATAAATCCCTGCCTTTGAGGAGCTTACAGTCTAAGGTCCCTAACTCAATTTTTTACACAGGATGCAATTAACCTACAGTACCAGCATGCTTTTGGAGTGTGTGAGGAAACACACAAAGGCACAGGGAGAACATGCAAACTCCAAACAGGTAGCACCATGGTTGTGATTCGAATCAACTATCCCAGTGCTAATAGGAGAAAGTGCTAACCACTTAGCCACTGTGCTGCCTATACTACCATATAATCCTTACTGTACCCAATCAATAAACTATGGTTGTAACAGCTATTAACTACTGAATAAGACACATTTGAACAAAACTAAGAATAAATTGCATTGTTGCTCTAGGCCACATTAGTCTTAAATAAAGCCTTATTATGACGTTTTAATTCATATTCATTTGTATTTGAGATTTTTGATAAAAATAGCCACAGCTGTATCTCATTTGGCACAAGCTGAGTTCCCTGTCTTAGGCATCTCATTGATATTTTATGGGATATACTTTCTCTATGCCTACTAACCTGTGCAACATAAAATATGTAGTTCCCCATTTCACTCATTACAGCCAATGTTTGTCATGTTGGCAGCATAGCTTAATCCAGGATATCTATGAATTTCTAAAGCAGTGTACAAATACTTGCAGGCAGGGGCGGACTGACTATTGAGGAACTCGGCACTGCCCGAGGGCCCCATGCCACAAGGGGGCCCCATCAGGGTTGCCAGGCTCATTAAAACCAGGGACAGTATGTAAAAATCGGTGTTTTTTTTACATCTGTTCCTGATATGTCCAAAACCTACATGCTTTTGATGTGAAAATCCAGAGATTTTAGCTGCCCCGCCTCTGTACTGCCACCTGGCTTGGTGGCCATCTGTAAGCCTGGGGGGCCCATAATCTTCTATTGCCCGGGGGCCCCATGAGTTGTCAGTCCGCCCCTGCTTGCAGGTCTGTTTTTCTGAGACATACAGGCTGTTTCTAAGTGGTGTTCAGTTTCCTTTAATTAAATTGACAAATAGATCACAATGAAATGTTACACAAAATAGAAAATATCAAACTTTTGTGTCTGGGAGGGTTCTCATGTATCTAGGCCATGGTATGTCTAGTAGTAGTTAGTCATTTAACTGGACTTGTTCTGTAATGTTGAGGAACAATCATTCCAAGCCACTTCTTCAGTTCTAACAAGTGTCAGGAAAAACTACTTAGATGATAACATCTGCAATCTTTGCATGGTGATTGGTTTAAGTGATGGTACTACCTGTTTGTATATAAATGCTGGGGTGTCTTCCTGACACTCATCAGAAGTGAAAACATGGCTTGGACAAGCTACCGAATGTCTTCAATATTAAAAAACAAGTCCTGTTGAATGTGACTAAAGCCCTGTACATGCGATCGGAATTTCCGATTGGAAAAAGTCAGACAGACTTTTTCCATCAGAAATTCCGACCATGTGTATGCCCGATTGGAGTAATTCCATCGGAAATTCCGATGAATTTTATCAGAGTTTACATAGAGAACAAATAAAAGTGAGAGGCGTACTCACTTTTGTGAGATACTGTACCTGTAAAAAAAAAATATTAGTGAGAGCAACCATATTTTTAACAGTGTGGGTGCATTTTAAAGCCTAGTTGTAGTTTTATTTAAAATTAAATAAATGACTGTGAGTTCAGTAAAAACAAAAACATTTTTTTGAATGTCTTAATTTGTTTTGTTTTTTTGTATCTGGATATAAGCTCCAGCAAAAGCACAAAGTCCTTTTCCCAAGGCAGCAGTCTGCAGATAAAACTGCTTCTCTGCGTGAGAGCAGGGGCTCTCTGCAGTGGTCTGAAACCTTCCCTGCAGAGTCACAGCTCGAGCTTTGCAATCGGCAGAGAACAGAAGCTATAGTGGGTAAAACATTTCATAAATAATATTTCTTACCCTTTACCAAACTTAGCACCTGATCACTACAAATAGCAAGAAAATAGCAGTCTTAGAAAGGTCAACTTACTGATTAAACAAATCCACATGCAGAGAATTAAAGTGCCAACCCTCAAAATTAACTTTTCATATTGCTTTTTCGTTTAAATATTTTATTGAAAAATCATGAGATAACATTACAGGTAATATACAGAGGAAAACATACCATTGTATTGAAATAAGTACATTGGCTTATACGATGAAAATCTACATAACTAAAATGAAGTCAAAGCAGTGAGATTATGTCTTATCGAGTTATTCAAGGGTTAATCTTATGTATATAAACTCTGCCTAGGCAAAGTATAGAATCAATATTTCCTCTATAGCAGGGTAACGTATTCATCCCACTGCTGAGCTAGGGTCTAGTTACAGCACTAGTAGTATGTAATGCTAAACCAAACATAATGGAAGTTACCAGAGAGAAAATATAATGTGAGTAAGGAGGGGGGGGGGGCATAGAGAAAGACAAGAAGAGATAGAAATTAGAATAAAGAGAAGATGAAGAGGAAGGGCCCCACGAGGACAGAGCTACTTCCAATAGGATATTGGTATGAATGTATGTTTGAGTACCTTCTACCATGATGTACTCAGTTCTCTAAGGCCGCGTACACATGATCGGTCCAAACTGATGAAAATGGACTGAAGTCCAGTTTCATCGGTCCAAACCGACCAAGTATAGGGCCCGTCGGTCCGTCGTCCTTCGGACCAAAGTTTGAAAACTTGCTTTAAAATCAGACTGGACGCCTGACCTTGCGCTCCTCCACCTTACATTTGAGGATGCCCCACAGATGCTTAATAGGGTTTAGGTCTGGAGAAATGCTTGGTCAGTCTATCACCTTTACCCTCAGCTTCTTTAGCAAAGCAGTGGTAATCTTGGAGGTGTGTTTGGGGTCATTATCATGTTGAAATATTGCCCTGCGGCCCCTTCTCCGAGGGGAGGGGATCATGCTCGGCTTCAGAATGTCACAGTACATGTTGGCATTCATGGTTCCCTCAATGAATTGTAGCTCCCCAGTGTCGGCAGCACTCATGTAGCACCAGACCATGACACTCCCACCACCATGCTTGACTCCTCACTTGGTTGCCACCACACACAATTGACACCATCTGAAGCAAATAAGTTTATCTTGGTCTCATCAGACCACAGGACATGGTTCCAGTAATCCATGTCTCTGGTCTGCTTGTCTTCAGAAAACTGTTTGCGCGCTTTCTAGTGCATCATCTTTAGAAGAGGCTTCCTTCTGGGACAACAGCCATGCAGACCAATTTGATTCAGTGTGCATCATATGGTCTGAGCACTGTCAGGCTGACCCTCCACCCCTCCAACCTCTGTTGCAATGCTGGAAGCACTCATACGTCTATTTCCCAAAGTCTACCTCTAGATATGACCCTGAAAACTTACACTCAACTTCTTTGGTCGACCATGGCGAAGCCTGTTCTGAGTGGAACTTGTTAAACTGCTGTATGGTCTTGGCTACCGTGCTGCAGCTCAGTTTCAGGGTTTGGCAATCTTCTTATAGCCTATGCCATCTTTATGTAGAGCAAAAAAAAATTTTCAAATCCTCAGAGAGTTCTATATCATAATAATAATAATAATAATAATGCAAGTCTTATATAGCGCTGTCTTACCCTAACTTGCCAGGCAAGCTATGAAGCCAGACGAGCTTCTTGCCAGACAAGCTTCTGAAGCCACAGCCGAAGCTGTAGCTCATCGGGTCTCGAGGCGCTTATATAGTAACATAGTCACTATTACCCAAATCAATGGTACTCATTTTACCGACCTCGGAAGGATTGAAGGCTGAGTGGACCCCGCCGGGATCGAACCTGTGACCCTGAGGGCTCAGGTGATCACAGATTGCTGCAACAGAGCATTAGCCTGCTGAGCCATCTTACATGAGGTGCCATGTTGAACTTCCATTAACCAGTATGAGAGAGTGGGAGCGATAACACAAAATTTAACACACCTGCTCCCTATTCACACCTGAGACCTTGTAACACTAACAAGTCACATGACACTGGGGAGAGAAAATAGCTAATTGGGTCCAAGTTGGACATTTTCACTTAGGGGTGTACTCACTTTTGTTGCCAGTGGTTTAGACATTAATAGCTGTGTGTTGCGTTATTTTGAGGGGACAGCAAATTTACACTGTTATACAAGCTGTACACTCACTACTTTACATTGTAGAAATGTGTTATTTCTTAAGTGTTGTCACATGAAAAGTTTTAATAAAATATTTACAAGTAAGGGGTGTACTCACTTTTGTGAGATACTGTATGTATATCCGCATAACCTGTCCATTGGGGAGAGGGGGTAATCTCCCTCCAAAGGGTACATTAGCTACTGTCAGATGCTCAGTATTAAAATAAGCGAACTGAGGGTAGCAAGTAGAGAGCGCAGGGAACAACCCTGAAGGATATGGAAAGCCATATACTATTTAAGCAAAATGAATATTTTATTAAAAAAGGAGCATTTTTAGCCCGAGCGTTCCGATATGGGATTACTGCAAAGAAACATAGAAGAGTGATACGTACCAGAGGGTATATTCGTTAATGTTATTGACTAAAGCCAATTTAAAATAAACAATAATACCTATCACACAGTAACATTTATAACGATGAATAAGAAATCCTAAGTTAATCAAAAAAATGGTAAGGCAGGAAAGAAAGAAAGAACCTAATACCTGTTTTTCTCAAGAATAGAGTGAGGTAACCATATAGAGTGAGGGCCCATTAAGGTGTAGGCTAGTGAGGCTGGATAAGGGTGACCAACTGACCATACATCGGATCAAACTACCCAAAAACAGGGGGCATAAACAAAAAACATAAACAGTGTAAAACACTTGTGGATAAGGTTAAGTCTGTAGTACGGCCATGAAAGGGTCGACCGGTGTGGGTGGGCGGCCTCTACCAACAATTAGGGGTATGAACCTTGTCATACTGATACCATCTGTCCATTGAGTCTTCAGCTAGGGATCCAAAGCGTCCTCGCCTGTTTTGAGCTGCATACTAGCTCATTATGCCTTTGCTTTACAGTTTTTTCAGTGCGAGTATACAACCTCTTTAAAACATGTGTAAATATCACTATTATTACAACTTTACTGAACTCAATTCATAATAAAGTGGTTCTTAAGGCAGAAGGTTTTGTATCTTAATGCATTCAATGCCATAAGATACAAAACCTTCTCTGTGCAGCAGCTCCCCTCAGCCCCCCAATACTTACTTGAGCCGCATCTCGATTCAGCAATGTTGCACAAGAGCCTTGGCTGTCAGGAACTCTCCATCCTCATTGGCTGAGACAGCAGCGAGCGCCATTGACTCTTACTGCTGTTAATTAAAGTAAGTGAGCCAGGGAGGAGAGAGGTGGTGGCGCTCTGTGTCTGAATGGACACACAGAGCAGCGGCTCAGCTTGGGTGCCCCTATGGCAAGCTGCTTGCTGTGATGGCATTTAGCAGGAGGAAGGGGCCTGGAGCACCGACGAGGGACCTGAGAAGAGAAGGATCTTGGCTTTTAAACAAAACAAAAAAATCAAGACTTTATTATCACTTTAATTTCCTGCAGTACAATTATTCAGGTCTAAAACCATTAGTAGAAGTTTCCATTGCAGTTTAGAGAACTTTCTTACGGTGTACACATACTGCTCTGGCTTCCCTCCCCTTCTTCAATATTTTATTAAATTACCAACATAAAATTCAGGTCAAGATTATGACACGCTTTTCCATGAATGGGGTATTTGGCTGTGCATATGCTGAGGACAAGTTGAAAGAATTGGGAAGATTTGGAACAGCTGCTGTGCAGAAATAAGCAGGCTGTACAGTGAAGATGTCTAAAAATTGGCATTTCACATCACTATACAGTATATCCTAAGTGCTAAGAAGGGGGTCCGAAGAGGGATAAATGCATTAAAAAAGCATGAATCCTTTAAAATCTGCAATATTTCTATCTTTTTTTGTGTGGAGAGACAGAGAAAAAAGTGCTAGTTCCTATTCAGCTATGTTTGACCTAAACACACGTATTAATGTGTCCAGATATAGAGGAAGGGGCTTTTGCTAACAGCTTTGGGTCAAATAACTTTTTTGTCAGCTAGCAACATCAGCACTGTCAGCATTTTGACCAGCCAGGAAAGCTGGAAACGATGAAGAATCAGACAAAAATAAAGAATCCCTTTATACTTTTTTCCAGGTTGTATCAGCACCACAGCACAGTAGTATTTGCACTATTAGTATCTCAGGCCGAGCAGAAAAGCTGAGGGCGATGATTTGGTGAAAAACTGAAAAAATAAATATTGATTTTCTTATGAACTTTGGTTCCACATGAAAGCATCATGGACTTCCAATCGCAGCATCATAATAATTAAAGAACACCATCAGCATTTTGAACCATACAGGAGGAGGTGATCATAAAATTTCCAGTGTTTCTTTAAAGCAAATCTGTTCTCAGAAAATCATGGGGACTACCACTGCTGATTTCATTTTAAAGCCCATTTTTTTAGTGCTGTTTTTTTCTAACTTTTATCTGAAAAAAAGGTTAGGATGTAATATTGAAAACAGGGGGTGCTAATAAGCAAATCACAAGGGTGAGGCCTAATCTAACAACCTAATTAAGCAGCAGTCACAATAAAGTGTTCACACACTAATAATAACATGAAAAATATGTGGGGAGATGTGGCACTTGCTAAATCTAAAATAAATAAACTGATAATCAATAAATAATTAAAATATAATGCAAATAAACAACTCCTGTGCAAATAAGAAAATAACTAGTAACTCTGTGCTCAGTTACTTATGTGCAAAGTATTGCATGTGCAAATACGCAAATAAATATGTAAACATCGACAATGCCAGCAAGCAGTAGTGCAAAACAATGTGCAAAAATGTTCCAAGTTTAACAGACAGAAATTGTGTAAGTCAATAAATAAGTCCTCTGTGTTAAAGGAATGTGCAAGTCACACTTAAAAACGAAGAGTGTGCAAAGAAAATCTCTGTGTTAATCCAAATCAAAAAAAGTTCCAAGTACAAAGTGACGAATCCAATAGGAGTTTCCTCAGGTACAAAGTGCAAATGCCTTCATCCAGTGCGGGTGCCAACATTTCGCCCAGCCTCTCACCTTATTTGGCTCATATAAAAGTGGATCCACATTGGCCAAGCGGTCCCTGATACAGTGATTCCCTGTCTGCTCAGAATCCCGGTCAGATTCCCTGGATATTCATGCTCAATGGTAGAGGAAGGAAGAGGGGCTCCATAGTGTAGTATGTTAAATCAATAGTTTAATCAATAATAAAGTAATACACTTACAATTTCAATGTAAACAAACAGCAATGAGAAACAGACTTCTGATCTCACTCGCGACCGGAAGTGACGTCACCACATCTCTCTTTCCCTGATGCGTTGCGTCACTGTCCACGTGAAAAAGCAGACAGGGAATCGGGGACCACTCGGTCAGTGTGGATCCATTAAAAAGGCTTTTATATGAGCCAAATGAGGTGAGAGGCTGGGGGAAACGTGGGTACCCGCACTGGATGAAGGCATTTGTACTTTGTATCTGAGGAAACTCCTAATGGATTCATCACTTTGCACTTGAAACTTTTTTGGATTTGGATTAACACAGAGATTTTCTTTGCACACTCTTCATTTTTTAAGTGTGAATTGCATATTACTTTAACACAGAGGACTTATTTATCGACACAATTTCTGTGTCTGTTAAACTTGGAAAATGTTTGCACATTGTTTTGCACAACTGCTTGCTGGCACAGTTGATGTTTACTTATTTATTTGCATATTTGCACATTCAATACTTTGCACATGAATACCTGAGCACAGAGTTACTAGTTCATTGCTTATTTGCACAGGAGTCATTTATTTGCATTATTTGGACATATTTTAATTTATTGATTATCAGTTTATTTATTTAAGATTTAGCAAGCGCCACATCTCCGCCCATTTATTTATTTTATTTTTAAGATGTAATATACCATCTTCATGCCTCTGCATTCCTATGTTTGTCCTGATGGCACAGTACTCCTCTTACTACCATCAGCATCTTATACAGGCTGCCGGTATCCTTTTCAAGTAAAGCTTTTTGATTAAAAGAGGCACCCTCCATTGGGTGCACATACTGTACCTTTTAGTTGCTTCTTAAGCACACCGCGACTGGAAGAGCTCTAAAAGGTAAATACAATCTTTGCTTCCTAAAGTCAATGGTTGAAGTAGTAAGGCCCCTTTCACATGGGCGGACCATTCAGGACACTCTATGCAGGTCTATGGAGCGACGGATGTCAGCTTTGACATGTCCGCTGACATCCGATCCGCTAAATTTAGATGGATGGAACCTTTTTTCCATCGGTCTGGCAGATTGGATGAAAATGGACAGGCGGTCCGTTTTCATTCGATCCCTCATAGAGGAGAGTGGAGCTCTGACAGGTCTGTCTCTGCACAGTGAGCAGAGACGGACCTGACATCTATCTGCTCAGTGGGGATAAACGGAGCGATTCCCGCTGAGCAAAGTGGAGTCTGTACATGGACACGCCCGTGTGAAGGGGCCTTAAAGTTTATTGAGCAATTTCTATACCAAAACAAATTACAAAGGTACAGGGCCGGCCTTTGGGGTGTGCGGGCTGTGTGACCGCACAAGGCGCCATGAGCGGCAGGGGCGCCGTGCGGCCATCACAGCTCGCAGGCATTTTACCCTGAATGATGTGTTGAATGGGACAGGGGCGGCCGCCGCCCAGGTCACTGCTCAGCAGGCAGCTAGCACGGCACCTCGGCGCTGCAGGGGGGGGGGCGTCGCGCCCAAAGTGTCTGACACACACTCACACTGGTCCCCTTGACCCCTCCTTCCTCCCTCCTCTCCCCTGCTACTGTCCTGGTGTAGCGTGGCGCCGTTGCGTAAAGCGTGCATGCGTAATGCATGCAGCTTCAAATTCTAACGGCGCCAGCCACCAGTAGCAGAGGGCACTGAGTCTTACTGAAGCCAGGAACGGGACGGGAGGAACAGACTACTGCTGTACACGCTGAAGAAAAGTAACGGTAAGGCCGCCCGTCCTGTCCCCTCCCCTCCTCCTAACCTGTTAGCCTGACACTGAATTTATAAAAAAAAAAAAACGTACAAAAAAATGATGTTACGTCACCCCCCTCCTCTGTGTCACCCCCCTCCTCTGTGTCACCCCCCTCCTCTGTGTCACCCCCCCTCTTCTTTGTCACCCCCCCCTCCTCTGTGTCACCCCCCCTCCTCTGTGTCACCCCCCCTCCTCTGTTTCACCCCCCTCCTCTGTGTCACCCCCCCTTCTGTGTCACCCCCCTCCTCTGTGTCACCCCCCCTCCTCTGTGTCACCCCCCCTCCTCTGTGTCACCCCCCCTCTTCTGTGTCACCCCCCCTCTTCTGTGTCACCCCCCCTCTTCTGTGTCACCCCCCTCCTCCGTGTCACCCCCCCTCTTCTGTGTCACCCCCCCCTCCTCTGTGTCACCCCCCCCTCCTCTGTGTCACCCCCCTCTTCTGTGTCACCCCCCCTCCTCTGTGTCACCCCCCTCCTCTGGGTCACCCCCCCCCTCCTCTGTGTCACCCCCCCTCCTCTGTGTCACCCCTCCTCCTCTGTGTCACCCCTCCTCCTCTGTGTCACCCCACCCCCTCCTCTCTGTCACCCCCCCTCCTTTGTGTCACCCCCCCTCTGTCATCTTACCCCCCCCTCCTCTGTGTCAGCTTACCCCCCTCCTTCGTGTCACTCCCCCTCCTCTGTCAGCTTACCTCCCCTCCTCTGTCAGCTTACCTCCCCCTCCTTTGTCAGCTTACCTCCCCCTCCTCTGTGTCAGCTTACCTCCCCCTCCTCTGTGTCAGCTTACCTCCCCCTCCTCTGTGTCAGCTTACCTCCCCCTCCTCTGTGTCAGCTTACAGCCCCTCCTCTGTGTCAGCTTACAGCCCCTCCTCTGTGTCAGCTTACACCCCCTCCTCTGTGTCAGCTTACACCGCCTCCTCTGTGTCAGCTTACACCGCCTCCTCTGTGTCAGCTTACACCGACTCCTCTGTGTCAGCTTACACCCCCTCCTCTGTGTCACCCCCTCTCCTCTGTGTCAGCTTACCCCCCTTCTCTCTCTCATACTTAGCCCCTCGCTCACCTCCTCTCTCCCATCCACCACTCTTTCTCTAACCTCCCTCTCTCTCTCTCTCTCTCTCTCTCTCTCTCTCATCCTCACCCCCACCAAATCACTTCACCCCCTTTCTCTCATCCCCCTCGCCTCCTCCTCTCTCCCACCTGCCCCTGGCACCCTGTGATTAGGTCAAGTGGTCATGTCCGTCGGGGAGCGGCCCGGGCATTCAGTGTGACAGGCGTCGGCAGTAGGAAGAAAAAAAAAGGTGAGAGACTTGTCTCCCTCGTGAGTTTTTGCTGCTGGCCCAGGGGAGTAGGTATTGGTCTGGAGAGTGGGAGGGAGCAGCCAGAAAGTCAGTGTCTAACGTGTTATGCCTCCATAGTAAAATGCTGGGGCTTTTACTATAGGAGGCATTGGTGGACTACAAGGCCCAGCATTTTACTATAGGGGCATTGGTGGACTACAAGGCCCAACATTTTATTATAGGAGGCATTGGTGGAGTACAAGGGCCCAGCATTTTACTGTAGAGGCATTGGTGGACTACAAGGCCCAGTATTTTACTATAGGAGGCCTTGCCTTCTATAGTAAAATGCTGGGCCTTGTAGTCCACCAATGCCCCCGTATAGTAAAATGCTGGGCCTTGTTGTCCACCAATGCCCCTATAGTAAAATGTTGGGCCTTGTAGTCCACCAATGCCTCCTACAGTAAAATGCTGGGCATTGTAGTCCACCAATGCCCCTATAGTAAAATGCTGGGCCTTGTTGTCCACCAATGCCCCTATAGTAAAATGTTGGGCCGTGTAGTCCACCAATGCCCCTATAGTAAAATGCTGGGCCTTGTAGTCCACCAATGCCCCTATAGTAAAATGCTGGGCCTTGTAGTCCACCAATGCCTCCTATAGTAAAATGCTGGGCCTTGTAGTCCACCAATGCCCCTATATTAAAATGCTGGGCCTTGTAGTCCACCAATGCTGTAGTGTCAATGTGTATTGTGTAGTTGTCTGTGGGTAGTGTATTGTGTAGCGTTCAGTGTGCATTGTGTAGGTCTGTGGGTTGTGTATTGTGTAGTGGTCTGCGGGTAGTTTATTGTGTAGCGGTCAGTGTGTAGCGGTCTGGGGGGGGGGGGGCGCCATAGGATTAGCTCACACAGGGCGCCTGAACACCTAAGGCCGGCCCTGCAAAGGTAGTACAGAAAGTTGGAGTTTGTTACAGACACTAGGCATTCAATGATGTACGCCAGTGGTTCTCAACGTCAGTCCTCAAGTAGCCCCAATGGGTCATGTTTTTGGAACTTCCCTTAGATAAAATAGCATTAAAGCAGCTGTGCAAAGTAAAGAAAACCCAGAAAACATGGCCCTTTGGGGTACTTGAGGACTGAGGTTGAGAACCACTGATGTATACAATGACAAAAAGAGTACTTCAGCCACTTTGTTTGTGTAGTCAGTCTGCAGAATGGGCAGGGGAGAGGATTTTTGGTGTCCGACCAGTAACAGGGACAGTTTACGGGCATGGGTGTAGGAAAGGCTGGTGTTACAGAACATAGAGACAATGATCAATTGGACAAATAGAGAGGGTGAATCTGAGACAGCAATGAAAACCTGAGAGTGGGTTCCAACTCCTCCCCAATCTATCCAAAGCTACAAAAAAACAATGATTTAGCTTTAGGCTCCATTCACAATGCCCAATTCTGCCTGTGATTCCAGAATTGCAGCAAAACATGGGATCCATTTGCGATACCATTATTTCTTAATGGCACCCCAAACGACAGTCAAAACGCACTTATATCGTGGCAAAAATTGCACTGCAATACACGCCTGGCTTTGTGCCAAAGTTTGATACATAAGCTTATTTGGCACATTTTTGGAACAGAGGGAGGTCCGTTCAAAAGGAATGGAGTTGCTCCAAAAATGTGCCACAAAAAAGCTTGGTGCAGCAGGTGTCACTGCAGTACACTTACAGTAGGTGGGAATGGAGCATAAGATTCATGTTGAATTTTTGTTTACACATTATATGTAGAATATCACAACAATAAAAAACAAAAAAGAAAATAGACTGCTGCACACCCTTAAGAGTTAACTACAAAAATGTATTAGAATAAGTACACATGTATGTCAGGTAACCCACGGAACGAAACATGTAAACTCTTGGGGAACAGGGACCCCCCTATGCACACTTCAGCCTCACGGTTTTTCCTTCACTAGCTCGGTAATATTGTACCTTGAGCAGATATACCACCAATTAAAGGATGCCTTATGGAGACATGAAAAGCACACCCAGAGGACAATTACAACACTTGGCTTCCAGCCATTGCCTTTGTTTTTTTTTTTTCAAATTTCTTTATTCTTTTCTCACAATACAAAAAAAGACAACAAATATACAATACATTACTTGAACAAACATACAGTATAAAAAAAGGTCTCAAGATATACCCCTTATTTTAATTAAAAGACGATACCATTACTAAGTTTTACATCCCCCCTGGCCCAAACTCCTGCTTACTACCGAATGAAGAAGGGGTTCCGATATAGAACAGGGATCCGGATAGAGGGGAGGGAGACGGGAGCAGGAGAGAGGGAGGAGGAGAGAGAGAGAGAGAAAAAAAAAAAAAAAAAAAAAATCAACTCACCCAGTGAAGTAGAAAAGGGGAACAAATTCCCCTATATGTGAAAAAAAAAAAAAAAAAAAAAAAAAAAAACCCCTATACCATAAGAAGGGGAACAAATTCCCCTATATGTGAGAAAAAAAAAAAAAAAAATCTATTTTAAGGGAGTTATTCCATTGTTATATACCTTGAGTGCACACAGATGCAAAAAGAAAAAAAAAACCTATACCATAAGAAGGGGAACAAATTCCCCTATATGTGAGAAAAAAAAAAAAAAAAAACCCCAATATACTAAGAAAGGGATTAAATTCCCCTATTGTGAAGAAAAAAAAAAAAAAGGGGAGAGAAAAAAAAAAAAAAATAAAAAAAAAAAAAAAATATATAAATAAATAAATAAATAAATAAATTAAAAAAAAAAAAACAAAAAAAAAAAAAAAAAAAAACTAACACCCCCCTAAAAAAAAAAACCCAGCCCCTATACAGTAAGAAGGGGAACAAATTCCCCTATATGTAAGAAAAAAAAAAAAAAAAAAAAACCCAGTATAATAGGAAAGGGAACAGATTCCCCTATTTGTGGAGAGAAAAAGATAAAAAATAACAATCTATTTTAGGGGAATTATTCCATTATTGTATACCTAGAGTGCTCACTAACACCTCCCAAATAAAAAAAAAAAAAAAAAAAAAAAAAAAAAAACAGCCCCTATACAGTAAGAAGGGGAACAGATTCCCCTATATGTGAGGAAAAAAAAAAAAACAATCTATTTTAAGGGAATTATTCCATTTTATATACCTTGAGTGCACACAAATGCAAGAAAAAATAAACCCATATAATAGGAAAGGGGACAGGTTCCCCTATTTGTGAAAAAAAAAAAAAAAAAAACAATCTATTTTAGGGGAATTATTCCATTGTTGTATACCTAGAGTGCTCACTAACACCTCCCAAATAAAAAGAAAATAAAAAAAAAAAAAAGAAAAAAACCCAATATAATATAATAGGAAAGGGAACAGATTCCCCTTTTTATGGAAAAAAATAAAATAATAATAAAAAAAAAAAAAAAAAAAAAGAGAGTCAAGATAATAAATAATAATAATAGGTAATTTTAGGGAGAAAGGGGGAAAAAGCAGTTGACCAAAACCCCCCATCACTCCCCTCCCTTAGACCCCAACTCCCTAAATTCCCTCCATCCTCTCCAGATCCCGTCATACCTCGACTTGGAAACCGTATGTAGAGCCCATAGTTCTTCCATCAGTCTAATTCTCTCCATTTCCTGTATCCATTCCGCAATAGAGGGCGCTTCTTTTCTTTTCCAGTACCTAGGTATAAGAACCTTGGCTCCGTTTAATAAAAACGGGACCAAGGAACCCCTGTACTTTTTCCTTGGCACCCTCGTAGTGTGGAACAGACAATCCCATGGATCAAGTTTTATCTCTTGCCCACTAATTTTTTTAATCAATCCAGTTATCTCCCTCCAGTATATTTGTATCGAAGGGCACTGCCACCATATGTGGGCATGGGTTCCCTCCATTCCACATTCTCTCCAGCATAGGGGAGAAACCTCGCTGTTCATTCTATGAAGTTTCATTGGGACATAATACCATTTAACCAGTAGTTTGTAATTAGCTTCTTTTACTTTTGAGTCCATTGATGTTGAGTGAACATGGTCTATTACCTGCCTCTTCTTATCGCTAGATAAGGTTTGATTCAGTTCCATTTCCCACCCTTCCACTATTTCCAATCCTACTGATTCTCTTTTCATGGTCAGTATTTTATATATACTAGATATTCCCTGCCTTCCTGTTCCTCCTCGAGTTATATATTTTTCCCATTCATTTAGTTCACCTAAAGCTCGAAGGGGTTTCGGTAGGGTATTTACCAAGTGTTGGACTTGCCTATACCTCCACATATCCCCTGGGAACGTTCCATATTTTTCTCGCAGTTCTAGAATCGTGTATAGGACATTGCCCTTCAGAACATCCTTCAATTTCAGTGTATCCTCTGCTGTCCACCTCAGGTACACACCTCCTCCCTTGCCTGGTGGGAAGAGGTCTGTACCCGTTAGCGGCAACAGCGGACTATTATAAGGCCATTCTTTTTCCTTGCAAACTCTATCCCATATTCTAAAAGTTTCTTTTGTTATTGATGGAATCTCTTGGGGTAGTCCTCTAACCTGCTTCGGTACCCATATTTTATTTCCCAGGTCCTTTTTGCTTAGGCTTTCCTCTACTTCTACCCATTTTTTCCTCCTTTCCTTATCTTCGAGCCAGTCTGTGACCCTTCTTAACACTGCTGCCTCGTAATACCTCTTAAAGTCTGGTAGCTGGACCCCACCGTCCCTTTTATGTCTAGTCAGAGTCTCTACCGATATGCGAGATTTTTTCCCCTTCCATATGAAGTTCCTTGTTATCCTTCCTAGGATTTTAAAGTAGATTTCTGGGATTTTTATCGGGAGTGTTTGAAAGATATATAAGACTTTAGGCAGTATCATCATCTTTATGGTATTCATCCTTCCCCACCATGATACTCTTTCTATTATATATCCTTTTAACTCTAGTTTTATTTTGTTCAATACTGATATATAGTTATCTTCATAGAGGTATCTTTCTGTGTTTGACAGGGCTATGCCTAGATACTTCATCTTCCTCTGTTTCCACTTAAATGGATAGAGGGCTTCAAGGTACCCCCGTTCTTGCGGACTCACCGAAACGCTCAGTATCTCAGTTTTTTCTTTATTGATCTTTAAGTTTGAGAGCTCTCCATACTTCTCATATTCTGCCATTATCTTGGGTAATGTCACCCTAGGATTGGATACGTAGAGCATCATGTCGTCCGCGAACGCGGATACCTTGTGTTCCCCACTACCCAATTTTATACCTTCTATTTCCTGGTTCATCCGTATTGTTTCTAGTAGTGGCTCTAATGAAAGAACAAACAGAAGGGGTGATAGCGGACATCCTTGACGGGTCCCGTTAAAAAGTGGGAAACTATCTGACAAGGTACCATTAATCCTGACCTGGGCTGAAGGATTCGAGTATAATGCCATTATCCACCTCAACATTGTCGGACCAAATCCTACATGGGACAGGTTTGCTAGCATAAAGTCCCAGTCCAGTCTGTCAAAAGCCTTCTCGGCATCTAATGACAGAAACAGGACTGGTTCCTTACTCTTTTTGGCCTTTTGTATCAAAAATAACACTCTAAGGATATTTTCCCTTGTTTCCCTGCCGGGTATAAACCCCGCCTGATCTTCCTTTATCACCCCTGCTAGGAGCGGTCTAATTCTCTCGGCTAGGATTTTAGAATATATCTTTATGTCGACGTTAATCAAAGAAATAGGCCTATAACTGGCACATAAGGATGGGTCCTTATCTTCCTTCCCTATCAGAGTTATGTGAGCACTTAAGGCCTCCTTTCGTATTTCCATACCCCCTCCGATAGAATTCATGTATTGCTGAAAAAATGGCACTAAGATTTCTCCAAATCTTTTGTAATATATTGAGGTGTACCCATCTGGGCCAGGACTCTTTCCCATTTTGATTTTCCTAATTGTTTGACTTATTTCCTCTTTTGTGATATCCTTCTCTAAGTTACTTATTACTTCTTCTGTCAAATCTGGGGTCTTAACCCTTTCTAGATATTGTTTGATTTTTTCTCTTCTAATCTGTGCTTCTATGATCCCTGGTTCTCTATTGATATGATATAGATTTTGATAGTATTCTTGAAATATTTTAATTATCTCTCTAGTAGAATGTTTCATATCTCCATTTTTATCTTTTATTTTCAATATAGAATTCACTGTGTTTCTCGGTTTTATGGTCCTAGCAAGGAATCTCCCAGATTTATTGCCCAAGGCATAAAATGTATTATTCATATTGTTAAATACCCATTTAGTTTCTTGGTCTAATAACTCCCTCAGTTCTTCTCTCTTACTAGTTAGTAATCTCAGATCCTGTTCTTCCTGGAGTTCTTTATGTTTCCGTTCAAGGGCCTGGATTTCTTCTAATAATGTGTATTTCTGTCTCTGCCTAATTTTTTTCCTTTTTGCTTTCTCAGCTATCAGCCTCCCTCTCATATATACTTTGTGTGTTTCCCATAGCGTTGACGGGGCTATATTTTCAATATCATTTTCTTTAAAGAATATACGCATATCCTTATCCAGATCATCGGCTATCTTGGAGTTATTAATTAGAGACTCATCTAATCTCCATGTTATCTGTCCCCCCAGGTTCTCCTCTGTCTCCAGGGACATCACCACCGGGGCATGGTCAGATAACGTTATACATTTTATTTCTATCTTTCTCAGTCCCTCTAACAGCCGGTGATCTAGTAGGACATGGTCAATTCTTGAATATGACCTGTGTACCAATGAGAAATATGTAAAATCTTTATCCCTTGGGTGTAGGATTCTCCAGGCCTCCACTAATTGCATTTGATGCAGCTTATGTTTAATCATTCTGAGATTTTTACCCTCTGACCTCAGTGAAGTAGGTTGCGTGTCTAGGATTGGGTCAAATACAAAGTTAAGGTCACCTGCCAGAATCACCATACCCTCTCTAAAACCCTCCAGCTTATTCAGAACCTTTCTCAAGTACCCGGCTGGCTTCACATTGGGACAGTACACATTTACTAATGTATATCTTTTATTTAATAGGGTACCTTTGACAAATAAGTATCTGCCATCGGGATCTATTTCTGTAGCTTCTAGAGAAAACCGTGTATTCCTATCAAACCCTATTGCCGTTCCCTTTGATCTTTTATTAGGGGAGTAGCTATGAATCCATATGGGAAATTCCTTTGAATTTAAACTAGTCCTAGATGTCATTTTTAAATGTGTTTCTTGCAAAAACACTATGTTGGCCGAGAGTCTCTTAGTTTCCTGTAGTATCTGATATCGCTTGCTTGGATTATTAAGCCCTCGTACATTGTACGTGACAATTTTTAATGCCATCATTTGTTATCTAGTTCGAGCACTAGCGCATCAAATCCCCACAGCACACGGGAGACCCCAGGCCATTTCTCTGTATACATATAAAGTACCGACACTACTCTAGATTTAATTAACCTACTTACTGTACCTTGAGACCACATATACCACACAAGACACCACATATACCCCCCTCCCCCCCCTCTCCCTCCCCCAATGCATTGTATCTCAATGCTGAGACTTACTCGGACTGTGCCAAACCAGGCCTCTTGCCGAGCGGGCCTTTCCTCGGGGTGTCTTTGACTCCCCATTTTCAAGGGGCCCATCCTCTAGAGAAAAATAGAGAACAGGAATAGCACCTGTCCCCCGGCTGGCCTCTCGGCTCCAAGTTCTCCCCTCCCCAGGTGACATTACATTTATACTTCCTGCCCGTAAATTAAATTCTGCATGTTAAACACTTTCACCTCCTGCAGGGAACATGAGAGTAATGTAGACAAACCAAAAAGGGTGACTAGAGGGACAAAAAGCTGAGGGCACACCCCCACCAAAGCCACTCCGCCCTCCATCATTATCTCTCTGCAAAACTAATTAAACAGGATAAACAAGTTCACCCCCTACAGGAGCCTGAAAAAAAGAAGAAAAGGAAAAAAAAAAAAGGAAAAAAGAAGGCAAAGGAAAATTCAGAAAACCTACTGGATGGCCTATTAGTTTTCTCCTTTTCCCTCTTTTCCCTTCCCCTCCCCTTCCCCCTCCCTTCCTCCCCTCCCCTCCTCCTCCCTCTCCCAGGGTAAACCCCCCCATGCCCCCCATACCCCTGCCATATTTATTGAGTTACACCCTGTTCCAGTCTTGTTCCTTCCATGTCCTCCAGACCGGAGGACGTTTCTCCCAATTCGTTATTTGTATATGTTGTATATTTAATTTGTTACAGAACACCTTCACATCTTCCGGGAAACGAATAACAGCAGAGATCCCTTGGTGCTTGACCGACAGGCATGCTGGGAACCCCCATCTATACAGAATGTCTTTTGCCTGTAAATGACTAGTTAGTGGCTTTAGTGCTCTTTTTCGAGCTAATGTCTCTGCTGATAGGTCAGAAAATATAGATAGCTTAAAACCCTTATAGTCCATAATAGCAGAATTCCTTGTGCTCTGAGACACTAACTCCTTTTGCTCATATTCCAAGAATCTCACTATGATATCCCTTGGTAGATCTCTGGGGGTATTATGTGACTTTTGTATTCTATGTACCCGTTCGAAATGCATTGGTGCTGTAATATCCACTTTTAAGGCTACATTAAATATCTCTCTCAGTACGTCTCCCAGTTCTTTATCCTTGACTTCTTCAGGGAGGCCTCTTACACGAAGATTTTTCCTCCTGCTGCGGTTTTCTTGGTCCTCCAGTTTGTAACGGGTATTTCTGATTTCTATCCAATCCATATCTACTCTGTCTCTTAATTCTATTATTGCTTTTTTGTGCTCTTCCAGTTGCTCCTCTATTCCTTCTACTCTCTGTAGTACACACTGAATGTCTCTTCTTGTTGCACCCATTTCGCCCTTAATAGTTTTTTCCAGGCCTGCAATCATACCCATCATATCTGTCATGTCTTGTTTAGTTGTTGGTGCTTGGGGGTCCTCAAAGGAGGCTTCAGTGCATAAACTATATTGTTGTCTCTCGGGGGTCTTCTGGCCTTTACTCTGCCCCTTCGCTGCTGGAGATTGGTCCTTATTTTTATCTTTAACCACTCCTTCAGTCTGCATTTCTGTCTGTCCTTTACTCTTCAACGGTGTCTTCAATAGGGCATCTTCACCGTTTTTTGGGCTGACTGGGCTGACTGGTGTCTGGTCCAGGCCTTCAGACACCAGATAGGACCTCATTGTACTGCGTCCAGTTCCCCCACCCTGAGTGTTCTTAGGTGCCTTCCGTACCATCATTCCCTTGGCTTGCTCTTACTTGACAGTTATATATGCATATATGTACTATATATATTGGTTTAGAGTCAATTAGGCCCCCACAGAGAAAGCACTAGTATCCCCTCCTCTCAACAAAAGGAGGAAATCGACTGCACCTATGGTTGTACTTTGCGGGGCTTATCCTCGGTTGCTGGGCTGAATCAGAGCCTATCCATAGACCCAGGTGGGGGGAATTATATAGATTTCTACACTTAGGTGTGCTCTATTCACCTTATTCACCTTAGATATTTTAATCTCCCAATCTCAGGCTCATTCTAAGTGCACAATTCCCCCCTATTTTTTTCAAAATGACAGTCCTGCAAACATGGGTCATATGGGTCATATGGAGAAAAAGAAAATACAGTCCAAAATCAGGAAACAAGAGGGAAACAGTCTTACCCCTCGATGGTCCCGCTGCCTCCAGTAGATTAGACAGAAACAGAAACAGAATCTTTTACTCTGCTCCTTACTCTTTATCTCTGTCCTTTAACCGCTTTCTGATGGCTATTCCCGGCTCAGGTCCCGGGGGTTAACTGTGTCAGGGCTGGCGTGTTAAGTCCGTTCTAAGATCTGTGTCAGGGAAGACCCAGCGAGGTAACAGCAACCTGATCGCCACCTGATCGCCACCCCTGCATCCGTCCGCCCGGCTTCCACGTCAGATCCTTCCTCTTCGCCCAGCTCAGCTCAGATCCGTGGATACCTGCTCGAAACCTCCTGCCCTATCCGGCACGCTGACGAAAAGGCAAAGGCAAAGCCCTCGAATGGATTGTGTGCTGTCGGAGTGGAAGCTCCGTGACGTAGTCCGATTCAGTCACCCAGCCGGTCATCAAGCACGGGGGCACGCCAGGGCGCGCTTCTCTCTCCGTTATCGGCACATATACGGACGCGATCACAGGCAGCGCACAAGGTAAAGGTAAAGCATGGGGTTCTCACACGCTTACGGGCAGCACAAATATCTTCAATATCTCAGTCCTTTAGTCACCTGGGGAGAGCATGGAGCCGCTGCCATCTTCCGGAGTCCTTACGGCGCCATGTTGTTACTCCTCCCCCTGTTTCCTCCCCAGCCATTGCCTTTGGAGATTGAATAACTTTACTTTTATTTTGGACATTGCAATCAACAACTCACTATCAGAGACGCTGTATTACCACTGTCCTACCTTGGATACTATCATACCGATTCACCTGATATTACTGCCTTTAGGAGTAGCGCTTCAAGCTTTATCTAAATGCATAAATGGATGGCTTGGCTGCAATCCCTTTGAGCAGTGCGTGATTGGAGAAAATAGCTACTACTTTGGGCTATGAATGACAGCAAAACCGTGAGTAAACCCTGCACTAACACTGCTGAGGAATATTACTACAACACTGTCATCTACCAACTAGCATATTATATGCCCAATCACCTATCATCCAACCATAATAGCTGATACAAATCTCATGGAATGTGAGCTGCCTAATAGGATTAATAAGCACTATATGGATATATTTGCTTTGAAGCTTTGAATGGACACTACCCTTATGCTATGGGAACTTGCCCACTATCTATGGCAATATCATTGTATTTCAGGTGAATTCTATCGTGAAGATTAATATTACAGTGTCTCTGTTTGAATATCTCCTTTACATCTATCTACCAATGCAATTATATTTATAATGAAATAATACTAAGCCTGAGACGGCGAGTTCAACGGGAGAACTTTTTCTCAGTGAGCTATTAGGCTCAATATCCTTCTTTTTGTTACATTGATTTTTTGTCCATTATCAGTTTCCATTGGATCAGTGCTACTATTACCACTAGCTAGTGGATTTTTTCATGTCCCCTTTTCCAGGTATTTACAATGTGGTATTCCACCATCTAGCCAGTGATCTTTTCACCTGAATTACAGGGAATCACTGCTATTTGTGGGAACCATTAGGAAATATTGCCAATAGTTGGGGCTCCGGTGTGCTATTTAGTGTGGGGGGGACTTCTGTGTGTTATGTGGAGGGTGGGGGCGCTATTTTTTGTAGACTCTGATCTCCCTTTGGGATGATCGAGCATTAGTTACTGGTATAAGCCATTTTTGAGTGGGCATCCAGGGGGACCATCCCTGGGTTGGTCTACCATATCATAGTGGACCTGAGTTTTTATACCTGACATACATGTGTTCTTTTTTGATACTTATTTTAATAAATTTTTGTAGTTAACTCTTAAAGGGGAGGTTCCCCTAAAAAGAAACTTTTAACACTGCCTGTCTCTTCTTAATAACATGTAGAATCGGCTGGTAGTTTAAAAAAAAAACGTCCGTACATACCATTTTCGGCATGTAGTCTCACCGTCGCTTCCGGGTCTTGCGGCCGGGGATGGGCGTGCCTACTTAAATGACAGGCATCCGATCAACGCATACAGCACGTCACGAGATGCCGAAAGAAGCCGAACGTTGGTGCGCATGCGCCGTATAGAGCCGCACCAACGTTCTGCTTCTTTCGGCATCTCGTGACGCGCTGTATGCGTCGATCGGATGCCTGTCCCCACACATCATACCCGGAAGCGGCGGTGAGACTACATGCCGAAAATGGTATGTACGGACTTTTTTTTTTTAAACTACCAGCCGATTCTACATGTTATTAAAAAGAGACAGGCAATGTTAAACGTTTCTTTTTAGGGGAACCACCCCTTTAAGGGTGTGCAGCAGTCTATTTTCTTTTTTGTTTTTTATTGTTGTGCTACATTGTAATTTGGATTGCACCCCCCGATAATATCGGTGAGTACTATGTTTTTTCAAAACTAGGTGGGCATCCCATATTTTCTCTCTTTGGTTATTTATGTAGAATATCGGTGAGGTGTTCTTACTAAAGTAATGTCAGTGATCAAATATCTGATGTGGAACTTCTAAAAAAAATGAATTTTAAATTTTCCGATTTGTGCAGAAATAGCTATTACCAATTTCAAAGTGTATATAGCCTGATATAACAATAGTCCATGCTCTGCCTAATGGCATCCAGTGTTGAATAAACACATCAATTTATATATCCTCTAAGGATTTCTAAAACAACAAAAATATGACATGCAGTAAGTTTCATTGAGACTATATGTGTTTTTCATGCAGAGGAAGATTGTCATGCTTATTCACCAGTGATATGCACAGCACCTCTAGTCTACCCAATGCCATTAATCACCAAATGGCTTTTCAAAGACAGTGCCACAATTAGCCACAAGAAAAATGTCTATAAGGCATTATATACTTTGGTCTGTAGCTAACGTGTCCAAGCCATTATTTTTATTTCTCACAACTGATTGATTTATCCTTGGTTAGCCCTTTAAAATGTTAAGAAGTGTGTGTTACTGTACATAAACACAAACATTGAAATAATGATTGTAATGTACATGCAGAATTAAAAAAAAGTTCAACTCCAGAGCAAGGAATACATCACCTTGTTAAATTAACAGCTGCATTTACATGGTTCTGTGTGCACGGAGCTCTTGGTAGCGCACATCTGAAAGGGTAAATGGCTCAAATTTTCCCTTTGTCTTTTACACTAAACTGCAGCACATAGATATGAGCCAGCCACAATAATTGCATTTCTAATTGACATACATTTTCAAACAGAAAAATGAAAAAGTGTTTCTGAATCAAAATGGACCAGTGTGAACAGACCCTAAAAGTATTGGTCATTACTTAGAAAAGTGTAGGGATCTGTTGCCCTCTACTGTTATCTGCTAATATCACAGTGGCATGTATAGTTATGTATAAACACTTGTTGTCTTGGCTCAGAGAGAGGGCTTTGAAAACCCCAGAAGGTGAAAGTGAAGAGAACATAGCTTCTTGGGCCAGATAGCTAGGTCTGTGCTACTGTATGTGTTTAGTGGTCACCTTCCAGTATATTCGTAGGCGAACCTGTTTATGGCAATATATTTTTTTCTGGTCGTCCTCCCGTCAGCACACTATGGGTTAACTGTTCCTCATCAACCCTCAGGACCACCTTCTTCCCCTTGTGTTCTTTTTTCATTGGTCTAGCTACACCCCCCCTAACAAACCTTCCCCCCCCCCAGTTTAAGCCTCTCCTGGGGTTGAAAGGTCCAAAATGGATAGAGGTAAAGCCTCTTATGACACTGGATGTCCTGTGCCAGGCTGTGGGCATTTTGTTGTCTAAAGGACACACTTTAATGTGGTAAGCTGAAGAGAATTTTTACCTGCATCTTCCCCTCTGCAGCTGAGGTCACCGCCGAATGATCTCACAGGGGGGCGGGGCTTAGCGGGAGCGGCCGTGTGTTGTTGAGGTAACCAGCACGCCATAAAGCCAGACATCACAGCGGTGGCAGAGGCCGACCGTTGTGCGTACCAGGAACAGGATTCCGGTAGGTGATTTTACGGTCTTCAGCCCTGTACACACATGTGAGAATCCCATCTGAAAAAAAAACATTGTTATTCGAAGGGATTCTTGTCAAGCTCGACGGGATTCCTGTCTAGCTTTCCTTGCATACACACTGTCAATCCAAAATCGCGTTGTTCTAAAACATGGTGACGTACAACACGTACGACGGCAGTAAAAGGTGAAGTTCGATTCCAATGGCGCAACCCCTTGGGCTGCTTTTGCTAATCTCGTGTTACTGCGTGTTAGTAAAAGTTTGGTGAGAGGCAATTCGCACTTTTCAATCATAGTGCTTTTCAATCCATTACGGCGTGACGAATGTGCTATCTCCATTACGAACTCTAGTTTTACCAGAAGGAGCGCTCCCGTCTCATACTTGATTCTGAGCATGTGGGTTTCTTTAAGCATACACACGACCAGTTTTCTCAACGTAAAACAGTCCGACAAAAATCACAACGAGAAGGCAGTTTTCTCGATAAAAAAACATACACACGAGTTTTCTTGGCAAAAAGCTCTGCTAGCAGTTTTCTTGCTGTTCCTGGAAGAGAAAACCGTGCGTGTGTACGAGGCGTCGTGTGTACGAGGCGTTTTTCCACAAACTGTTTGGAATGTCTGATGTGCTTCTTACACTATCCTCTTGCTCTTTCCTTCCAGCCAGGTTTGACTGAATTGTTGTCAGGAAAGGTTCCTTGCGCTGGTGACACTGCCTGATTTTTGGCGTGCAGTACTGTGGTCCACCACCAGGTGTCTCCTGGCAGTCTGGAACTGCCAGGGAAGCTCTCCCCTGGTGGTGGTATTATGTGATCTTTGGGCCGCAGTACTGGCATCCACCAGCGGGGGCTTCCTGGCAGTGTGGGGCCAGACATCTCCTGCGACAATCAGACTTTGCCTTGATATCTCTCTATGCGCCCTGACCACCTGAACCTGGAATCCTGTACCCTGTGATCCATCCATCCTCTCCTTGTCCTGTTTGTTCTCCCTTTCCCCAGCTGCTGACCTCCCATTGACGATCCTGCCCTGGCCCTGTTGTGATTCTGGTTTTCCCCCATTACCTGTACATATTGGTCTCTTACTGTTATTATTTGTTCTGTTGGTATTGGTTGTGTGCACAGTGTGGTATTGGAGGTTGTTACTTTAACATTATTTTACTTATCTTTAATAAATTATATTTTCACTTAAACATGTCTGGGTTTCCTCTGTTGCAGTCCACACAATTCTGGTCTCACCTAATACCTGACAATTGTGTACTGTTGCTACTTCCAGCCCCTCTGTCATCCTGCACTTCCCAGCTAGTTTGCTGTAGGTAAGATGGTCGACGTTTTAAAGGGGTAGGACAAAAAAAATAAAGGTTAAGGGGAATTGAAGAGGAGAGTTACTAGGATGTGCGTCCACTACTTAACTTAATGTTTTCTTGTTCATCCGTAGCCATGAGCTCGCCACAGCAGGCACAAAGATCTGCGGAAAGGTACGAGGGGTCTACGGGGATAAAAACTGTAAAAGAGTGCCGCACACGCAAGTAACGTGTTGCTTAATCTTTTTTAGGAGCAAGAGCCCTATAAAAAAGACATTCCTGGCTTTCATATTCCCACCACTATTCTAGGTCCCACTCCAAACAGAGAGAACGATCTTCTAGTGGTCCAAGATTCAGTAGGTAGAACCAGTAGGGAGACCGGTAGGGAGACCGGCAGAGGGCTTATGCTGGGCTTGCACTGCACCAGCCATTGTCGGGAAACTTCTATGTGCCGAATGCATCAAAGATGTGGCTACAGATAAGGAAGCAGAATTCCGGAAGGTTAAGGATTATATATATATGAGGCAGTGACCGAAAGTATGCAGCTAGCCTCTAGTGCATCCTGCTCCAAAGAGGAACCTAAACCAGGCACCTCCACAGATCAAAGCCAAAGATCGGCAAAGGTCTGTGAGATCTTATCAGGCTCCTCAGAGACAGAGGACATGCCCGAGCACTTGTTTGACTATCATCTCATAGAACCATATGTCACGGCCATAGAAGAGGCCATAGAATGGGATCAGGACTCAAAACCTCCAGAGAAGGTTAAGGCCTCGTACACACCATCGGACTTATCCGATGAAAACGGTCCGCGGACCATTTCCATCGGATATGTCCGATCGGGAGTTTGATCCGATGGCGTGTACACACCATCGGATCAAATTCCCCGCCGCCGGACGGCGCGGTGACGTGGCGGTGACGCGGCGGTGACGTTGACGCCGCCACGTCACCGCTACGTCACCGCACCAGGAAGTAAAACACTTCCGCGCATGCGCCGAATACATTCGGCGGCGGCGCGGCGGCGGTGCGGGACGACATGTCTGCTGGTAAGTGTACTAACCAGCAGACATGTCGGGCGGACAGATTCCCACCGGATAGATTTCAAAGCTTGCTTTGAAATCTGTCGGGTGGACAAATCTGTCCGCTAGCCCATACACACGAGCGGAGATGTCTGCTGAAACGGTCCATCGGATCGTTTTCAGCGGACATATCCCCTCGTGTGTACGAGGCCTCAGGCGGCGTACACACGAGGGGATATGTCCGCTGAAAACGGTCCGATGGACCGTTTCAGCAGACATCTCCGCTCGTGTGTATGGGCTAGCGGACAGATTTCTCCACCCGACAGATTTCAAAGCAAGCTTTGAAATCTATCCGGTGGAATCTGTCCGCCCGACATGTCTGCTGGTTAGTACACTTACCAGCAGACATGTCGGCCCCCACCGCCGCCGCGCCGCTGCCGAATGGAATCGGCGCATGCGCGGAAGTGTTTTACTTCCTGGTGCGGTGACGTGGCGGTGACGCGGCGGCGTCAACGTCACCGCTGCGTCACCGCGCCGTCCGGCGGCGGGGAATTTGATCCGATGGTGTGTACACGCCATCGGATCAAACTCCCGATCGGACATATCCGATGGAAATGGTCCGCGGACCGTTTTCATCGGATATGTCCGATCGTCTGTACGTCGCCTAAGAGTTTTTACTAATTTAAGGAAGCAAGGGCCATCTTTCCCATTTTTGGTGGACGAATAAGAGAAACCAGAGAGAAAAACGAGAATACAAAATCGCTTTAATAAAATGTATCCCTTTAATCCATCAGATGCCTCTTTTTGGGAATCGGCGCCAGGGATAGATGCAGCCCTACAACGCCTTGCAAGGCATGTCTCCCTCCCGATAGAGGATTCCACCACATTTAGAGATCCAACGGATAGAAAAACAGACGCTGATCTTAAAATTATATATTCCTAACTTCAATCTCAAGAGCACTAAAGGTCTGGGTTTCGAATGTGGAAACTGCACTGCGGGCTGGAGTGGAAGCAGTCTTATCCTGTGAAGAACCGTTCTGCATTATTTATCCGGACAGAGTGATCCTGAAACCTGCATCGGCCCTAGCATGTAAAGTAGTGTCAAGGTTTCATGTAAACTGGGAGGCAGTGTTGCCTTGCTTTACGCAACGTCCAGAGCAGACAAACCAGTTGGATTTGAGACCTCTGGATATGGTTGGCTTGATATCAACATATCTTCAAGGACACAACAGATACGCAAATCAAAAAGTTTGTTCATCTTCCCTTCGGGACCCAAGAAGGGGGAGGCAGCACCATCAAGGGTCTTATCCACCTGGATTACAAGAACTATATCCTTGGCATACAATCAACAGGGCCTTGCTCCTCCACAGACTATACAGGCTCATTCTACAAGAGGGATGGCAGCTTCTTGGGCATCCGTGGCGAAAATTCCGGTGGAAGACATATGCAGGACTGGTAGCTGGAGTTCCTGCGGGACTTTCGCTCGGCACTACAAACTAGATGTGGTCGCCACTAGTTCTTTGATATTTGGAGCGGCGGTAGTGTCGACTCCTTTGACCAATTAATTAATTAAAAGTGTGGTGAAGCATGGAAGAGTCTTTGTAATTTGTTTCCCACCCTATATTGACTTTGGCATATCCCATAGTGTGCTGATGGGAGGACGACCAGGAAAACGGAAAATTATTATCAATACTCAACGTAATTTTCCTTTCCTGGTCCATCCTCCCGTCAGCACAACGTTGCTTCCCTACCTAAGTGGCCTGTCGCTGCTACAAAAGAACACGAGGGGGAGAGGAGGACAGGGATTTATAATGTTGAAAGAAGTGGTTCTGAGAGTTAATGAGGAACAGTTAACCCATAGTGTGCTGACAGGAGGACGGACCAGGAAAGGAAAATTACGGTAAGTATTGATAACAATTTTCCGTTATATGCTAGCGCACAGTCTCAGTGTGAAAGCACGTGGGCTTTCACACTGGCAAGGCATGAGAGGCGCTTTTCATGCGCTATTTTTATTGCTAAAATGCCTGAAAAGCACCCCAGTGTGAAAGGGGTCTAAGTAGCGATGATCTGTCAACCAAAACAATAATAACAACTTGGCATATACAGTACAATGTAGATAATTCCTGTGCAATAATAATAAACACATGTTTCTCAAGGATGGACACCAATTATTAGGTGAAAATTGCCTATAAACAGTAATATATATATATATATTGGGTAACAGTGGAATACAACCATGTGTGTCAAAGATGGACACCAATAAATCCACACACTGATTATGTAATGTCTGTGAAATAAACAAACTTAGATTCCTTCAGTGATGAATGTCCTTATTATAGTCTATATATATGTGCATGATGTATCCCTTCACCAGTGAATGCCCAGATATATAATGTGACTTATGCCGCGTGAACATGATCGAAAATTCCGACAAGAAAACTACACACTAAACTAAACTAAACTACACACGGTCACACACAATTCGAAACGTCAATAACGTAGTGATGTATAACACTACAACAAGCCAAGAAAATTTAAGTTTAATGATTCTGAGCATGCGTCAAATTGATTCTGAGCATGCATGTTTATTTTCGCGTCGGAATTGCATACAGACGATCGGAATTTCCGACAAGAATTTTTCCCGTCTGAAAATTTGAGAAATTTCAGAAATTCCGACAGAAAAAGTCTGATTAGCGCTACACACGGTCAGAAATTAACGAACAAAGGCTCACATCGAGTTTTTCTTTTCTGAAATTCCAACCGTGTGTACGCAGCATTAATTACTATCTTACCATGTCATCTCTGTGCCCTCTAGCCTCTCCCCTTAAATATGCTTGATAAAGCAAACAGTGATATCTCTCAAGGGTGTTGTAATTCAGTCTGGTTGCCTCTGGGGGATCTTTGTGTGTCTTTTCACCATTTGCTCTTTATTGGGGGATATTCCAGTTTTATAATGGTCCTAGGGGGTGTAATAACGTTTCAACAGGTTTATTTTAAAAAGTGGTACATAAACTCACATTTAAAAGCAGAGAGAATGGTGAAAATCCACGAGTGCCGAACTTGTTTCCTTAATGGCGTCACTTCCGGTATGCCTCCACTCACGTTCTACTCGTTATGTCACGCCCACTTGATTTCTTCAATGCTATAGTGGACACTCACCTCACACAGGTATGCATGGGTAGCCACACCACAATACTTAGGGTAGGGGAAGGGCGTTGTTCATATTGAACTGTAATACCACACTTCATTAAAGTTACATTAACCATTTTGAAAATACAAATATAGTTGCACTCTAAATAAACAAACAGAGAATAATGTTATTGTGAGTAATCCTGTAAACATAAATCATATATATCCAAAATAAAGTTCTTTAGAGGGTGACTCAAAAGCAGAAGGTGAATCAATGAGTGAATCATTCAAAAATTCATGTGACTCTCGCTTGACAGACACCGTGAATCCTCCACCGTAAGGGATGTGCGCTTACCAGTAGTGATTAGCGGAATACGCCATATTCGATTTTGCGATATTTCGCGAATATATAGAAGAATATTCGCGAATATTCGTTAATATCGAATATTCGTGATATTTTATCAAAAAAAAAAAAATTGCGAAATTTCGCTAGTGCGAATGCGAAATTGATGCGATGACACGCGAAAACGGGGATCATTTCCTGGATTACTAAACTAATAGGCACTAAACACTAACTCTACTTACACAAACTTATATGACTAAACTAAAGCTAATTATTTTTTTATACACAAAACACAGAAGGGCAGAGAACGCATTCGCGAATATTCGGCAACATAAAAGGATCGCCTCAGCTACTCGGCCCAGGGTCTCTAATCATACCAGCAATGCTTTTAGACGTCGATGGAGATCACTAGGATGTGATCTGTTTTAAAAATAAATTAGAAAAAATATGAATATTCGCAATAGCGAATATTCACTGCGATATTCGATTTATTCGCGAATACTCGAATATGCAATATTCGTAACGAATATTCGCAATGCGAATATTCATGAGCTACACTACTTACCAGCTGCACATGCAAGTCAAGCCTGTGACTAACACCCAGCCAGGGTCTTTTCCTCACGATTTCTCCAAGCACCAATCCAGTTACTCCATCTGCAGGGCCGTTTAACTGGAAGACAGATAAACTATTCTTTCACTCCCGGCTCATGGGTGGCTCAAGGGCAGTATCGTGGCTCTGTCTCTGGAGAAAAAGCTGTTTGTTGTCTGCAGACAAATGGAAAGGGGAGGAGCCTCTCACCGACATCAGTATACAAGCGAATTGTCAATGTGTACACTGAAGAGAGACGCCGGTTAGCTGTCCAGGTCGAAGGCCCCTCCCCTCTCCACTGAACACAAAGGAAAGAGACCTGCTAGCTGGAAGGAGATCTCGTGGCCATGTTTTCATAGTCAAAAGCTTTGGCCGATGACGGCTTGCCTAATGAATACCATGAGATCCACGGGCACCGCAGAGCTATAATCTACCCCCCCACCCTACTCAATTTTTAGCTGACAGCCAGAGGTGCAGGGGGAGATGCTGCAGGCACCAGTGACCACAGTTGCAGGTGAGTGGCCATGGGGCAATCTGCTGAGCGTTCTGTGTGTTGGGGAGTACAGAGCTGGGTTGGAGGTGCACATTAAGTCCTGTAGTAGCGCTGCATCTGGTGACAAGTGACTTGGCAGATGACAAGCTGCATCTGATGGCAGGCGAGGTAGCAAGTCACAATCTGCATCTGGTGGCAGGTGACGTGGCACGTGACAATCCATATCTGGTGGCAGGTGACGTGGCAAGTGACAGCTGCATCTGGTGGCAGGCGACGGTGGCAAGTGACAATCCTCAAACCTTTTGGCACAAAGTCATTTGGAGTGAAGAGACCAAAATTTTGCTTTTTGGCCACAAACATAAACGCTACATTTGGAGAGGAGTCAACAAAGCCTATGATGAAAGGTACACCATTCCTACTATGAAACACGGAAGTGGATCGCTGATGTTTTGGGGATGTGTGAGCTACAAAGGCACAGGAAACTTGGTCAAAATTGATGGCAAGGTGAATGCAGTATGTTATCAAAAAATACCGGAGGAACATTTGTGTTCATCAGCCAGGAAGCTGCACACGGGACGTACTTGGACATTCCAAATTGACAATGATTCAAAACACAAGGCCTCTACAGCAGAATAAAGTAAAGGTTCTGGAGTGGCGATCTCAGTCTCCTGACCTCAATATCATCGAGCTACTCTAGGGAGATCTCAAAAATGCAGTTCATGCAAGACAGCCCTAGAATTTACAGGAACTGGAGGATTTTTGCCAAGAGGAATGGGCAGCTTTACCATCTGAGAAGATAAAGGGCCTCATTCACAAATACCACAATACACAGTATTAAGAACTAGGGTGTAAACTTTTGGTCATTTGGGTAGTTTCTGTTGCCATTATGATTTAAAAAGCGTAAACACAGTTGATTGATAATAAATGGGTTAAAAAAAAATGGTGAACTAAAGCTAAAGTTGGACTTTAACCACTTAAGACCCGGACCAATACGCTGGTAAATGACCCAAGGTGTTTTTGCGATTCGGCACTGCGTCGCTTTAACAGACAATTGCGCGGTCGTGCGACGTGGCTCCCAAACAAAATTTGCGTCCTTTTCTTCCCACAAATAGAGCTTTCTTTTGGTGGTATTTGATCACCTCTGCGATTTTTATTTTTTGCGCTATATACAAAAATAGAGCGACATTTTTGAAAAAAAAACACTATTTTTTACTTTTTGTTAAAAAAAAATCAAATAAACTAAATTTTAGTCAAACATTTAGGCCAAAATTTATTTAGCCACATGTCTTTAGTAAAAAAAAAAAAATCGCAATAAAAAAAAATAGCTACCTAGCGGGAACAGCGACACTAATACAGCGATCAGAAAAATGATCGCTTAGTGACGCTGGCAATAGGGAGTGAAAGGGTTAACTAGGGCGGTGATCAGGGGGTTAAAACTTTATTAGGGGGGGTGAGGGGGCTATCCTGAACCTAACACTAACTGTTTTTTACAGTGCCTGTCACACTGACACTAAATGCAGTGATTAAATCACTGCATTCAGTAACACTGTGACAGGGGGGTGGGGGGGGGCGATCACAAGGGGTTAATATGCCTATGTGAGTGTGTGTCAGTGTTGTGTTGGTGCACACTTACTTGTGATGTCTTCTCTCATCAGCAGCGCTGGGAAACAGCGCTGCGATGAGAGAATACATCATTTCCTCCTTCCTGTGTAAACACAGGAGGAGGAAGTGACAGGCTGGGAGCGCGCTCCCATTGGCTGGGAGCGATCGCGGGGGGGGGGCGGATATCACGGACATCCGCCCGCAGATCCCGGATCGCTCCCAGAGGTAGGGAGACCCCCGCACGCCGCGGAGGGGGTCCCGATGGGACCCCCGAACCGCACTCAGGCGGGGACGTAAATTTACGCCCTTGTGCCTGTACGAGCCACGTTGTGGCCGTATATGTGCGTGCGGGGGTCTTTAAGTGGTTAAATGAGGCGAATACTAATATATGCCTCCATCCCCAATGAATTGAAAAAGAGAGACTAATTGTTTGGGACTTTTAGATGAAGCATACAGCTGAACTCAGTGGACCAACTAGGGTAAAATTGTTTATTAATTACAGAGAAGGCATAACAAACACCAATATGGGGTAAGTAAATATAATAATAATGAGTAACAACAGCCAGAGTCTAAACAATGCAAAAATAATACCTAACAGTTCACATTAACATACAAGGTAATATATGATAATCATAGGTTACATTGAATAAGATCTGGACAGTACATGGTTGTATAAGAACATCTCATAATGACAAAGCATGGTAGTAAACCAAGCGTCTGAAAGCCAAAAACTGTAATGATAGTAAACAAAATAATATAATAGCAATATTAGTTGATCCATTGAAAAAGTTTGCAATGTAGATAGTAGGGCTATACTGTGACATATCATTGTGGAAAAGCTCTACGTGTTTCGTGGTTTGTACCACTTGTCAGGAGCAGATATGCAGTATGAGGATTTCTATGATGGAAAAGAAAAGGTATTATTTTTGCATTGTTTAGACTCTGGCTGTTGTTACTCATTACAGTATTATTATATTTACTTACCCCATATTGGTGTTTGTTATGCCTTCTCTGTAATTAATAAACAATTTTACCCTAGTTGGTCCACTGAGTTCAGCTGTATGCTTCATCAAAAAGTCCCGAACAATTAGTCTCTCTTTTTCAATAAATGGGTTCAGCCAAACACTAATTTCAATGACAAAAAGTGCCGCGCATAACAAGTGACATTTAGACAAAAATAAAATAAACAAAGAAAGTCCATATAAAGTGCACTGGTGAGTAAAATAATCTGATAATGCTCCAATCCAAACGTGACTGCGTGCAAATAATCCAAGATCAGTGACCCACAGGACAGATCCTCCACCAGATAATTAAAGATGGCCTCTCACCTGAGCTAATCGACCCAGGGTAAGGTCATACAGCATAAACACAAATGCATCCAAATCGTATATCAAGGGCACCAAACAGCAGGCAGCTCAGCAGTTCCCGGATCATAGGAATGGTTATGCAAAAATAGAAGAAGGAACAGACTAATGCTCTCTGTAATCAACTTGATTTAATAAAATGAAGGTATAAAACTTACATAGCTGACACTCGTGGCAGAGTGTATGGTAAAAAGCATGTCCTGGATCTCCAGGTAAACAGACAGCAAACAAGCGTGAGACGGCGATCGCGGGTGACGTCACGTGACTCCTCCCCCTCGTACGCGTTACGTCCCAGTGGGCGGGACTTCATCAGCGTGGGGTGGAGAGATCAACGTGAACGTCCCGCTCTGATCTAAATAGTGTGCCGTTGCCAAAGCAACGAAGACACAGTCAAATCATTGCAAACCTGCGCCACCTAGTGTTCACTTAATAGAAGGCAGCCAGCACCCACTAACAACAGGGTAGTCAATAAGCAGGAATGTAGGTCTCAATGAAAATTGGACCAGATACATGACTGTATATAAAAAAATTAGAACATGTAATAAAAACAAATAGTATAAAATGTAGAAGAAACTACACAAAGAATTTAATATTTAAAAAATATAAAAAATAATAATGACGTCATCCGTAATCGCCTCCTCATTACAACCATAGGACCATATGACGATGAAGACCCATATCGTTACATTATCTATCATAACAACAATAAATGGTACACATAATCACCACAAAAAATTAATAATGAGAGAAACATTGGAAACATACATAAAATATGCAGAGAAACCATGTTTCTCATCATTACAATATCTATCCCCAATACACTAAATAACAAAAAATTAACGGTTAGAAATAAAACAGTTGAGGTCAAACTCAACATTAAGACCGGCCGGAGAGAAAACTTTTGTTTCATAGATCCAGAAGGATTCTCTGCGACTCAGTTGGCGGATATAATGCCCACCACGCCAGTGCTTAGAGACTTTCTCAATGCCCCAAAACTTGAGGCCATTGGGGTTCTTATGATGGCATTCCCTAAAATGCTTGGATACACTATGGTTCCTTTTGCCACGTCTAATATTGCTAATATGTTCTCCCACCCTCACATGCAACTCACGTGAGGTCCGTCCAACATATTGCAATCCACACTCGCACTCAAGCATGTAAACCACGCCCACTGTGGAGCAAGTAATCAACTGCTTAATTGGATATTCGGTTCGAGTGACATTGGACACAAATGACTTCCGTTTTTTGATGTTAAATTTGGCATGCCTGCAAGTCGCACACCGGCCACAAGCATAAAAGCCTGACAGGAAATCAAAGAGTTTGGGTCGGGGGATAACTGGTGGATCAGTTACTCCAGGGGCCAAACGGTCTCTAAGGGAAGGGGCCTTCCTATATATAAATTGTGGACGTTCAGGGAGCACCGGACCAAGGACTGAATCCCCTTTAAGGATAGGCCAATGTTTGGCCACGATCTTTTCAAATTTTTTGTGTAGGATGTTGAAATCCAGTAGCAATTTGAAATTAGCTACTCCTTTATCTCCTTGGGGAGGTTTATCGGCTATTATTAGACTCCTGTCAGTATTTCTGACTCTCTCGATCTCCTGCTCAATTACAGGCAAGGGATAGCCTTTGGATACAAACCTGGTGGCCAATTCCTGAGACTGTACCACATAGTCCGACTCCAGGGTTCAGTTTCTGCGAAGCCTGACAAATTGGCCACGAGGAATGTTGCATAACCATAACCGATGGTGACAGCTCGCAAGGGGAATATACCCATTGCGATCAACTGTCTTGAAGAAATTCCTAGTGAATAATTTGGATCCAGATTTAAATATTTCCAGATCCAAGAAGGTGACATGATCCCGAGAAATAGTCCAAGTCAGGACAATCCCCTTGTCATTAATGTTCAATTTATTCATAAACAACTCAAGTGAGGGCATATCACCTTCCCAGATCATTACTAGGTCATCTATATACCTGCGGTAGCAGAGGAGCTGAGGAGGCGCGTCATGGAAAACCACATCTCGCTCCCAGTGGGCCATAAATAAATTGGCCACACTGGGAGCGAAACGGGCCCCCATCGCTACTCCGCACCGCTGAAGGAAATAATCCTTATTAAACCAAAAATAATTCTTAAGCAAACAAAATCGCAAACTGTCTAACAAAAACTTTACATGCTCTGGACTCAGATCAGTAGATTCCAATGCCCATAATACCGATGCCAATGCTGCATCATGCCCAATGATGGTATAAAGAGAACCTACATCAGCAGTCACCAGTATGGTGTTGGATGTACAGGGAATGGAATCAAGAATTTGAATGATCTGTTTGGTGTCCCGAAGGTACGCCGGCATCTTGCAGACCAAAGGCTGCAAGAACACATCCAAATATTGGCCCAAACGGGACGTGACAGAATCAATTCCGTTTACAATAGGGCGACCAGGAGGCCGCACAGCGTTTTTATGCAGTTTGGGCAAAAAATATATTATCGGGGTACGGCAATAAAAAGGATCCAAATAAGCTGCCTCCTTTTTATCAAGGATACCTGTTTCCTTGCCTTTTTTAATCAAAAGATGAAGCTCATTTTTAAACTGCACCATAGGGTCACCCCGCAACAAAAGGTAGGTATTGCGGTCACCCAGCAGCCTACACATCTCCTCATGGTGGTAGGCTTTGCTGAGGACCACCAATCCCCCGCCCTTGTCGGCAGGGCGAATTACAATGTCATTACGTTGTTCCAACGAGGAAATACCTCTCTGAATACATTGTGAATCCCTAACTTTTTTGATACGCAAGCTTTCAAGATCCTTACATACCATATTCCTAAAGACATCCAAGTGTCTAGTATCAGTGTATTGGGGATTAAAAACCGACTTATTTCTCAGATTCGAATGGTTAGAAATACCCGTTGGGAGAGCCCTCTCAATTGGGTTAGAAAGGAAATATTTTTTCATATTCAAACTCCTTACATATTTCTGAACATTCACATAAGTCTCAAATTTATTTAAGTTACGGATAGGGGCAAATTTGAGGCCTTTATCTAGCAAACGTACCTCATCCTCAGTGAGAGTAATCCCACTCAGGTTGAAGATTCCTGTGCCGATCATGGCCTTAGCCTTTTGGACTCGTCTCCCCCCTCTGACTCCTCTAGATTTTTTCTTTTTAAATTGGGTTGCCCCATAGGAGTCAGACCTGGGGGGGGAGTATACGGGGGGAAGGACTGTTCCCTCCACTCCCCGGTCCAGGTAGGTGGGAAAGGCGGAGGGCCCCTCCACGGGGTCCTCCCCTGTCCTAAAAAATGTTGATTGGTGGGGGGAGGCCCCTCCCAATAATTTTGTAGGGGCGCATAATAATTGTAGGTAGGCAAGGGGGGTGCAACAGTTGGAAAATTACCCCCACCCCTTGAATGACCTTTCCCTCTATTCGGCACTGTTTTCCAAGGGGGAGTTTCTTGAGATGAAGTATGGGCACATTTCCCAACTGGGTGCCCACCCCTCCCTTTACCATTCTTGTATTTACCCCTTCCTCTGGACTGGCCACTCCCTCTACCTGCTGGTGTGCCCAATCCAGTGGGGGTCCTATCTCGAGTGTTAGTAGTGGCCCAGACACCTTGTGCTACCTGTGACGCTGGGACAGGTGTAGGCTCAATGGTGTCCATAGGCAAGGGCTGAGCTAATGCCGAGGGTATATAGCTCAGAGATTGCCATTTATAGACATTGGGTACCCCAAAGTCTTCTACATCCCGTAGAAACTTTTTCCGTTTTTTCTCCTGGGTTTCTTTGTCCCATTTGACAAGTTTCGTTTTCAATTCCCCAGAGAGACGGATAAACTCAGGAGTATCCTTATGTTGTTCAATAAGGTCAGAGATAACTTTGATCTGACTCTACAGCCAAATCTTTTTCCGCTGTTTGCGGGACAACAAAAATCTATATGTTAAAAAGTTCAAAACCTTTTTCTGTAAATAAATTAAACCACTCTTTTAATGACTCATCATCTGTCAGACCGTCATTAGGTGGCAAATCCCACCTAAGACGCCTGGGGATAATTTTAGTCACTAAATATTGCTCAAAAGTGACAATATCCCACCAGGCTTTAATCTTCTTCTCAAATAGATGTCCTAATTTTTTGAAAGAAAGATTCAAGTCCCCTGGGTCAGAGGTGGTGGCATTTTTAGAGAAAACATCTGTGAGAGTAATCTCCCGATTCTCTAAATAAGAGAATACATCCATTCCTGCGGCTGAATAAAAATGAATTAATACGTGAGACTAAAAAAAGGAAGGAATTCAGCGCTGGAGATAATAAACAAGTTTGAATATGAAAAAATATTTCCTTTCTAACCCAATTGAGAGGGCTCTCCCAACGGGTATTTCTAACGATTCGAATCTGAGAAATAAGTCAGTTTTTAATCCCCAATACACTGATACTAGACACTAGTGATGAGCGGAATACGCCATATTCGATTTCGCGATATTTCGCGAATATTTCGAAGAATATTCGCGAATATTCGTTAATATCGAATATTCGTGATATTTTATAAAAAAAAAAAAAAAAAATTGCGAATTTTCGCCAATGCGAATTTTCGCTAATGCGAATTTTCGCTAATGCGAATTTTCGCTAATGTGAAATTTCGCGATTTTTTTTTTTTTTATAAAATATCACGAATATTCGATATTTACGAATATTCTGTATATTTTATATAAAAAAAAAGCGAAATTTCACATATGCGGTTGCGAATATTCGTTAATATCGAATATTCGTGATATTTGATAAAAAAAAAAATTGCGAATTTTCGCTATTGCGAATTTTATTGCGAATTTTTTTTGCGAAATTTGAAAAATATCGAATATTCGAAATAGCGAATATTCTCCGCGATATTCGAGATATTCGCGAATACTCGAATATGCAATATTCGTAGCGAATATTCGCAATGCGAATATTCGTGAGCAACACTACTAGACACTTGGATGTCTTTTGGAATATGGTATGTAAGGATCTTGAAAGCTTGCGTATCAAAAAAGTTAGGGATTCACAATGTATTCAGCGAGGTATTTCCTCGTTGGAACAACGTAATGACATTGTAATTCGCCCTGCCGACAAGGGCGGGGGATTGGTGGTCCTCAGCAAAGCCTACTACCATGAGGAGATGTGTAGGCTGCTGGGTGACCGCAATACCTACCTTTTGTTGCGGGGTGACCCTATGGTGCAGTTTAAAAATGAGCTTCATCTTTTGATTAAAAAAGGCAAGGAAACAGGTATCCTTGATAAAAAGGAGGCAGCTTATTTGGATCCTTTTTATTGCCGTACCCCGATAATATATTTTTTGCCCAAACTGCATAAAAACGCTGTGCGGCCTCCTGGTCGCCCTATTGTAAACGAAATTGATTCTGTCACGTCCCGTTTGGGCCAATATTTGGATGTGTTCTTGCAGCCTTTGGTCTGCAAGATGCCGGCATACCTTCGGGACACCAAACAGATCATTCAAATTCTTGATTCCATTCCCTGTACATCCAACACCATACTGGTGACTGCTGATGTAGGTTCTCTTTATACCATCATTGGGCATGATGCAGCATTGGCATCGGTATTATGGGCATTGGAATCTACTGATCTGAGTCCAGAGCATGTAAAGTTTTTGTTAGACAGTTTGCGATTTTGTTTGCTTAAGAAATATTTTTGGTTTAATAAGGATTATTTCCTTCAGCGGTGCGGAGTAGCGATGGGGGCCCGTTTCGCTCCCAGTGTGGCCAATTTATTTATGGCCCACTGGGAGCGAGATGTGGTTTTCCATGACGCGCCTCCTCAGCTCCTCTGCTACCGCAGGTATATAGATGACCTAGTAATGATCTGGGAAGGTGATATGCCCTCACTTGAGTTGTTTATGAATAAATTGAACATTAACGACAAGGGGATTGTCCTGACTTGGACTATTTCTCGGGATCATGTCACCTTCTTGGATCTGGAAATATTTAAATCTGGATCCAAATTATTCACTAGGAATTTCTTCAAGACAGTTGATCGCAATGGGTATATTCCCCTTGCGAGCTGTCGTTATGGTTATGCAACATTCCTCGTGGCCAATTTGTCAGGCTTCGCAGAAACTGCACCCTGGAGTCGGACTATGTGGTACAGTCTCAGGAATTGGCCACCAGGTTTGTATCCAAAGGCTATCCCTTGCCTGTAATTGAGCAGGAGATCGAGAGAGTCAGAAATACTGACAGGAGTCTAATAATAGCCGATAAACCTCCCCAAGGAGATAAAGGAGTAGCTAATTTCAAATTGCTACTGGATTTCAACATTCAACACAAAAAATTTGAAAAGATCGTGGCCAAACATTGGCCTATCCTTAAAGGGGATTCAGTCCTTGGTCCGGTGCTCCCTGAACGTCCACAATTTATATATAGGAAGGCCCCTTCACTTAGAGACCGTTTGGCCCCTGGAGTAACTGATCCACCAGTTATTCCCCGACCCAAACTCTTTGATTTCCTGTCAGGCTTTTATGCTTGTGGCCGGTGTGCGACTTGCAGGCATGCCAAATTTAACATCAAAAAACGGAAGTCATTTGTGTCCAATGTCACTCGAACCGAATATCCAATTAAGCAGTTGATCACTTGCTCCACAGTGGGCGTGGTTAACATGCTTGAGTGCGAGTGTGGATTGCAATATGTTGGACGGACCTCACGTGAGTTGCATGTGAGGGTGGGAGAACATATTAGCAATATTAGACGTGGCAAAAGGAACCATAGTGTATCCAAGCATTTTAGGGAATGCCATCATAAGAACCCCAATGGCCTCAAGTTTTGGGGCATTGAGAAAGTCTCTAAGCACTGGCGTGGTGGGCATTATATCCGCCAACTGAGTCGCAGAGAATCCTTCTGGATCTATGAAACAAAAGTTTTCTCTCCGGCCGGTCTTAATGTTGAGTTTGACCTCAACTGTTTTATTTCTAACCGTTAATTTTTTGTTATTTAGTGTATTGGGGATAGATATTGTAATGATGAGAAACATGGTTTCTCTGCATATTTTATGTATGTTTCCAATGTTTCTCTCATTATTATTTTTTTGTGGTGATTATGTGTACCATTTATTGTTGTTATGATAGATAATGTAACGATATGGGTATTCATCGTCATATGGTCCTATGGTTGTAATGAGGAGGCGATTACGGATGACGTCATTATTATTATTATTATTTTTAATATTTTTTAAATATTAAATTCTTTGTGTAGTTTCTTCTACATTTTATACTATTTGTTTTTATTACATGTTCTAAATTTTTTATATACAGTCATGTATCTGGTCCAATTTCCATTGAGACCTACATTCCTGCTTATTGACTACCCTGTTGTTAGTGGGTGCTGGCTGCCTTCTATTAAGTGAACACTAGGTGGCGCAGGTTTGCAATGATTTGACTGTGTCTTCGTTGCTTTGGCAACGGCACACTATTTAGATCAGAGCGGGACGTTCACGTTGATCTCTCCGCCCCACGCTGATTAAGTCCCGCCCACTGGGACGTAACGCGTACGAGGGGGAGGAGTCACGTGACGTCACCCGCGATCGCCGTCTCACGCTTGTTTGCTGTCTGTTTACCTGGAGATCCAGGACATGCTTTTTACCATACACTCTGCCGCGAGTGTCAGCTATGTAAGTTTTATACCTTCATTTTATTAAATCAAGTTGATTACAGAGAGCACTAGTCTGTTCCTTCTTCTATTTTTGCATAACCATTCCTATGATCCGGGAACTGCTGAGCTGCCTGCTGTTTGGTGCCCTTGATATACGATTTGGATGCATTTGTGTTTATGCTGTATGACCTTACCCTGGGTCGATTAGCTCAGGTGAGAGGCCATCTTTAATTATCTGGTGGAGGATCTGTCCTGTGGGTCACTGATCTTGGATTATTTGCACGCAGTCACGTTTGGATTGGAGCATTATCAGATTATTTTACTCACCAGTGCACTTTATATGGACTTTCTTTGTTTATTTTATTTTTGTCTAAATGTCACTTGTTATGCGCTGCACTTTTTGTCATTGAAGTTATTTTGGGACGTTTTATTTGAATTGATCCTACAGTGCTGGCTTGCATTATTGTAATTTATTAAATTTGTTTTGTTTATTATCTCCAGCGCTGAATTCCTTCCTTTTTTTAGCCAAACACTAACCATGAGTGAAAGTAATGTTTTTATGTTATTCATATTCTCTGAAAAATGGGCAAGAAATCATAAATTCTGCCAGGATATATAAACTTATGAGCACAACTGTATAAATAAATAAATATATATATATATATATATATATATATATATATATATATATATAATTAAAAAATATCCCCACGCTACTAAAATAAATCTATATCAAACACTCTAGATTTAAGGCTTGTACACACTATAAGAAAATCAGGCAAGAGTTCTCATCCAAAGAACTTCCGTACGATTTTTGTATAGTGTGTACACAACAGCCGATTCCGACCTCCCGAACGAAAATTTCCGAAGGGACAAGCTCCAAAAATGTTCTCGTATGGGAACAGAACTAACAATTTTCGCTTAATGTTTACTGTTTTTGTGCGATTTTCATATGAGAAAAATCAGAAATGAAAGACAGCACACGATCAGAAACAACAAACAACAAAAAAAAGCCTTTGTCGTATGAGAATTTTCATACAAATTTTCATCGGTTCTGATTTGCTGTGAAACAATGAGAAAAATCGGACGATCATTCACCCAATTTTCTAATAGTGTGTATCCCACATAAGAAAGCTGCTAGAACCCAACTGTGGTATCACTACACCGTGTAAATAAATAAATCAAAACAAATGGTGAAATGCGTTCATCAAAAGCTACATCCAATTTAGTAAATTGACCTGTTCAATCTTAATGAATATATATTCAAATAAAAAATATTCAAAAATAAATCTGAAATTTGAAAACAATAGTGTATCAAAATATATACACATATGTGAAAGAATTCATATAGTCCATAAAAAATGAGTCCACCTTCTAATCTCTCTGCAGTCAATGTAAATTCCCGATATGTATATATATATATATATATATATATATATATATATATTGCACTCACATGTAGCAATGTACTACAGGCATATCTCCATAACTGGCAAACACAGTCCTCCAAAAGAGCATATAAGCTCCACCCAGCATGATGATGTCACTACCCACCTGACGCCTAGCGCCCCAATAGGCTTTCTCAATGGCTATCCACATCTGTCACTGGGAGACATGTCAGGCACCGGTGCCACTCCGAGCTCTCAGGCCTCCTGTTACTTTACCTGTGGTACTGAGCTGGAGGTGTAAGAGACCCTTACCTCTCCACATTAGGCTCCATTACCAGGTATGTGACAGTAAGCTCCTTGAGGGCAGGGACTGATTGGAATGTACAGTATGTAATGTGCTGCTTATGTTGCTGCCGCTATATTAATACCTGTAATAAATAAACAAAATGATATCTGTATTAATGTGCAAATTTCCTTTAACTCAGTGATCTTCTGTTCTGCTAAGCACATCTTTGCTCTTAGTTACCAAGTAGCTGAGTATACCATCAGTAGAGTTATTACAGAAGTAAAATTCACTCACGCATGTGGGGGAGTGACATCATGTTGGAGCCTGCGGACCCGGAAGGAAGACGAGCGGAGATGGATGTGGCCTCCAGCAGGGACAACAAGGTCTTTGTTTGCAGGTAAGTTTCCCATAATGTGCTAGTATGTAATTCATACTAGCACATTATGCCTTTACTTTGCAGGTCACCGGAAAAAAAAGAGGCAGTGTTTACTTCCTCTTTAACATCAAGAGGCAGAACTTTATTTGCTGGGATATAGCCATTAGCAGGGCATTGCTGTGCATAGGCAAATTGTAAGGAAATGCACAGAGAACCAATGAGGGACTGGAACAGGAATGGAACTGGACAAAAACTCCCTGATCTGGGTGAAGGACCAACCGCCATATGTACAGAAACTAAACTAGGGTTATCGGTCCCTATAATAGGAAATGCAAGCATAAAGACCAGGGCCACTGATAAGCCAGTACAACTGGCCCTGTTGTACCGGGCCCAGCCAGCAGGGGGGCCCGGATAATCTAGGATGAAAAATGCAAAATAATAAATACCAACAAGCAATCACAACAACCCTCACTCCCCCCCCCCCCCCCGCCTGCCCCTGCCCGCCAGCCAGCTACACTCCGGCTTATCAGTGGTTTTTTAAAACTTACTGGTTCCCTCTCTCTGTTTTTCTTCTGGGTGTGTGGGAGGGACTTGTATTTTGGGCAGGGTCTGGGGAGAGGCCAGGGGTGGGGCTGAAGGAGGGACCAGGACCAGGACCAGGGGTGGGGCTGAAAGGGGCCCTGTCAGGTAGGCTGTATGGGGCCCCATGATTTCTATCAGCTGCCCTGACCAAGACATTTAGCATCCTCCTTTTAAACAAGGATTTCATATCAATAAAGGCACACGTATAGAAAAGAGAAAGATTTTCTGAAAAGGTCAGCAATTTGCTTCATTTATGGATATTTTAGTATGTGCCTGGAGATGAGTTTTAAGTGACACGTTCTCATGCTTGAATTATGAGGATGTTTCCTATATTGTACAGTATGACATACTTTAATGTTTCTCATTATATTATGCCCTCATGTACTGAGTACATATAATTGTCCATTTGTACTTTAGGCATCGGGGGCATTCTTTGCATAATGACCCAATAGGTGGAGCCCTCTACTGGAAACCATAGGTGCCTGGATATATTAACTTTGGTTACAGCACAAAGTGAATGTAGGTAGCCCTGCTAGTCTTATTTAGGTGTTTTACTGTATTGAACAACAGCATACAGAAAAGTGTGATTAGTCATTTTCAAGTTGTACTGTAGAACTAGAAAATCGAAAGCTTAATGGCTTACATTTTTTATGTGTACTGCACTTGTACATACTGATGTTTTGTAACATTATTTTTTATTTTTATTTTTTACAATGTAATATACACCTTGTATATGCAAGGTTACTGCATAGTGTGTAGGTATCACATAACTTTCTGTATGCCCATGTCTTTGTGTATTCAATGGCAGTGCTGAGTTACATGGTAATATAGATACATTATATTAACAAACCTACTGCACAATTATCAAACCACATGTTTTCCAAGATATGAGATGCTGGCTACAAAAAATACATATGCTGCATGTTACTAATATCTCAACAAATGTACCAGTTGTATTTGAGATTACTTTTATTTCATATATAACACTTGGAGTGGCATCCATGTGTGGAATTGTGAGGCAGTATACATGAACAATGAACGCTTTCCTTGAAGAGTACAGAATTTAATGTCAGTACATTGTGCTCAAGAGACTTAAGGTGACTTCAGATCATTCTATGTATCAGTAATAGATAGGTGAACATGAGAATTAAGAAATGCATAGTACAACAGTGCCCCCAATCAGCCAACATAAAGAAATGCACCTCTTTCTTATCAAATATTCAATCAGAAGACTACCATGGATATGCAACTGTTTGCTATGTTCTGGTTTAAAATTAAAATATATCAGTTTTGTCTATTTAGAAAAATGTATTTAATTTTCCTGAAGAATGAAAGGGCAATTCCAGGAAATAAATGTTTTCTATAATGGTAAGTAAATGCTATCTGACTCTTTCATGCTTAAAACAAAACTATACTTTTAGTACAGCTTTTCTTTAAATGACCCCTTCCCACACAAGCAAGTCCTTAAAGGGGTTGTAAAGGATAATAATAATAAAAATAATAATAAAATAAAAAAAATAACTAACATGTCATACTTACCTCCACTGTGCAGTTCGTTTTACACAGAGCGGCTCTGATCCTGCTGCTCTGGGGTCCCACTGTGGCTCTCGCAGCTCCTCCCTGCAATAGCTAACCCCCTCTGGGAAGCTCTCTCCCGAGGGGGTTACCTTACGGGCATGCTTATGTGTCATACAGTCGGCGTCCATAGCTGCTGCTTGTATGACTAGGCCCGCCACCCCCCCCCCCCCCCGGCTGCCGTGTCATTGGATTTGATTGACAGCAGCGGGAGCCAATGGCAATCTATCCAATTAACACCGAGCCAACCTACCAGATTGAAATTTACTGGCACGACACCCGAAATTTACTGGCGCAGCCACGTTTTTACTGGCATTTCACAAAAGTTACTAAATTACATTTTTAGGTGCAGATTTCAGTATTTAGGCTACAAACAAGTACGCTAGGCAAATAGCAATGTGATTTAAGGAAGATATTAAGGTAAAAAACATTATTTTGTTATTTTCGATATAATAAGGGCAAATTATTTAGTCATATCACCCCTGTCTCCATCCCCCTCTGCCACCAACACCCCCTGCCTTCACCCCCCTCTGCAGTGTCACAATCTCCCCCTGCCTCCAATCTCCCCAGGCCCCATGCCTCCAATCACCCCCTGCCTCCATCCCCCTCTGCCACCAACACCCCCTGCCTTCACCCCCCTCTGCGGTGCCACAATCTCCCTCTGCCTCCAATCTCCCCCAGGCCCCCTGCCTTTAATCACCCCCTGCCTCCATCGTCCCCTGCCACTAACACCCCCTGCCTCCAATCACCCCCTGTCACTAACACCACCTGCCTTCAATCTCCCCCTGCCTCCAATCTCTCCCAGGCCTCCTGCCTCCAATCGCCCCCTGCCTCCATCCCCCTCTGTGGTGCCACCAACAACCCCTGTCTCCATCCCCCACCCTCTGCGGTGCCACCATCCCTCTCTGCGGTGCCACCATCACCCTCTGCCTCCAATCTCCCCCTACCTCCATTCCCTTCTGCGGCGCCACCACAGCCACCATCATCCCCTGCCTCCAATCTCCATGTGCAGTTCCAAGCCGAACCGATCTCGGCTATTATTTATGACACATTTCTGACACCGAGACTCCCTGGAGAAGAGGACCCTGGGGGACGCTCAGAGCAGGTGAATGGGCTCAGGTAAGTAAAAGAGGGGGGCTGGGAGGCCTGTGACAGTTATTGCATTTAACGCATTAAGGTGAAAAAACACGAACCTATAAAACCCCTTTAATTCTGATTTACACCTGTCCTCACACCTGCAAGATCCTTGCTTTCTTGCCATCTGATAGTCACATGACCGCTGCTGTAGAATTTAGAAACTATTAGATAAGCACCTAAAGGACCACAACATACAGGAATATACAATGTAATACTGACACATAATCAAACATAGGTTGGACTTGATGGACTTGTCTCACCTACTATGTAACTATGTAACTTGCTTAGCTTGTGTTATCTGACTACTACTTGTTGCCAGCCCTATATCTCTCCAATCACCTTTTTCTCTCATCAGCTCTTTAATTTGCACAAAGTATGTTCAGTAATGCCAAGTTATTTACAGCATTCATTGGCTTAAAATGATAAACTCGATCAATAGTGACCCCATCAACGCTGATAGAAAATTAAAGTAAATATTAAAAAGTGCATTTGGCACATAACTTCCTGCAAGTAAAACATTTTTTGTTTGTGCCATTAACTCCTGGATGTATTAATGTTGAGCGTACGCTTGCTTTTGTAAGAAATTTACTAGGTTGGATATTATGAAGTAGTATGAGCATGTGAGAATAGGTCATTTTAAAGTGAAGAAAATAAACAGCCTCATATTCAGATTTTGCATTTAAATATGCCACCAAAAAACATCAAGGCTGTTATTTTCAAAGGTGGCTGCTCTTGCAGCGTTAAATGTAAATGTTGTGTTGAATAGCTCCTCGTTAATATCACGCTACTCTGCAGGCTTAGGCATCTTTCACACCGGGGGTTTAAACATGTTATTGTAATTTTAAAATGTACTTTTTACATGTTTTTAAAGTCTGAGGCTTTCATTAAAATAATGCCTGATGTTCCTGCTTTGAAAGTAACACCTTATTCCTGTCGTCTAATAGTGTGTCTGCGACTCTGCAAAGTCACCCTGACACGTACAAAAAATGACAATTGGTTATATCAATACACATTGCATAGGCATGATCCACTGTTGCATACTTCCCAACTTCAGAGCTTGCGAATGAGTGACGCCTTAGGGAAATAATAACCTGCTTAATGGCAAAAAGTGAATGTGGCCAACATCTGGGCTTCCTTGTACCTATAAAAAAATGGTTTGATTTCTGTGCCAAAATCAAAAATCTCACAGACACATATAAACCTCAGTGCAATCATGAAAAAAGTAGTAAGTGAAACACAGAGTCTTGTAGTCAGTGCTGGGTGAAAGAGTACATGACATTAAGAGAGCAGGCTCCAGGAATACACAATGCACATAATACAGGGTCTAGGAGGGTGTAATGCACAGAATGCAGGGGACAGGAGTGTGTAATACACAGAATTCAGGGGACAGGAGTGTGTAATACACAGAATTCAGGGGACAAAAGTGTTTAATGCACAAAATGTAAGGGATGGAATATTGCAATGTACAGAATGCAAAGGAAAAGTGTGTGTAATGTAGAGTAGGAGCCAGGAGTACAAATCAAAATGAGTGTAGGAGTCAGGGGTATATAATGTACTGTGTAGGGGTCAAAAGAATACAGCATTTCCCCACTTTACCTTTTTGTCAAAAATCCCCCACTCCCTAACCTCCAACAAAAAACTCCAGCACTATTCTGCATGCTTACCCCACTCTCCCAAATCACAGAGTGGGGTAAACCACCCCCCCCCTCTCCAAGCACGTATTCTCTCTCTTCTCCTAGAAAAAATTCTCCCCCCAAATCCCTACTCCCAGCACACATATTCTTCTCCCTTCCCCAGCACAAATCCTTACCCACTCTCCCAAATTCCCCACAGAATTTTCCTTCCCTTTAATCCCCTCTCCCAGAATAAACCCTCCTTCTCACCAATTACCTTCTCCCAGCACAAATCCTCCTCTACCCTCAAACCCCCCCTCTCAGCACAACCCCCCCCATTCTAGTACAACCCCCACACACACACGCGCTACATTTTACTCTCCAGATTTCCCCAACACAAATCCCCCCCCAATACTGCCTCCCAGCACCTCAAACTTCCTCCTCCCAGCAAAAATTCTCTTCCAGTCATGATTTAGGCCTGATCTGCTGAAACACGTTGACATTTTCTGGCAGTTTTTTTTAATAGGCTCCTGAATAAATGGATGTCCTTTGCTGAGATTTCACCAATGTGCCCTCTTTTTTCCTTCTGTTCATCGTAAGGTTTACGGAGACCTTTTCAGCCAGAATATCAGTGTTTCAGTGTGGATTTATGGAGGGGAGGTTGTAGCACTGCTTTATTTATTTATTTGTTTAAAAATTCTCTCCCCCTTCAAGCAGATATTTCACCCTTCATATCCACCCTTTGGCAAAAATGCTCCCTTTTCCCAGCATAAATCATTTCCCCACTTCTAGCACAAATAATCTCCCCCAAATGCCCCTTCTTAGCAGAAGCTCTGGCAACAGGGCAAAACGCAACTGGCCTCTGCCTAGCACCTATTGTGTCTCCAAGGTTTCAGGGTCTCCACAACCTCTGCCCCACACCTACTGATGACAACCCTTCCCTGCAGCCAAGAATGGAAATCAGGTTGACCAATGACCCCCTATGTGGATTCACTCTGCACAACTGATGCAGGTACAGACCAGGTGAAGGTCTAGGACCTTGTTAGTTTACTTTTAATGGGGGAGAAATGTGATAGACCAAACCAGGTCAGGGGCTCTTGGAGTGCAGGAAGCCCTGTTTGGCAGAGGAAAACACCTAATCAGGGTGCCAAGTAGTTCCATCACGCTCCTAACTTCCTGTTTGTGTTTACAATGCTGCATTAAATATCAATTATATATTAAATGCTGCACTTCCTTTGGAAGACGTCACAGGAAAGGAAGAAGCGGTGGAGCTTAGTAACGTCATCACACCACCAGGAAGGAACTACCTTTGGTGAAGCTGTGGGACATGTACCTGTATTTGCAAATATTAATTTTTAAGGTTATGCACTACTGAGGATTATTGCACTTGCATTGTAAGTGTATTGTATTAATTACTTCAGCCTCGGAAGATTTTCCCCCTCAATGACCAGGCCATTTTTTGAAATACTGCACTGCGTTGCTTTAACTGACAATTGCACTGTACCCAAACAAAATTGATGTCCTTTTCTCCCCACAAATAGAGCTTTCTTTTTGTGGTATTTGATCACCTCTGTGGTTTTTGTTTTTCGTGCTATAAACATAAAAATGTCTATCAATTTTGAAAATAAAAACAATATTTTTTACTTTTTGCTATAATAAATAAAAATAAAAAATGTCTTCATAGGTTTGGGCCAATAGGTATTCTTCTATATATTTTTGTTAAAAACTGCAATAAGCGTATATTGATTGGTTTGCGCAAGTGTTATAGTATCTACAAAATAGGGGATAGATTTATGGCATCTTTAATAACATTTTTTACAGGTAATGGCGGTGATCAGATACCCTTTGATAAAGTCGCATGTGAACATAGAAACGGCTCAGGGCGGGGCTTGTGACGTCATCGCATCATTTGTAGGAAGTACACGATCACCCATGAAGGCAGCAGGGCCGAGGACTTTTGACCCTAAGGACAGATCTGTATATATTTTTTTTTTGATTCATTGATTTTGCATAGGTAATACACAGTACAATTAGGAATTGTACGTCGAACAGCGACGTTGTGGAACATGTAAGATCTGTATATTTTCAAGTTCATTACCTGTATGCACCAGGGATCGTGCATTCTTAAATGTGAGTGGAATAGTTGCTTGTAAAATAAATTTTGTTTTACAGTATTACACTATGCTGGTTCCTTTTTTACCCTTATGTTGCCATCCTATATGAGAGATCACGCTTGCAGGAGTTTACTATTGGGAACTTACTATTGGTAACTTAAAGTGGATGTAAACCCACAGTGGATTCCTAGGGTTCCCGAATCGCACCAGTGTGAACCAAGCCTCAAAGCATACAGTCTACAAATGTCACCTGACTGCTCCCACCAAGGCTCGGTTCACACTGGTGCGATTCGGGAACCCTGCGACTCCACTGCGGGTTCCCACATCGCACCCGACTCGCACATCAGTTTACACTGCCATATGCAAACTACTGGGGAGTGTCATACAATGGTAATGACATCCCCATTTCAGCTCGCATATCGCACTGCGAACTGACAGTTAGGACATGAATCGAATTGGAAAGGTGTGAACACCCATGCGATTCTGGTGTGGACCAAAAAAAAGGGTCCTGTACGTGTTTGGTCCAAATGAGATGCGATTTCAGCCATACAGTTTGTATGGCTAAAATCGCATCGCACAGACATTGCATGTGATCTGAACAGCAGTGTGGTGCAAATCACTTGCGATCTCGCACAGAGCACTAATGTGAACCAGCCCTAAGTTCATTCAGCCTTACTGGGTGTAAGTATAAATATAGGAATGTTTCAGACACACCGCATTGCAAAAGAACAATAAGAAGAAGAAGATCACTCAAGCTCTGACTAAATAAATATCCCCTAATCACTTGTCTATGTATATTCTGATGGCTGTTCATTGCACCATACATTTCCTAGTCACGCTAAACTGTGGATCACCCCATATTATGATAAACATCCAGGACAGGCCGCCAATCCTGGGAGAGCTGGAGGGGAGGGGAGAGGAATGCGAATTGGGAACTTTTTACGGAGGCTGTGCATGGGTCCAAGCTGGTCCACGAGATATGTAAATAACCTGTCACTTGAAGCATGGGGGCGGGAAGGACTTTTTATTTAGACAGGTTTTTCTCTGCAAGTCCTTTCATTTTCACTGAACAATAAAAGAGGATTGCTCAAAGCTGGATTAACTCTGTGTGGCAAGACTGGGCAGAAATGATAGGAAATCGTATTCTCTACATTGTGACATAAAAAAAAAAATGTTTGGGTTTACATCCACTTTAAAGATCCTGGATTGAGACCCCAAAGGGCAAGGGGCTACTTGGTCCAATGACTGGTGGAGGGTCCACGTGGTGTTAAGTCATTAACTCATTTGTTATCATTTACTGTTTGGATTGTGTGTGGACAGCATTGGTTTACAGAAGATATCACTGGATTAATGAACTTTGCCTGATACATAACTCCCAACTTTTTGAGATGAGTATGAGGGACACCTATCAGCAAAGGTATGCAGGCATAGGACACACCCCTTGTCACACCCCCTTAAAGAAGAATTGTACAAAAAAACAAGCTTGGTTAAACAAGTGTTTTTTTACCACTACTATTCCTTTGTATTGGCTTTTGGAATTTACAAATGCAGCAATTTAGAAATCAGACAAAAGTTTTAGCACTGGGAAACACTTTTTAATAGATATAAAGTGCATTTTATATACAACTATATAGATCAGACCAAAATGAGGGACAGCTGGGGAGGAATGAGGGACAGAGGGACATTGGTCCAAATCAGGGACAGTCCCTGAAAATCAGGGACAGTAGAGAGCTATATATATATATATATATATATATATATATATATATATATATATATAATGTGTGCGTTATAATTTTTGTAACCACTAGAGCTCACTGGTTGTACATATTAATGTTATTTGATATATGTTTTATCATTTTTGTACCCAAAAATGTGCAACCAGAGGTCACTGGTTGCACATATCACTTTCATTGTGACATATATATAATTTATTGTTGGTGTCATATGCAATACTCCCACTAGAGGTCACTTTTTTATTTATTTTGTATTTACATCACATGGAAAAGAGGGAGCACTTCACTTATTTTTCTTTTTACTCTGATCTGCTAAAAACAGTTGGTGCGAGACACTTTTAAGGTAGGGTGACCAGACATCCCCAGTTTCAGGGGACAGTCCCCTGATTGAGGACACTGTCCCCGGACCATGTCTGTCCCTGGTTTTGTCCCCAGATTGGATTTAATAGGGGGCAGGGGCAATTTCAAAGACAATCAGTGCAGAATTAAAATAAAAAAATTAGAATTACACACCCCCGCTCCGCTGTGCCTACTAGCATGGGGGGGGGGGATGTATTTTTTCCATTATCTGTGCCCCTTTCTGATATTCATGTGCTGGTCGGAGCGAAGGAAATATTTCTTCAGTTTCGGGCACATGCCAATTCAGCTTCACTTGCATGTTCTTCTGCCTTGGCTCAAATCCTGGCCATCCACCTGCTTATCTCGTTGCCTTCCCTGGCGGAGTGATCTTCCTCCACTCCCCATCCAGTAGTAGCCGGGGGCCGAAGACTTGCGAGGCTGTGAGGCGGGCGGCGACGGGCAGAGAACGCTGATTGCCTCCATTACTAGTAAATAAAAAATATGTCCCCAGATTTCATTTTAAAAATCTGGTCACCTTATTTTAAGGCGTGTATACGCAGTCACTATATTTCAGCTATTAAAGTGCAAATAATGAGTATAATGCTACAATGCAGCTTTTGCAGGCAAGAAAACGTGAATGTGAGGAAATCCATGCCTCTTTAAATACTGATGTCACATATAGGGATTTATGAGAGGTTTGTAGGAACCTGACCTTACACTATTCAGATCTGGCTCAGACCTCCTTGGTTAGAAGGGTAGAGTCTTTGTTTGACCAAGGGGACAAGAATGGCAAATTGTTAGCTCTTCTAGTTGCAAATCACAGGGCCCAGACTCGCATCTCCTGTATCAAGAGTTTGCAGGGGGGAAATCAAGTGCTTTCTTCGTCTTTGATGGAGGCTCAAGTAATCTTACTTCCCAAACCCGGTAAAGACCCATTAGAGTGCTCTTCTTATAGGCCGATTGCCCTTATGAATCAAGATCTGAAAATTCTGACAAAAGTGTTGGCAAATAGATTATCTCAAGTCATTACCTCATTAGTTGGCATTGACCAGATGGGATTTATGCCTAAAAAGTCTACTGGCACTAATTTGAGAAGACTTTTCATACACTTGCAAGCAGATCATGTATATTCTGGGACTAGAGTGGTTATTTCTCTTGACATGGAGAAGGCATTAGACTTCATTGATTGGAAATTTATGGCAGCAGTGCTGGATAGGCTGGGATTCGGACCTAGGTTTTTTTTTTTATTTATTTATGTCAAAGCAGAGAAAACTGGTCCGCACGGACTCCAATTACAAAATACAAAATACAGAATACAGCAAGTGCGAGAGGAAAATCGGAGAAAGTATAGACTTGCGTGTGAAGCCCCAGCACGTGAGCCAAGTAAGAAATCCTGTATTCTGTGTAACTGCTGGGGCTCCGGCGGGGTGTGTGTAAGGGGGCATGTACCCACGCCGGAGGGGAATCCACTGCACCTTGCCATGTAAGGTTCATTTATAAGTTTAGGACCCGTGGGACCAGCCCGCTCCGCAGTTTATAAGATAGGGTCAGAGGAGAGAGGAGAGATGGAGGAAGTAGTAAGTACGTAGGGTGAAGAAGAAGTAGAGAGGAATAGTAAGGGAGGGGGGGTGGGAGGAAGGGGGGCAGGGTGAGGGGGCTGGGTGTCGATCAGGGAATCGGGGGGGCCCAATGCAGCTTCTTTACCACTTAGTTCAGGGCAGACCAACCTCCAGAGGTTCACCTCTAAGGGCCCGACCTTCATCGGAGTACCTGAATATGTTCCAAAGTCTCCAAGTTTCTGTGTACGCCTCCAGTCGGCCTATGTCATCCACCTTCCGGAGCCACTGGGCCACGGTCGGCGGGTTTTGGGATTTCCAGTTTAATGGGATGCAGGCCTTTGCTGCGTCTAACAGGTGTTGTACCACTGATTTCTTGTAAGTCTGAGCCGGCGCGACCGTTGCGTGCAGCAAAAAGAACGCCGGGTAGTCCTCGAGCGTTTGGTCAGAGAATTTCTGGGTGATACGTCGAACCTCTGTCCAGAAGTTCCGTATCCGGTCACAAGACCAAAACACGTGCAAAAGGGTGCCCTTCTCCTCCTGGCACCGCCAGCACAGGTCAGATGATGTTGGGAATAAGCTATGCAGCAACACCGGAGTCCTATACCACCGGGTCAAGATTTTTTAGTTTGTTTCCTGTATTCTCGAACTAAGGGACGACTTATGGGTGAATGTGAGTATATGTTGTTTCATACTATTGGTGAAGTGGCAGTTTAGGTCTCCCTCCCATTTACTGAGGCAGGGTATTATGCTGTCTGATGGGGGTGTAATTAACATACTATATGTCAGTGAGAGTGCATGAGTGAGCGTCCCGGGCTCAGTGCAAAGGTCTTCAAATGCCGTCGGTGGAGTTCGTGAGCTGTCAGGCGGCGTCAGGCTCCCTAGGAAGTGGCCAAGCTGCAGCGCCCTCATAAAGTCCAGGCCGAAGGGGCCTGTGGGGTCCATGAGCGCCACTGGCCCCTTCCATGAGTTACCGTCACTGAAGTGTGAGGCTTGGTATAGCCCCGCCTCCCTCAGTTCCAGAAATCTTCTATCTTGAAGGCCCGGGGTGAACCGGGGGTGGCCAATTACCGGCCTCAGGCACGACCCGTCAGGTGACAGGCGGGCCCCAGCCAGCAATTGTGCGCAGATTTTCGTAGTTGCTCCTATCAGCGGGTGACGCTTCAGGTCTGGGGGCAAGTCCGGCAGACACCAGGGGGCCCTGTGGAGAGGCACCAGGCTCTGGGCCTGTTCAACCCGGGTCCATAGTTTAGTGTCTGTATGTTGGCACCAGTCCAGCAGTCTGTTAAGGTGTGTCGCCCGATGGTACGTACGGATATCCGGCATAGCTATGCCGCCGTACAATTTGGGGCGTGAGAGCATGTTCCGGCTCAGGCGCGGGTGTTTCCCTGCCTAAAGAAATCGTGTGAAAGCGGAATGTGTCTGCTTAAAAAAGCTTCCAGGAATGTGTATGGGGAGGGCTTGCATTAGATACAAGAATTTGGGCAAGATGTTGCAGCGGCCTAGCCATGAGTGCAGGCCGCCGCTCCATTGGTCTAGTAGTTTCTGTACCCTTTTCAGGAGTGGTGGGAAATTAAGTTGAAAGAGTCGGGAGAAGGACGCAGGTATAAGCGTACCCAGATATTTTAAGGCCGTGTCCGTCCACTTCAACTTGAAACTATCCTTAAGTTTTACCAGTTGGTCTTGGGGTGTCTCCACCCCCATGGCCTCAGATTTGGTGAAGTTTATCTTCAGATTAGAGAGACGGCCGTATGCCTCAAACTCCCTCATGAGGTTCTGAAGTGAGGTGAAGGGTGACGAGAGTGTGAACATCAGGTCATCGGCATATGCCGATATTTTATGTTGCACCCCTCCTACATTAACACCCGAGATATCTGGATTCGACCGGATGCGACACAGGAATGGTTCCAGGGTCAGAGCGAAGAGCAGGGGGGATAAGGGGCAACCCTGCCTAGTCCCATTCGAGATTGGGAACGGCTCGGACAGTATTCGGTTCGCTCTGACCCTGGCTGTTGGACCCGAGTACGCCGACTTCAGACAATTTAACATATGGGGCCCAAGGCCGATGTGTTTAAGCGTTGCAAATAGGAACCTCCAGCTAACCCGGTCAAATGCCTTCTCAGCGTCAGTTCCCAGGAGTATGCAAGGTATCTTGTTTCTAGTTGCAACATGCAAAAGATTGAGGACTTTGGTGGTATTGTCCCTCGCATCTCTGCATGGGACAAAACCCACCTGGTCTAAATGGACCAGGTCGGTAGGTATTGTTGCTTCCTAGAAGCCAAGACCTTAGTAAATAGTTTCAAGTCAGTGTTGAGTAGGGAGATTGGGCGATAACTTCCACATTGTGCTGGGTCTTTGCCCTCCTTGTGAATGACCGTTATCTGCGCCTGTAGGGTGGCGCTATGGAAGGATTTCCCTGTGCCCAGCGCGTTATACAGCTTAATCATGTGTGGGCCCAGTGCGGGTAGTAGGATTTTATAGTACTGGGCAGTCAGTCCGTCAGGTCCCGGGGCCTTGCCCGGTTTCATGCCCTTAGGGGAAGCTGGAGCTCGGGTAGGGTGATAAGGTCCTCTAGGGTTTTCCGCACGTCTTCCGGCAGAGCCGGCATACTGGACTGCTCCAGGTACTCCGACGTCGGGTCGTCCCGTGGGGCAGGAGCCTGCAGGTTGTAAAGGGAGTCATAGAAAGACCTAAACTCCTGTGATATCAGGTGAGGTAGCGCAACCTTCTGGCCCGACGAAGAGGTGACATGTGGGATGTACGACGCCTGACGCTGTGCCTGCAGAGACTGTGCTAAGAGTTTCCCGATTCGTACCCCCTCCTCTTGCATATCTGTATGGCCGCTTTGGCCTTAAACTGTAGGATGTCGACGATTCGTGATCTGGTCTCGTCAAGTTCAGTCCCAAGCTGTCTAGTCGGGGGTTGCCTTGTGTGAGAGTTCAAGTGTCTGCAGTTTGGCCAGTAAAGTGGACAGCTGCACTGTCCGTGCCCGTTTAAGTCTGGCGCCATGCTTATTCAACACGCCTCTGATGACGGCCTTGTGGGCTTCCCAGACCACTCCGGGGTCGGCTCCCCCCGTTGCGTTGGTAGTAAAGTAGTGGCCTATCTCGGCAACGACGTCGGTCAGCACCTTAGGGTCTTGGAGCAAGCCTTCATTAAGTCTCTATACTGGTCTCTGTGTCGTCTGGGTCTCGGTCAGGGCATACATCATCGTCACCGGGGCATGGTCTGACCAAGTGATCGATCCGATTGACGTGTCTTTGATCGCGTGTAGTTGGCCGTGGGGGACTAGAAGGTAATCGATACGCGCGTACGTCTGGTGTGGCTTGGAGAAATAGGAGTAATCGCGTTCCCCTGGGTGAAAGAGGCGCCATGCTTCGATCAGCTGAGCTGAGTGTAATCCCGTGTAATTGAGGAGGCGCCTGAGGAAGTATCCTCTGAAGGAATCAAGGGCACGTTCAAGTCTCCCCCACTATAAGCTGTCCTTCAGAGTACTGCATGAGCTTCCCTATGTACCTCTTCAGGAATGTATCCTGGTGTGTGTTGGGGGCGTACAGATTGGCCAGTGTCACCTTTCTGTCGCCAAAAAGGCCCTTCAGGAACAGGTACCTACCCTCCAGGTCTGTTTGTGTGTCTAGCAGCTTCCAGGGTACCCTCGCTGAGACAAGGTTGGAGACCCCTCTGGATTTGGCCTCCGTGTAGGCCGAGTGGTATGCTAGGGGATAGTGTCTGTTTCTGAGAAATGGCATTTTAAGGTCCCTGAAGTGGGTCTCCTGCAGCAGGACTATGTCCGCTCTTGAGCGGTGCATGTCCTGGAGCAATATTTTTCTTTTCTCAGGTGCGTTCAGGCCTTTCACGTTCAGCGAGAGGATGTCAAGCAGGTCCATGTTTTCGCCCCAGCCGGGGTCTCAATATGGGGTAGGGAGGGGAGAAGGAAATTGGAGGGGGTGAGGAGGGGTTGAGGAGAGAGAGGAAGAGGGCGGTAGAGAAAGCTAGAGAGAGCTGATGCGAGAGTGCTCAGCTTGGAAAAGAGAACTAATAATGCCTATCTGGCAGTGGTACTCACCGGGAACTCAAAGGGGGGGCTCCCGGGATATGGAGCACCGTCTTATTTGGGGTGAAGGGTGTACAGAGCCAAGGAGCGAGCCCCCAGCCCTCGCCCACCCCCCCCCCGGCATGTACATATAACCTAGCCGTATACCGGAAGTGTATGTAAAAAACATTTAATGCATTAACCAAATTAACAATAATAGAGAGAAGCTAGACAGCCAACATTGCTGTCATAAAAGAAACACCAGAGTGTATTCCGCGTAGTTCTGTGGGCAGTATGTACAACCCACGTGACAGTCCATCCCATGCAAAAACTTAAGGTGCTGGTATGCCACCCGCCCCCCCTCAACCCGGATCCCCTCCAGGGCGTCTTCCACACAGTAGCTTGCTCCATAGCCGAAAAGTCAGGCAGTCTCGGGGCATCAGGCATTTAAGGGGAGAGGGGCCAGCAAGCCCCCATCGAAAGCATCGTGAGTGTGAGCATTTCCGGCTGTCCACCTCCACCCCCCACTCCCGGAGTCAAATCTCGTCCCAGGGCGTCCCCAAAATACTCAGGGGCCGCTGCACAAGCAATAGGGCGTTCCCACCTCCCCCCTCACGCCCAAAAGGCAGTTCAGCAACCTTGGATTCTTCTCATCCCGGCATGATAGGTCTCCATCTGGCGACAAAGAAGGGGGTACGGTGGGTCCCTCGGTTCTCCCCACCTAAAGATGGACATCCCCGCCCAACCTCCCGGTACTCCCGTGAGGGTGTCACATGGTAGGAACCCACGCCAAAACAGTTCAGAGGCACCTCTCTCACCACTACAGGGAGAGGACGGGGGAGAGAGGGACGGAGCAGGGCCCCCGCTTCAGTAGCAGAGTCACAGAGTTATTCGCAATGGGGCGGGAAGGGGCGATCAGCGGGGGCAACAAGAGAAACAGGGATGGGATGGGCGGCCACGGGTCTACTCACGGAGTTCTTCCCGGGAAGCGGATCGGTTCCTGCGCCTTCCTCTCTGATGCCGTGGTGGCCACGGTCCCGATCTGCTGGTGAAGCAGTTGGAGCCAGTCAGGTACCCGGATCGGGTCCGCCTCCAAGAAGACGAACAGCGCCGGGAGGTCAGCCACGGTCTGAAGGGTGAAGGAGCCGGCGTCCTTGCGGAAGGAGACAGATAGTGGGAACCCCCATCTGTAAGTAAATCCCTTCTGCCTAGCCAGGTCCAGGACAGGTCTCAGCAGTGCCCTCCTTCTTAGCGTGGCTCTAGAGAGATCCGGCAGTGTCTTGACCTCCGCTCCCTCCAGCAGCACTGCGCCGTGATCCCAGGCGCGGCGCAGGATGGCCTCCTTCTGGGAATAGCGGTGTAGCCTACACACTACATCCCGCGGCTTCACCGGGTCGGTTGGCACAGGGCCCAAGGCCCTGTGCGCTCTGTCCAGGACTATTTCTGCCTCCGGCTCTCCCAAGATTTCACAGAAGACATGCCGCACTGCGTCCCCGTGGTCCTCCATCACCACACTCTCAGGTACTCCCCAGAGCCGAAGGTTATTGCGACGGCTCCTGTCTTCAATGTCTTCTACTTGAAGTTGGAGGGAGACAGCCGTGTCCCTGTGTTGGTCCCTCGATGTCTCCAATGCCGCCACGTGGGCCTCCAAGGAGGCCACCGAGGTTTCCCCGACCGTAACCCACTCCGAGAGGGTGGACACCTCCCCCCTCACCTCATGGATGTCTCTCCGGTGAGTCTCTTTCAGGCGGAGGATGAGGGACTCAATATCTGTACGGGTTGGAAGTGCCTGTAAAAGGGCCTTAATGTCATGGTCCAGCGTGGGGGCCTCTGGGCAATGTATCTCGGCCATCACTGTGCAGCTGGGTGCTCGATCCGGGCTGGATGCCTCTGGATGCAGCGCCGCGGTCCCCGGTAGAAAGTATTTTCCAGCCAGGGACTGAACTCCCTGAGGTGCTCCACGTGCGAGGCCTTGCGGCGCCGTCACCCTGGCTCCCGGGGACTTCTCCTGAAAGAGCCCGTAGTACTTCTGCTTCTCTCCTGATTTTTTGCTCGCAGGGGTCCCCCGTGTTGCCGCCCTTGTTCTATGCTTTTTGGCTGAGTTCATACCGGTATTTCGCCGTTTTTTTGCCAGTTTAAGGTGGGCTCAGGTCAGGAGCTCCACAAAAATGCTGCCTCACACGGCCATGTCCAAGCCACGCCCCGGACCTAGGTTTTTAATGTGGATCATTTAATTGTACAGTAGGCCGGTGGCGGCTCTACGTATCGGAAAACGGTGACTACTGAATTTTTTTTAATAGGTAGGGGCATGAGACAGGGGTGCCCCTTGTCTCCCTCCTTATTTGCTTTAATATTTGAGCCCCTGGCAATAGCTTTGTGAAGCTCTCCGGAGATCTGAGCCCTGGAGATTGGAGGTATCCATGAATGTACTCCTCTTTATGCGGATGACTTTTTACAGAATTCTGGCCAATCTTTGCAAGCAGTTTTTAACACACTGTCGACGTTTGCAAGGTTTTCAGGTCTCAAGGTCAATTGGAAAAAATCACGTGCAATGGCAATTGATGCTGGGGCTCAGTCATCAGTGCATTCTACTATTCCTATCGTGTGGGTAACTAAATTTACTTACCTGGGCATTTAGGTAGGAGTCGGGGACTATATGTCACTCAATGTATTACCCTTGATTCCAATGGAGGCCTGGCAAAATCTACCACTATCTATGATTAACCACTTAAGACCCGGACCAATACGCTGGTAAATGACCCAAGGTGTTTTTGCGATTCGGCACTGCGTCGCTTTAACAGACAATTGCGCGGTCGTGCGACGTGGCTCCCAAACAAAATTTGCGTCCTTTTCTTCCCACAAATAGAGCTTTCTTTTGGTGGTATTTGATCACCTCTGCGATTTTAATTTTTTGCGCTATATACAAAAATAGAGCGACATTTTTGGAAAAAAAACACTATTTTTTACTTTTTGTTAAAAAAAAAATCAAATAAACTAAATTTTAGTCAAACATTTAGGCCAAAATTTATTTAGCCACATGTCTTTAGTAAAAAAAAAAAATCGCAATAAAAAAAAAAATAGCTACCTAGCGGGAACAGCGACACTAATACAGCGATCAGAAAAATGATCGCTTAGTGACGCTGGCAATAGGGAGTGAAAGGGTTAACTAGGGCGGTGATCAGGGGGTTAAAACTTTATTAGGGGGGGTGGGGGGGCTATCCTGAACCTAACACTAACTGTTTTTTACACTGCCTGTCACACTGACACTAAATGCAGTGATTAGATCACTGCATTCAGTGACACTGTGACAGGGGGGTGGGGCGATCACAAGGGGTTAATATGCCTATGTGAGTGTGTGTCAGTGTTGTGTTGGTGCACACTTACTTGTGATGTCTTCTCTCATCAGCAGTGCTGGGAAACAGCGCTGCGATGAGAGGTGACATCATTTCCTCCTTCCTGTGTAAACACAGGAGGAGGAACTGACAGGATGGGAGCGCGCTCCCATTGGCTGGGAGCGATCGCGGGGGGGCGGGTAAGCGCCGACATCCGCCCGCTGATCCCGGATCGCTCCCGGAGCCAGGGGGACCCTCGCACGCCGCGGAGGGGGTCCCGATGGGACCCCCGAACCGCACTTAGGCGGGGACGTAAATTTACGCCCTTGTGCCTGTACGTGCCATTCTGTGGCCGTATATGTGCGTGCGGGGGTCCTTAAGTGGTTAAATCATCTAAAAATGAAAATATTACCATTATTCTTATATTTCCTTCCTTTTTATGGCCTGGGTTGCATCCTAGGATCAGTATCCGCACTCTGGAAGAACCAACAATACGTGCATTAGATAGGGTACAGGCGATCATGACTCCTGGGACACAATCTGTCTCTCTGTCAACTCTGTTATGGTTTAATCCCAAATTGTCGCACTTTAGTGATTTTCCAGAGCCTATTATTTGGGTAGGGTTCGGGATCAAGAGGTTACAAGGTGTAGTGGAAAGGGGGGAAGGGAAGTTATTTAGATATCTGATAATGTCTCAGAAATCATGCAAAAGTAACATTCACTAACATTTGAGCCTCATGCCGCGTACACACGATCACTTTTTGTGATGAAAAAAAACAAAGTTTTCCACCATGAAAAAAAAACAAAGTTTTTCCAACTTCATCATAAAAAACGATGTTGCCCACACACCATTGTTTTTTTTTAAATGCTCTAGCAAAGCGCGGTTACGTACAGCACGTACGACGGCACTCTGTTCCATTCAAGCTCCCGTCTCATAACTTGCTTCTGAGCATGCGCGGGTTTAAAACGTTGTTTAAAACGTCGTTTTAGCCCACACACGATCATTTTTTACAACACAAAAAACGACATTTTCAAAAACGATTTTTTTTTTTTTGTCGTTTTTCAGAAGACGGAAAACGTCGTTTTAGCCCACATACGATCATTTTAACCACTTAAGGACCCCCGCACGCACATATACGGCCACAGAATGGCTCGTACAGGCACAAGGGCGTAAATTTACGTCCCCGCCTTCGTGCGGTTCGGGGGTCCCATCGGGACCCCCTCCGCGGCGTGCGGGGGTCCCCCTGGCTCCGGGAGCGATCCGGGACGAGCGGGCGGATGTCGGCGTTTACCCGCCCCCCCCGCGATCGCTCCCAGCCAATGCGCACGCTCCCCCTTTGTGCCACTTCCTCCTCCTGTGTAAACACAGGAAGGGGGAAGTGATGTAATCTCCCATCGCAGCGGTATTTCCAACCGCTGCGATGGGAGAAACACCTCACAGTAAGTGTGCACCAACATTACACTGACACACACACACATAGGCATACTTAACACCTTGCGATCTGCCCCCCCACCCCCCCTGTCACAGTGTCACTGAATGCAGTGATCTAATCACTGCATTTAGTGTCAGTGTGACAGGCAGTGTAAAATCAGTTAGTGTTAGGTTCAGGATAGCCCCCCCACCCCCCCTAATAAAGTTTTAACCCCCTGATCACCGCCCTAGTTAACCCTTTCACTCCCTATTGCCACCGTCACTAAGCGATCATTATTCTGATCGCTATATTAGTGTCGCTGTTCCCGCTAGGTAGCTATTTTTTTTTTTTTTTTTTATCGCAATTTTTTTTTTTTTAACTAAAGACATGTGGCTAAATAAATTTTGGCCTAAATGTTTGACTAAAATTTAGTTTATTTGATTTTTTTTAACAAAAAGTAAAAAATAGTGTTTTTTTTTTCAAAAATGTCGCTCTATTTTTGTATATAGCGCAAAAAATAAAAATCGCAGAGGTGATCAAATACCACCAAAAGAAAGCTCTATTTGTGGGAAGAAAAGGACGCAAATTTTGTTTGGGAGCCACGTCGCACGACCGCGCAATTGTCTGTTAAAGCGACGCAGTGCCGAATCGCAAAAACACCTTGGGTCATTTACCAGCGTATTGGTCCGGGTCTTAAGTGGTTAAATGACGTTTTTTAAAACGTTGTTTTATTTCATCACAAAAAACGACCGTGTGTACGTGGCATAAGAGAAAATAGCCTTAAGAGCATTCAACCAGACCATCAGAGAAAACAGCCTAACACTGTAGGAAAAGAACAATGGACCAGAAGAGGAAATCACATGCAGAAGACCTCTGCACTGTAAACTTTGGGGCGTGAAACTGCACATACATTTCTTTTGTGCAATTTGGAGCAAAAAATAATACTATTAGGCTATTTTCTAACCTGTTCAAATGTTTTTCATTTATACAGTTAAAATAGAGTGAATCGGGAAAAAAACACAGGCGGACAGGCAGGTAAGTAATTTTAATGCATTAGAGACAAACCATGTTTCCTCTGAATTAAAATTCCTGCACGTTTGCTCATTTTTAATTGTGTCCTAAAGTTTCATTTTTTCACATTGCGTTTGTCTATTGTTGTGACATTTTATGGCACATTACTCATGCTATGGGGTTCACATACTTTTTAATTGCCCCTCTACCCGAGCTGATCTTGATCCAGTGCTGTGCCCAACAGCAGCAGCTCCCTGCTCACTGGACACAGAGGCAGCCATTGGCTCCTGCTGCTGTTATTCACAGCCTGTGAGGTAAAAGCAGGGGATAAGGTCAAGTTGCACTGTGTGTGTCAATGGATGCACAGAGCCCAGCTCGGGATTGAGCCCACATGTGTGGCAGAGGGTTTGGCAATAATACCCATTTGTAACAAAAGGTCCACAAGAAAAAGGACCAGTACACCCAGATAGCTTTTACTGGCAAGTTGTACACTTGCAGAGCACTTGAAGTACAATTTCTAGTTGACACTTTTTCAATTTGTAGCAAATTTGCATGGTAAGTCTCTAGCAAAAGCAAAGGTTCAGGGGTGAGTCTACAGCAAGAGCGCTGCAAGTCTACTCAATGAAAATAAGCTACAGTGCCCCCTGTGGTGAGATGACTATTGCACAACACAAGTTAAAGTAGAGTTCCACCAAAAAATGGAACTTCCACTTTTTGGAACCCTCCGGTGTCACATTTGTCACCTTTCAGAGGGGAGGGGGGAGCAGATACCTGTCTAATACAGGTATTTTCTCCCACTTCCTGGCCCTTCATTTACATGGGGTCACGGCTACTTTACATGTAGCATGCCCACTACCTGCCTATTTTGAATTAGGCGGGGTTACGCCGGGCCATTTGCGCTACGCCGATGTAACTTAGGGAGCAAGTGCTTTGTGAATAAAGTACTTGCCTCACTATGTTACGTCGGCGTAGTGCAAATGGGATGCGCTACGCCAAACTAAAGATGCACCCGTCTTACTGAATCTGGCTAAATATCTTTTACTTTTTGCTTCTTTGGTTTAATTTCCTCAGTTTAGGCCGATATGTGTTCTACATATTTTTTGGGGGAAAAAAATCGTATATTCATTGGTTTGTGCAAAAGTTATAGCATCTATAACTATGGGATAGCGTTTTTGATTTTTTTATACTAGTAATGGCGTGATCTGTGATTTTTTGCGGTGTTGCGGCGGACAGGTCAGACACTTTTTACACATTTTTGGGACCATTGACATTTACAGAGCGATCAGTGCTATAAATATGCACTGATTACTATGTAAATGTCACTTGCAGGGAAGGGGTTAACACTAGAGGGCAATCAAGGGGTTAACTGTGTGATGGGACTAACTAGGAGAGGTGACAGATCTGGTTTCTACTTTGTAGAAACACACAATCTGTCTTCTCTCCTCTGACAGCACAGGGATTTGAGTTTGCATACGCAACTCCCCCCGTGCTGCCATTTGTGCATGTGGCCGACAGTGATTATGCCCGCCAGCCACACGCATCGGGTTCCCCGCTGTGCAGCGGGCGCGTGCCCTTTGATGGCTCTCCTGGGCAAAGCTGTATACAGTATGTACGGTAGCCATTCTGCCACAGTAAATCTGTGTGAGCCGGTCGGGAACTGGTTAAAGTGGTTGTATACCCCGCTTTGTGATTTTTACCTACAGTTAAGCCTATAATAAAGCTTACCTGTAGGTAAAATGAATATCTCCCAAAGGTACACCGTTTAGGAGATATTCGCCTTGCATGCATCCGTTTACATCAGCGGCGCATGTGCTCTGAAGTTCCAGCGTATTGTGACGGAACTTCAAAGCTTCTTGACGGAATCCAGGGCTTCCGCATTCATGCGTGGGAATGACGTCATCGTGCCTCGGGCCACTCAGTGTTAACTTGTTGCACATTTTCACTGGCAAGTTGTACTCGCAGACATAGGTGTGCGCAGCCAATTGCATTAGGGTGTGCACCCCAAAGCTCAAACACACACTACCGATCACTCACTATGTTCATTCAGAAAAGGAAGGGGTCAGTAAATTACATATTTACCGCCCCCTTCCCTTGTTTTTCCTAAAACATCCCTGTAGCATCAGCTGCTGGGAGAGGAAAGAAGGGAAGCCAGCAGCGGGGGGAGCTAGGGCAGTAGGGGGGATCTGCTGCACAGGGTGATTAGGGTGTGCCTGGGCACACCCTGTGCGCACGCCTATGCTCGCAGAGCACTTAAAGCACAAGTTCTTGTTCAGTTCTAGTTTTGCCATCTAACCACATGGGTAACTAAAATGTACATATAATGACAGATCTCTCTGCACAAAGGGAAGGGGTTCCTAACGAAAGTCAGTTAGGGACTGCTGATAACGTTCTGTAACCACACACACTCCACAAAGCATCACACAAGGACTGTTGGGAAGCAGACCGGAAGTTCCAGCTGTGTGTACAGCACGCAGCATCATGGAAGGAACGCGCTCCGTGATTGGCTGCTGTGTTTAGTAACAGAGCTACGCTTGGGGGCGGGACTTGGTAACTGGCAGCCAGGGCCGAGTGATGCCCCCGGGTGGGTACGGGCTGTAGGTGACGGCGTTGTCCGGGTGGGTATGGGCTGTCGGTGTGCGGGGCTCACTCCGGGAAGATGAAGAAGTTCTTCGGTATTGGGAAGAAGAAGAAGAGCGGGCCCTCTCCCAGCCCTTCGGAGAGCGGCAGTGTGCTGTCTGTCGGCTACGAGCTGAAGGACAAGGACCTGAGCAAGTTACACCGGGCTACCTCCGCCGGAGATGTGCCCAAGATCAGGCAGCTGCTGCACAAGCAGGACATCAACCAAGTGGATAAAGAGAACCGGTGAGTGAGCAACACGTGACCAGCCTGCACTCCTCTAACAGGGATGGACACCTCGGGGACTCTTGTAGCTCTGCCTGTCATCTACATCTCCAGGGTTCTGCATGGCAGGCGATCCTAATTACTGGATCATTACAAGTGCAGCCTTCAGCTTTTTCTTTTAACGCTCAACCAGAATCTCAGCCCCACTGCAAAGCTTATTTTATTTAGGGGGTGACCAGAAAGCTGTATACTCACCTGATCCTCCGCTCCAATGACAAACAGCGCACCCCTACGATCCAGTGGTGGGCTGTTCCGGACGTCCTCATGTCCAAAGAAGGTCTATGGGCGTCATAATGTCAGGAACAGCCCACCGCACAACACTGTGGGCATAGGCGTGCGCAGCCTGTTGCATTAGGGTGTGCACCTGAAAGCCCAAAACACAGTACGGATCTCTCACTGTGTTCATTCAGAAAGGGAAGGGGCCGGTACATGACATTACCCCTTTCCCCCTTCCCCCACTCATCCTGAAATATCATCTATGTGTGCCCCCTGCAGTAGCCAATGGAAGAACAGGGAAGCCAGCCATACTGTGGGAGGGTGCCCCGGGCAGCAGGGGGAATCTGCACTGCAGGGAGTGATTAGGGTGTGCCTGTGCACACCTGGCACACCCTGTGCGCACGCCTATGACTGTGGGGGTGCTGGAGCTGCAGGTTTTGCACTGGGAGGATTGGGTAAGTATATCTCTCTGTTCTCCAATGACCTAGACCAGGGGTCTCCAAACATTCTAAACAAAGGGCTGGTTTATTGTCCTTCCGACTCTTGGAGGGCCGGACTTTGGCCAGCGGGAGTGAAAATGTTCCTGGCATCAGTGGGAGTAAACATCTGGTATTAGGGGGAGGAATAGTGCCCCATTGCTGGTATCATAGGGAGGAAAAGTTCCACATTGGTGGTGTCATTGGGAGAAATGGTGCTCCATTGTCTGTGTCAGATGGCAGAATAGTGTCTCGTATCATTGAGAGGGATGTAGCTCCAAGGGCCGGATAAAGGCAAGCAATGGGCCACAGTTTGGAGACCACTGACCTAGACAAAAACCAGCATAGCCCCACTGCATGGGGGGAAAAAAAGTTCAGCTTTAGCCTGGGTTCACACTTTTGCAAACAGACATTGGATGTTATTCGCACTGGATCGCTGTGCCGATCACGTGCGATGTCTGTGTAATGCCAATTCAGCGTACAGTTGTAGAGCTGAACTCGCGTTGGATTCGCACGAAAAAGGTGCAGGAACCTCTCCCGCACTGTAATTGGATCACATGGGTGTCACCCATGTGATTAGATTCCTGTCCGAATTCACAGTTGGCACTGCGATCTGCAAACTGATCTGGAGGTGTCATTAACATTGCATTGACACCCACTCGTAAAAGAGGAGATGTGATGCAGGAATCGGCACTGGAATTGCGCTGGTTCCTGCATCGCAATAGTCGAACTAGAGCTGCACGAGTCTAAAATGAGAATCACATTTTTTTTTTTGCTTAGAATAAAGATCATGATTCTCGCAGTGTAACTTCTTCTTTTACATCATACAAAAAAAATTGGGCAAACTTTGCTGTTTTATTTTTTTTAAATTCATTAGTATTTTTTTTCCAAACAAACTGCATTTAAAAAAATGCTAAAATATTGTTGCGACATAAAATATTGCAACAACCGCCATTTTATTCTCTGAGGTCTCTGCTAAAAAAAAAATATCATATTTGGGTGTTCCAAACTTAATGATTTTTCTTTTTTACTCGTAAGCAACAAATGTCAGAAAAGGTTTGGTCTTTAAATGATTAAGCTTCCTTCATCTACACACTGGAGTTCTTTTTTTCGATAAAAGAATGAAAACTGACATCGCAGGCGCGCTGGACAGGTAAGTGTCCATTTTTTAAAAGTCAGCAGCTGCCGTATTTGTAGCTGCTGACTTTAACCACTTCCATACCAGGCACTTACGCACCTTCCTGCCCAAGCCAATTTTCAGCTTTCAGCGCTGTCGCACTTTGAATGTCAATTGCTCGGTCATGCTACACTGTACCCAAACAATTTTTTTTTTATCATTTTGTTCCCACAAATAGAGCTTTATTTTGGTGATATTTGATCACCTCTGCGATTTTAATTTTTTTTGCGCAACAAAAAAAAAAGACCTAACATTTTGAAAAAAAATAAGTTTTTATTTTTTTTCTGTTAATATTTTTTGTAAATAAGTACGTTTTCTTCTTCAATTACAGGCACTGATGAGGCGGCACTGATAGATGGCGCTGGTATGCGGCACTTATGGGTGGCACTGGACACTGAGGGGTGGCACTGGACACTGAGGGGTGTCACTTTTTTATCCCATATTCCAGTCAGTGCCCATGTTGCCAGTCAGTGTCCATTTGTGGGCACTGATTGGCATCTATTCTCTTTTTATATTGTTGCCCTCTTCCCTGGTGGTCCAGTGTGGGCATCCGAGGGGTGGCTGCGCTAATAAACAATCAGCGCAAACCCCCCCCTGTCAGGAGAGCCGCCAATCGGCTCTCCTCTACTCGCGTCTATCAGACGCGAGTGAGGAAGAGCCGATCGACGGCTCTTCCTGTTTACATTGTGATTGGACACGGCTGATCACGTGGTAAAGAGCCTCCCCCGGAGGCCATGATCGGCACTTTTGTCGGCACTTTTAGTGCAAGAAAAATGCAGCTGTTTAAATTCCATGGATGTCTTCACACTGTATGTCTGCTTTGCGGAGAGGACACAAAAGAGCCACCTGCCTGCTCAGTGAGGATCAGCGAACAGATCTGCCCCATGTGAAAGTGGCCAACTGGCCAGTTCACACCAGACGCAGTTCCGTTCTGTGTGCTTTTTTTCTGCACAAAATGCATGCACAGTGTTTTCCATGTATTCCAATGGCTCTAGTTGACACCATGCAGTCAGTTTCTGCACCAGAACCTGACTGCATGGTGTGAACTAGAGCCATTGGAATACATGGAAAACACTGTGCATGCATTTTTAGTGCAGAAAAAATGCGCACACAACTGGAACTGTGTCTGGTGTTAACTGACCCTTATAGAGAATATCATTTTGGCAGACTGCCAGCGTTCTGATGTAAATACAGTTGTTTTTAAAGGGGTTGTAACCCAGAAAACAGAATGTAAAAATTATCTATTACAGCATAAGTGTACTTGTGCAGGGAAAAGGCCATCCTTTCTGTTGTAATCCTCCCCGTTTTGTTGCCACGCCCCCTGACCTTTGATTGACAGACATGAGGGGGAGACTCATGCACAGCATAAGTGAAAGGGGCGTGTCACCTACTGCCTCAGCCTGACTGAGAGAGCAGGAAGTGTGTTTACTTTCACTTTCCCCCACTCATCTCCTCTGGAACAGGTAAACCACTGCCTTTCCCAACATACTGTCAGCTATTTTTCTCTAAATTCTTAATTTACAGAGGAGACGGCTAATACGTGTATTTAGTGAGAGGCACAAAAAGACAGATGAAGAGAGGCACAGAGTGACATATAAAGAGACACACACATAGGAAGACTTACAGAGAGAGAGAGAGAGAGAGAGGCGAGATTTACTAAAGGGAAAAGACTGTGCACTTGCCCCAGAGCTTAGTAAATGAGCAGAAACTCTGCTGACTTCCATCATTCAATCATGTGCAAGAAAAAATGCATTTTTTTTTTCCCTTGCATGTGATTGGGTATTCTTTGCAAAGTGAAGCCTTACCTAATTTACAAAGCTCTGTAGCAGAGGGCAACTGCACTTTGTTGTGTAAATTTTATGAAGACTTATTTAATATGTATTGTCACAGTGTTGGTACTCTTGCATCCCGCTCTAAAGAGCTGACTGGGGGAGGCTAACGTTGGTTGAGTCCCTGTTCAAACTTCCTGAGGTTGGAGAGAGGTGTTTGCAGAGTTGGGATATGTCCGCCAGCGAAAGGGCCCCTGTGCGATGCACAGAACGATCGTCTGAGGGGGATGTGTTCATTCTGCAAAGACATCAGTTGGGGGATGTACGCTGGTGTGTCTCTGTGTGCCTGATCAATACATGGCAGGATGCGTAGCGTACGCCTGCAGATAATCTCCCGTCAACAGGAACGGTAGTATAATCCGGGTATGCGCTGTTCTCTAAACAACGCAGAATAAGCATTCATACTAATCGTAAAACAGGAGCTTTTGAATTCTTATGGTCAAGGTTAGCGTCCATGTTTAAAACATACACACTGTGTTTGCCCAGACACGTTAATAAGACTCTCCTGGCCATTATTCATTGGTTGTTGTATAAAACCCATCCTGTTAAAAGGATTTCCTGTGTTGACATTCATATCCTGTGAGGTAACTTCCCATGGAGGAAGCGATTGGCTGTTAGTGTCATCAATTCCTGTAAGTTATTGCTTAGCACACCTCTAAACCTTGCACTCTGTACATAGTGCTTCCCTGAACTCTGCACATAACTTGCTTCTGGTATTTATTGCCCCGTTAAGATACTCCCACTGTTGGTGCAATTTGGCCACACCCACTCTGTGATGCATGGGGAGGCATGGTTGGATCCCTGCACCTATTCCATGAGGAGGGAAAAAGCCTTGGATACATTTTATATAGTCTTTCAGATACAACTGGCCCTTCTAAAGACAACCATAATGATAAAGTGTCCCACAGTGAAATTTAGTTTAAGCTAGAGAACCCAGGGATGGCTTGTTTTAATGCTTCTTTGCTGCTTGTTTTAGTGCATGGGTGCTCAACCTGTGGCCTTCCAGCTGTTGCCGAACTACAAGTCCCATCATGCCTCTGCCTTTGGGAGTTATGCTTGTAACATTCAGCATTGCAATGCATCATGGGACTTGTAGTTTCGCAGCAGCTGGAGGTTTCGCAGCAGCTGGATGGCCACAGGTTGGTCACCCATATGAGTCTGGGTACAGGTGCACTCGAAGATCATTTTGAAACCCTCATATTGGCATTGCACAATTCTGTGCCTTTCTGTGCCTATGGAGCATGGAGAGGGAGCGATAGTGATTAACTGGAAAATTCCAAGCCTTAGATAATCAATTTTTTCACATAACAAACTCTGCAAGGATACATCTGCTGGGGTCAGGTAGAGCCTACAGATATAAGATAATTGCTTGATCGGACCAGAACTCTGACAAGACAAATATTCTGATATACCTGTTGACCCTTTAGTGCACTCTATGGAGGTTTCTTAACAAGGTCTTCTTAGCCTTATTATATCATGAAAGTTGTAATCTATTTGATAACTTTCACAGTAAATGTCTGTTATTTCTTAAAGGGAAAATGACTGCATAGGTGCTTTTGTGTTAAAAATAACAAACGGACCGCTGTAAACTTTGTGCATCTGTTTTAGAGAATGAGTATCCGTCATCTTCTCTTTTTTTTATTTTTTTTTATATATATTTTTTTTTTTGTCAGCGTTTAAAAAAAATTAACTCCTATATGTATGATCTTATTTTGTTTTATAGAGGTCTGCAATTTCTGCATGTTTGTAAGATAACAGAGCTTGTCCATGGATTATCAGCAATAGGTGCACCACAATCCAGGGAATAGTCTGTATTTTTACATGACCTCCAAAATGTCATATTGTCAATTGACTAGTCATACACTTTAAAAACCTAGACTACAAAGCTGGACTATTCCTAGTTACCATGGCAACTAAAAAAGAAACTCTTTGACTGGGTCATTAAGAGCAACGGCGACTCCCTTGTACCAGACCATGCACCCAACTGGCCTATTAGGGGGCCTCACAGCACATCTACTTTGAGGGGGGGGGGGGATCTGTTCACTGAGGAGTCCAGGCAGATTCAAGGAAAAAAAGTTCCTTCACTGTTAAAGTAATCACTAAACTATGAGAGCATTGGAGAGGGAGAGGAGAGTCTAGGAGTGTATATTGTGCAGAATGCTCCACTGCCTCAGGTCCTAATGTCTGTATTGACAGCCAGTGTTTGTGCAAGACAAACAGAAATAAAACTGGCCATAGATGAGTAGCCGTTTTCATTCAGCCAGTAGGATGAACAAAAAAATCAATAAGATGGGCCGACTTGTGTACAACTAGCCTGCTTATACATGGATCAATATTCAGCCAGTCCCTGCTAAACTGGCTGAATTTTGATCCATGTATGGCCAGCTTAAAGTGGTTTTTACCTTGATGCTGGGTTCACACTTTTGCGATTTGGATGCGGTTTCCCACACATCCAATTCGCAATAGCAGGAGATTGTGACTGGCTCTCTATGGAGGCGGTTCACACATCTCCACTGCGGCTCCAGTGCAAATTTGCAAAAATGCTGTGTGTCTTTTGGACCATTTCAGGTCCCAAATAGGACCTGAATCGGTAAACAGGGACGCACTGGACCCCTGATGTGAGCCGCATGTGAAGATAGTGTGAACCAAGCCTTGAGCTGGGTTCACACTATTACGAATTGGATATGGCTTCCTTCGAATCCAATTCGTGTGTCAGGAGATTGTGACTGGCTCTCTATGGAGCTGGTTTACATATCTCCAGAGTGACTCCGATGCAAATTGCACAGGAGTCCTCTGTCTTCTGGCCTGAATTCAGCCAAAAATTCAGACTGAAATCGCACCTGAAATGGTGAACAGGAACGCACTGGAACCCTGCTGTGAGCCGATTCGTGCTTCAGTGTGAACCCAGCCTCATGCATTAAGATAACCCCCCCTTTATACTTTCTTGAACCCCAAAATGACCTACCTTCCAAAGATACCCTACACTTTAGGATCTTACTATACCAAATACCCAGTCATGTCCTACATATAGAACTTTGAAAGCTCCTGAGTTTTATATGGCACTCCCATTGTCTTGACTAATGCCGCGTACACACGGTCGTTTTTTGCGATGAAAAAAAACGACGGTTTCTGTGAAGTAAAAAACGACGTTTTTGAAACGTCACTTTTCAAAGACAATTTTGCATACACACCATCGTTTTTTCACAAAAAGCGAGGTTACGTTCACCACTCTTTTCCATTGAAGCTCGCTTCATAACTAGCTTCTGGGCATGCGCGGGTTGAAAAACGTCGTTTTGAACGACGTTTTTGCTACACACGGTGACTTTTTGTGAAACAAAAAACGACGTTTTGAAAAACGACACAAACAATTCAAGCATGTTGGAATTTTTTTGGGTCGTTTTTTTGAAGACAAAAAACAACGTTTTGCCCACACACAATCAATTTAAATGACGTTTTAAAAAACGTCGTTTTTTTTCATCGCAAAAAACGACCGTGTGTACGCGGCATTAGGTTGGCTGCACGTTTTTATGCCACTGCAGATTGACTGGTGAACTTGGTGTCCCAGACCTGGTGAAAGTGCTACACCACCATCTGACAACTGTCACCCCACACCACTCATGAATTACCCATATGGACCCAATTCAATTGCCAATGTACATCTACAATGTGATCTGCCTATCTATACCTGATCAATTTCTACAACAATCCCTGAAACAATGGGACATGGTCAGTTTGGACACCTTTTTCAAAACTGGTCACTCTGGAAACTGGGGACTACTGACTACAGTCCAAGTAATTGTTTACATGCCAAAATTAGTATTAAAGGAGAAGTATGGCCAAAGCTCTTCTGACCTGACTTCTCCTGTAGGTCACAGAGGTGCATTTCATTTTTGCAATCCTGTGACCAGTCCGTATTCAGCCATTCATGTCTGTTTTAAAGGATAAAAGCATCTTTATAAATGGCAGATGAGAGAATCTTGGTTATTTCTTGTTTGCCTTTTAATGTGCAAGATCAGCTTAGCAGTGCAGCATATGTTTCTTGGTCAGGAATTGTAGACTAGGCAACCAGTCTTTGTTGGGGAAACATTTAAAATTTGATACATTTTTCTTTATCCTATATGAACTACATTATACCGGGTCTGGATTCCACTAATAACCCATAACCCTATTTAACTGTAATCAGATGACTAGTCGTTGGCGTGGTTCTTTTTCAGTTATTCCCAATGTTGTGCAACTTGTTTTCAGTTGAAATGTTAATGACTGTTCTGCTTCCAGTTCACATTTCCCTTGTATTAGCGGGGCATCTTGGTATACTCGCTGCCATGGTAACCACTGCAAACATCTTTTGTCAGATATGCAAGGTGCTCATTAATGTGCCCTCACATGTCTTGTCACAGAATAGATCTGCTCTGTATTGTTTTCTGTCATTACATTTACATTCCTTGCACATTCCTTCTGGCACCTTATCACTGTGTAGTTTTACATTTTTAAATGCATTTAGTTGTTTTGCATCCTCTAGTTTAATGCAATTCTGTTGTTTTTTTGTTTATTTTATTTTTTCAATGGAAGTCCTTATTTCAAAAGTATAAGTAACTCCATTAGACCATGGCTCATTCTTCTGTTGAACAATCTTTATGTAGACTTGACCTATTAAAGCAGACTTGTCTGCAGGCTACGGAAGGTAATTCTAAGATTAGCGTGGTATAATCTCTATGGACCTTGTAAGAAGGGCATTTCTGCCAGCTGCCTCGTATTCTCCCTGAGTTTATTTTGCTTTTTTCCCCCTAGAGTCTTGTTATATAGTATCCATGCAACATTGTCTAAATCTCTTCAAGAATAATAAATGCAGTACATTTTTTATTTATTTTTTAATCGGATTTGTTTCCTTTCCTAAAAGTACAGCTGAAAATTAAACCTTGAGATGGAAACAAGGTGCATAGCTTTCTTGCTAAGTAGTTTAGTTTCTTTATCTAGACATAGCTGTACTGTAACCCCCCCCCCCCCTCTGTTTTTTTGTCTTTGATACGGTAATCCTGGAACGCACCCCCTGGGGATAAAGGAATGCACTCATTTTGCTGTCACCAATAGCGGCTACCAATCGCATGCATGGAAACTGAGAGGGCAATTTAAACAGAGGGGCACCGCTCCAATCCATAGCAGGCCCTTTGGTCTGATATGGCTTTTAAATGGAAACCATGCCAGAAAAAAAATTGTGTGAGGTTCCCCCCAAAATATCCATATCGGGTCCTTGGATTTTAACGGCAACCCCACGCTCCAAAAAAAAACTGCGTGCGGTCCCCTTTAAAATCGATACCAGACCCTTATCCAAACATGCAGCGCAGCAGGGTGCATGACACATGCTAAGGCATGTTTAGACACATTCAGGTGCGCCAAGTGTTTGGACATTTTATTCATTTCATTGGCCAGAATATTGATCACTAAACCTGCCTAGCGTTTAGGCGCATTTAGATGTGTCTACAAGAGTTTTGGCGCATTGGGTGTTTTTTCAGCCCAAATGTTTTTTTTTTCCTAAAGGCAGCTTTTCTGTGTTTTTTAATTTATTGTATTTGTTTTTTTTAGACCCACATTGTCTCCCCTGCCCTCCAAAACAGCTAAACAAGCACAGATGCAGATGCTATACATTTGTATTGGTAGGATCATCTTGAACACCCAAGGTTCAGAGTATCCCCTATTAACTCCCTAACATAAAATAGGGGTGCCCTTGACATGAACACTAGACTTCAAGTGTCCTGATATAATCTTTTTTTTTTTTTTATGTATTTATCTATATTGGGCAAAAACAACAGAATCAATCTTCTCCACATTAAAAAAATGTAAATATTTATTTTGGTATAAATTCCTATACCAGCGCTACATAAATCTCCAGCCAAACAGCTGAATACCATGGCAAAGCCTAATTCCAGCTTGGGCAAAAAAAAATTGACCCCCACAGTTGAAAAATAAAATAAAAAATAATACAACTCCAGCTACTATATTCACTCCCTTTACGCCACTCTGCCTGCTAACCTCATTCAACTCCCTTCTTATGGGCACCATGGCCAGCCCTGGACATGAAGGAGGATGCTGTTGAGAGAGGCACCACGTCATTATGTCGTGCAGCTCCCTGCAGCATCCCTGCAGCATTTGGGAACCTCCAACCACTGGAGGGAGAAGAAGGCATGTTACCAGACCAAAGACACCTGGAAAAAAGATATGTATACAGATTTATATTTTAAAGGAGCAGGGGTCCATTTTGCAATGGACTTGCAGGCATTTTAAAATTCTTAAAGTTGTCCTTTACACCGTATATCTTGGTCATTCGCCAAAGTAGGGATGCACGGAAATTTCGGCCGCAGAAACATTTCGGCCGAAAATGGCCTTTTCTGCATTTTGCCGAAAATGGGGCGGGCCTGGTGCCACCCATTATGGGGGGTGTCTTTCTGGTGTGGGGCACCGCAGTCCTCTCCTCTCCTCTCTATTCCTCCCCCCTTCTCGTGGCCAATCTCTGTGTGTCATGGAGCTCAACTACACAGGCCGCAGTAACAATTTCCCGCCTCCTGTGACAGACGGCACACTGATCCAATGGTGGGACATTGAAACAGTGTGACGTGATCACAGGAGGTGAGAGATTGTTACTGCGGCCTGTGTAGTTAAGCTCTGTGACACACGGAGATTGGCTGTGAGGAGTGAGGGCACTGACCGGCATGGGTGAGGCTGCATCTGATGGGCACAAGCATGCTGCAGGATGGGCACAGGCAGGCTGCATCTGACAGGCACTGGTGAGGCTGCATTGACCTCCTGTACCATGTCCCCAGTCTGACCACCTCCTGTACCATGTCCCCAATCTGACCACCTCCTGTACCATGTCCCCAGTCTGACCACCTCCTGTACCATGTCCCCAGTCTGACCACCTCCTGTACCATGTCCCCAGTCTGACCACCTCCTGTACCATGTCCCCAGTCTGACCACCTCCTGTACCATGTCCCCAGTCTGACCACCTCCTGTACCATGTCCCCAGTCTGACCACCTCCTGTACCATGTCCCCAGTCTGACCACCTCCTGTACCATGTCCCCAGTCTGACCACCTCCTGTACCATGTCCCCAGTCTGACCACCTCCTGTACCATGTCCCCAGTCTGACCACCTCCTGTACCATGTCCCCAGTCTGACCACCTCCTGTACCATGTCCCCAGTCTGACCACCTCCTGTACCATGTCCCCAGTCTGACCACCTCCTGTACCATGTCCCCAGTCTGACCACCTCCTGTACCATGTCCCCAGTCTGACCACCTCCTGTACCATGTCCCCAGTCTGACCACCTCCTGTACCATGTCCCCAGTCTGACCACCTCCTGTACCATGTCCCCAGTCTGACCACCTCCTGTACCATGTCCCCAGTCTGACCACCTCCTGTACCATGTCCCCAGTCTGACCACCTCCTGTACCATGTCCCCAGTCTGACCACCTCCTGTACCATGTCCCCAGTCTGACCACCTCCTGTACCATGTCCCCAGTCTGACCACCTCCTGTACCATGTCCCCAGTCTGACCACCTCCTGTACCATGTCCCCAGTCTGACCACCTCCTGTACCATGTCCCCAGTCTGACCACCTCCTGTACCATGTCCCCAGTCTGACCACCTCCTGTACCATGTCCCCAGTCTGACCACCTCCTGTACTGTACCATGTCCCCAGTCTGACCACCTCCTGTACCATGTCCCCAGTCTGACCACCTCCTGTACCATGTCCCCAGTCTGACCACCTCCTGTACCATGTCCCCAGTCTGACCACCTCCTGTACCATGTCCCCAGTCTGACCACCTCCTGTACCATGTCCCCAGTCTGACCACCTCCTGTACCATGTCCCCAGTCTGACCACCTCCTGTACCATGTCCCCAGTCTGACCACCTCCTGTACCATGTCCCCAGTCTGACCACCTCCTGTACCATGTCCCCAGTCTGACCACCTCCTGTACCATGTCCCCAGTCTGACCACCTCCTGTACCATGTCCCCAGTCTGACCACCTCCTGTACCATGTCCCCAGTCTGACCACCTCCTGTACCATGTCCCCAGTCTGACCACCTCCTGTACCATGTCCCCAGTCTGACCACCTCCTGTACCATGTCCCCAGTCTGACCACCTCCTGTACCATGTCCCCAGTCTGACCACCTCCTGTACCATGTCCCCAGTCTGACCACCTCCTGTACCATGTCCCCAGTCTGACCACCTCCTGTACCATGTCCCCAGTCTGACCACCTCCTGTACCATGTCCCCAGTCTGACCACCTCCTGTACCATGTCCCCAGTCTGACCACCTCCTGTACCATGTCCCCAGTCTGACCACCTCCTGTACCATGTCCCCAGTCTGACCACCTCCTGTACCATGTCCCCAGTCTGACCACCTCCTGTACCATGTCCCCAGTCTGACCACCTCCTGTACCATGTCCCCAGTCTGACCACCTCCTGTACCATGTCCCCAGTCTGACCACCTCCTGTACCATGTCCCCAGTCTGACCACCTCCTGTACCATGTCCCCAGTCTGACCACCTCCTGTACCATGTCCCCAGTCTGACCACCTCCTGTACCATGTCCCCAGTCTCTGACCACCTCCTGTACCATGTCCCCAGTCTCTGACCACCTCCTGTACCATGTCTCCAGTCTCTGACCACCTCCACCTGTACCATACAAAAAAAATCTACGCTATCTAGATAGTAAGCAGCTACAAAAACCCATTAGACAAATGGAAAGTAACAAACAAAACATAAGTGTAGCGCTAAAAAGTGACTGAATAATACAGAAACTGAGTAACTGAAATGAAACATAGAAATCACCAGATGAGTGGTATGTGTGATCAAAAACCAATAAAGAAAAATGTGAAAGTCCAAAAAGTCATGTGTAAACTGGGTAAAACTTGAATAGTTAATTCCACTAAGTGAATGATTGAGTAGGAAGAAATCGTACAATATTCCCACACTAAAACATGACACACACTTGTGAAAGGACCACCACCGAATCCACAGAGGCTTACCAGAGATGTTGAACCCTGAAAAACATACATCCATCAAGCTCTGTTGACCCTCTGAGCGTATCAATCCAGGGTCAAATCTTCAACAGCAAAAATCCACCAAAGAAAGGGAGAGGATGTATAATGCTTGGAGATGGTAAACCATGGCCGGTCAAACCAAAGGCCTGATGTGTTTGAAAAAAAGTTAGAATAAAACGCACATAGTGAAATACTGTAGGCAGTGTTTAATATTAGATGGAAACACTAACATGAAAAGTGGAAAATAAGACACTTGATCAAATGTGCGTGGCAGCAGTGGAGTCTCTGGTAAGCCTCTGTGGATTCGGTGGTGGTCCTTTCGCAAGTGTGTGTCATGTTTTTTAGTGTGGGAATATCGTACGGTTTCATCCTACTCAATCATTCACTTAGTGGAATTCACCATTCAAGTTTTACCCAGTTTACACATGACTTTTTGGACTTTCACATTCACCTCTTGTACCGTGTCCGCAGTCTCTGACCATCTCATTTTCGGTATCGGTTTCGTCACCAAAAAAACCATTCAGTGCACCCCTAGTCAAAAGCAGTCTGTGATTGAATAATGGGAACAGAAGCATGCTAATTAGGTCATCTACCTGTAAGCCTGTTCTGGAAGGGAGGCCGTTGGCAGTGAGCAAAGCTCTGATTGGCTCTCGCTCTTCCACTGCTGTCCAGGATAGGTGAAGTTGGTAGCAAGATATTTGCAGAGACTGAGTGACCTATTCCTATGTTATCTGCATTTTTCGGGACATCACACTGCTTACTCTACATCAGTAGTTTAAAGACCCATGTTCTACACTGTGGGCTAGATTCAGCAAAGAGTTACGCCGGTGTATCTCCTGATACGCCGTCGTAACTCTGCGAAGAGTGGGGTTGTATCTATGCGCCTGATTCTTAGAATCAGTTACGCATAGATTTGTGTTAGATCCGACTGGCGTAAGTCTCTTACGCCGTCGTATCTTAGTTGCATTTCTTTATCGTACATCACGGGACACAGAGCGTATAGCCATTACATATGGGTTATATGGGTACCTTCAGGTGTGGACACTGGTGTAATCAACTTCACAGGAAGTTCCTCCCTATATAACCCCCTCCCACTGAGAGTGCTTCAGTTTTTTCGCCAGTGTCTTAGGTGTTGGTCACGTCTAGCTGTCCCTCGGAGGTCTCGGGACCCAGGATAGCTAGCCGGATCCGTCCGAAGTGCTTCAAAGCCAAGGTGTACGGTACCCGGGCCCTGCTGGAGTGGGGTTTTGCCTATAATGCCTCTCCTTGGAGGGCTGGATTCTGGGCTCCAGTGCCTTAGTCTCTTCTAAGAACTAAACGCTACTGATGCCAGGATGCTATATAGGTCCAGGGGTGTGGGTTCCTTAAACACAGGACCCTGGTCCCTGAAGGTCCGAGACAATACCCACGGAGATGGGGGAAGATTGGGCCTCTTGCAGTTTGCAATACCCTGCGGCGTGGAGCAGGTAAGAGGGAACCTGCAGGACTTGGTTCGACAGTAGGTATCCCCCTGGGGGTTCTGGGTTGGCTAATAGTATGCTTGTGCATCAGCCACTATCTCCACTATGTCTGTGTGGGCAGGATGGGATACTAATGTTTACCCAGATAACATGTAGATATATGTATACTTGTGTAAGATATATATTTGCTACTCACCCCAGGTCTGCCTGTTAGCATTGATACTGCAACCCCACATGTTTTTAAAGAGGAAAGTGCTGGTGAAAACTCCTGTTTCTTAGGAAGCCCATGGAGACAGCTTCCTCTCTGTGTGTGCACTACAATAAGATTAGTGCTTACCTGGTGTCTGTTGGTGCTGCCTGGCACTGGTCCATGTGTTTCCTCTGCTTCCTCCATGTGGTTTTCAGCGTGGGGGGGGGGTGCGCGTGCGCGCACGCCGCCTTTTATAGCGTCGGCGTGCGTTGGGGGGGCGGGCCAGCAGCGTCAGGGTCTGTTTAAAGGAAAAACTTTTTCTCTGGCTGGTCTTTCCCTCCTGGAGGCAGAGGAAGAAGGATACAGAGCGTGCAGCTGGGTCTTTTGGCCACACAGGGACACCTAGTGGCGGTTTTGTGGATCTTCAGGTCTAGGACTTAGTTCCACTATTGACCAGAAAAAAAAAAAAAAAAAAAAGGAAGTTTTTTGCTTAAAGGGACTCAGCCTTAGATCCAGCAGTATCTGAGTCTACCTTGGACTCTGGCTAACGGGCATTGGTGTGTCAATACTCACAGGTTTCCTCAGTATTGCCACCTCCCAGGCGGGTAAAAAAAAAAAAAAAAAAAAAAAAAAAAAATTTTTCATTTTCCTCATACCTGTCCTCATATTGGTTACTCCTAGCTGCAACAGTCAGGTGTTGGCTATAGGGGTGACTCAAGGTTGTACAATGGCTCCAAAGGGATCTGGACCAGCCAAGGCTGCTAAAGGTGCCAAGAAGCAAAAGGGGTCTCCATCGGGGTCAGAGGATTTGGGCCAGGCTTCAACGGCCCCACCCTCGCCAGTTAGAACACCGAGTGGCATAGTACAAGAGCCATTGGGGGTGCTGGGGGCAGAGGCGGCCCCCGATCCACCCATTCCCGTTTACGTGACGGAAGAAATGCTAGCAGCCACCATGAGTGGGCTAGAGAAAAGGTTAACTGCGTTGTTTGCCCGTCCTTGGCCAAGTAGCAAGCGGGCTAGATCCCCCTCGCCCAGTGTGGGGTTTTCAGATGCGGAGGTCTCCTCTTCAGAGGAACGGGACCCACAAGGGGATCAGGCAGACCCAAGTCCCGACGGTTCAGACAGGGAAGGTTCCACTATAGATGAATATTTCTCGGCCTCTCAAGCGGAGAGCCTGTGGATCCAGTCTTTGACAGATATGGTTCGCACTGCCTTTAAACTTCCAGTGCCAGAACTAGTAGCCCCGGAGGTTTCCTCATTGGGTTCTTTAAAGGCTCCATTAACTTGTGCGTCTTTCCCAATGCACCCCCTTCTGCGGAACGTGATTTACCAGGATTGGGCTCGACCTGATAGAATCTTTGTCCCTCCTAAAAGATTCTCTATTCTCTATCCTATGGAAGAGGAATATTTAAAGAAATGGGCACTCCCCACAGTGGACGCGGCCATTTCCTGCGTGAATAAATCCCTGACCTGTCCGGTTGAAAATGTCCAGATGTTCAAGGATCCGGTCGACAAGAAATTCGAGACCCTACTGAAAGCCGCTTTTACCTCAGTAGGTGCCATGGTTCAGCCAGCAGTAGCAGCCATTGGTGTTTGTCAGGCCTTGAAGGATCAGGCAAAACAGATATTAAAGGACATGCCGGCTCAGCATACTCATGAATTAGCAGAATTCCCTAGGGCTCTCTGCTTTGCAGTAGATGCTATTAAGGACTCCATCCAACAGGCATCCCGTTCATCTCTACTGATCGTTCACATGCGTCGTCTTTTGTGGCTAAAGAACTGGTCAGCAGAGGCACCCTGCAAAAAGCTCTTAGCAGGGTTTCCCTTTCATGGGGGAAGACTATTCGGGGAAGACCTAGATAAATATATCCACACCATATCAAGTGGAAAAAGTACTTCCTTACCGGTCAAGAAAAGACCGCGTGGGCCCACGTTTAAACGACAGGCCATTGTAGGCTCGGCCCCTTCGACTTCTCGTCAGTATCGACGGCCTCTCGGGCGTCCAGCGGTTAATAGCCGCCCACAGGGTCAAGCCGCGGCAAACAAGAGACCCTGGTCTCGCAAACCGGCTAAACCAGTCATCAAATCAGATTCATGAAGGGGCGCCCCCACTCTCTCGGGTGGGGGGAAGACTTCGGTTTTTCTCCGAAGTCTGGAAGGCCAGAATTCCCGACTCTTGGGTTCGGTCCGTGGTAGCCACGGGATACAAACTAGAGTTTCGAGAAATGCCCCCTCCTCATTTTCAGGGGTCAAGTCTTCCAAGCGACCCATTAAAAAGGGCCTCTCTCGTAAAGGCGTTGGATCGCCTATTGCTCCAAGGAGTAATTGTAGAAGTACCAACCCAAGAATGGGGTCGGGGATTCTACTCCAACCTTTTTGTTATACCAAAACCCAATGGCGACGTCAGGCCTATATTAGACCTCAAACGCCTAAATCGCTTTCTAAAGATTCAGACCTTTCGTATGGACTCCATACGTTCAGTGACAGCCAGCCTGCATCAGGGCGACTTTCTAGCATCTATAGACATAAAGGATGCATATCTGCATGTGCCGATTTACCCAGCACATCACAAGTTTCTTCGTTTTACGATATATCAAAGTCATTTCCAGTTCGTAGCCCTCCCTTTCGGGTTGGCAACAGCTCCGCGGGTATTCACAAAGGTGTTAGCCCCGGTGCTAGCCGTCCTAAGGACAGAAGGCATCTTGGTCCTGGCATACCTGGACGATCTCCTGGTTATCGACAGATCAGCTTCCAACCTCAATCATGCAGTAGTCCGCACAGTGCGGCATCTAGAAGAATTCGGGTGGATTGTGAACCAAGAAAAATCAAGGTTACAACCCACAAGACAGTTGGAATATCTAGGCTTTCGGTTAGATACAGAATGCCAGAGGGTATTTTTACCTCAAGAGACGATCAGGTCGTTGATTCAAACGATTCAAATAGTCTTAGGCAAAAAGAAGCCGACTATTCGCCTATGCATGCGACTGCTGGGAAAGATGGTGGCCGCCTTCGAAGCAGCGCCCTATGCCCAGATCCATACCAGAGTTCTTCAGGCAGCTATTCTCTCTGCTTGGAATAAGTCCATACAGGCATTAGACCGTCCATTAGTTCTTTCCCCAGGGGTCAAGCGCAGCCTGTACTGGTGGCTGATCCCTCAAAAATTGTCAAAAGGGAAAACCTTTTGCCCCATCACGTGGAAAATAGTAACCACAGATGCCAGCCTAACAGGTTGGGGGGCAATCTTAGGAAATCGGTCCCAGCAGGGACAGTGGTCAGAGGCAGAAAGTCTGCTTCCCATCAATGTCCTAGAGATCAGAGCTGCTCGGTTGGCCCTGGTCGCCTGGACTCTCCCCCTGCAGGGTCTGCCAGTAAGGATACAGTCCGACAATGCCACGGCGGTGGCATACATAAACCACCAGGGGGGCACAAGGAGCCTAGCGGCTCAAAGGGAAGTAAACCTGATTTTTTCATGGGCCGAAGCCCATGTACCCTGCATCTCAGCAGTGTTCATCCCAGGGATAGACAATTCTCAAGCAGATTTTTTGAGTCGTCAACAGTTACTCCCGGGAGAGTGGTCTCTTCACCCCCAGGTATTCCAAGAGATTTGCCAAAGATTCGGAGTTCCCGATGTGGACATCATGGCAACAAGATTCAACAAGAAATTGGACAAATTCGTATCCCGAGCCAGGGACCCCTCGGCCTACGGGACCGATGCGTTGGTTTGCCCCTGGCACCAGTTTTCTCTCCTGTATGCGTTCCCTCCACTACAGATGATTCCCCGCCTTCTACGAAGGATCAGGGTGGAGCGCAGGCCGGTGATCCTGGTGGCCCCAGCCTGGCCCAGAAGGGCTTGGTACGCACTCATCGTGAGGATGTCAGTAGGGGCACCGTGGCCACTCCCCCTGCGCCCAGATCTGCTGTCTCAGGGCCCGATCTACCACCCTGCTTCACAGCAGCTAAATTTGATGGCTTGGCGGCTGAATCCCTAATTCTTAAGGGCAGAGGCCTCTCAGCCCAGGTCATATCTACGTTAATTCAGGCTAGAAAGCCAGTCTCTAGAAATATCTATTACAGAGTCTGGAGGACCTATGTGGAGTGGTGCGAGTCTCAAGGAGGGCATCCTCGCAAGTTTTTTATTGACAGGATTTTGCGATTCCTCCAGGTTGGCGTTGACAAGGGGTTGGCTCTTAGTACTCTAAAGGGGCAGGTGTCTGCCTTATCGATATGGTTTCAAAGGCCTTTGGCCACGCATTCGCTTGTGAAAACCTTCTTGCAGGGGGTCTTGCATGTGAATCCCCCTATTAGAGCTCCCCTCTGCCCCTGGAATTTAAATCTGGTCTTGTCAGCTTTACAAAGGCAGCCGTTTGAACCTCTGACAGAAATCCCTCTTGTGCTGCTAACCCGAAAGTTGGTTTTCTTGGTGGCTATGGCTTCGGCCAGAAGGGTCTCCGAGCTGGCAGCCTTGTCTTGCAGGGAACCGTACCTGATTCTGCATAAGAACAGAGTGGTTCTGCGGCCTCAGCCTTCTTTCCTTCCTAAGGTCATATCCAGTTTTCACTTGAATCAGGACCTAGTCCTACCATCCTTCTTTCCTACTCCCCAGTCCAGAGAGGAAAGATTACTTCATACTTTGGACGTGGTCCGAGCCATGAGGGTTTATCTCAAGGCTACAGAAAAGATTCGGAAAACAGATGTGCTTTTCGTTCTCCCGGATGGCCCCAAGAAGGGTCAGCCGGCTGCCAAGTCTTCCTTGGCTAGGTGGATTAAGCAGCTGATTTTTCAGGCCTATGGTCTGAAGCGCGTTCCACCTCCCTTATCAGTTAAGGCCCATTCTACGAGGGCCATGAGTGCCTCTTGGGCGGCACACCATCAGATCTCTATGGCACAGGTTTGCAAAGCGGCAACCTGGTCTTCCGTACATACGTTTACTAAATTTTATAAGTTGGACGTCACAAAAGCTACGGACGCAGCATTTGGGCAGGCGGTCCTACGGGCAGCAGTATAGAATCCTCTGGCCCGGTTCACGCCCCTTTTTTTCTGTTGGTGGAGCTATTTTTTACCTCCTGATATATTTTCTGTTTGGCTAATTTTGGCCTTATGGTCTCCCTCCCTTCATGGAGCATTGCTTTGGGACATCCCATATGTAATGGCTATGCGCTCTGTGTCCCGTGATGTACGATAAAGAAAAGAGGATTTTTAATAAACAGCTTACCTGTAAAATCCTTTTCTTGAAGTACATCACGGGACACAGAGCTCCCACCCCTCTTTTGGGGAACATTGTGTAACCTCAGAGAAATTGCTTGCTACAAAACTGAAGCACTCTCAGTGGGAGGGGGTTATATAGGGAGGAACTTCCTGTGAAGTTGATTACACCAGTGTCCACACCTGAAGGTACCCATATAACCCATATGTAATGGCTATGCGCTCTGTGTCCCGTGATGTACTTCAAGAAAAGGATTTTACAGGTAAGCTGTCTATTAAAAATCCTCTTATTTACGCTGGCCGCGATTAACGCGTCTAATATGCAAATGAGCTAGATACGCCGATTCACGAATGTAGTTGCGGCCGGCGTATCTATTTGCGTCGTTTACATTAGGCTTACGCCCGGCGTAAAGTTATCCCTGCTATATGAGGCGCAGCCAATGTTAAGTTTGGACAGCGTCGTATTGTACGTCGTTCGCGTAAGTCGATTCAGAATGGGGCTGGGCGTTCACATAGTTTATATTGACTATTTGCGACATGATTTGGAGCTTGCGCACTGGGATACGTTCACGCCCGGCGCATGCGCAGTTCGTTCGGCGCGTCGTTTACGTCGGGTCACGATTAGTTTACATACAACACTCCCCCTACCTGCCCTATTTGAATTACGTGGGGATACGCCGGCACATTTACGCTACGCCGCCGCAACTTACGGAGCAAGTGCTTTGTGAATACAGCATTAGCCTGTAAAAGTTATAAATAGGAAAATAGGAAATGCTACGCCCGCACAAACTTATGCACATCTACCTGAATCTAGCCCTGTGTCTGTATTTATAAGCAATTAAAAAAATTATAAAATGCTTGTCACAGTGTGGAGCATGCAGTGTCTCCTGAGTTCTCGCTGTGTGATTGGAAGAGGGCCGGTCATGTGACTTGCATTACGCTCCTTTTTGCTTTGGGACTGTCGTCACTAAGGATTTATGGTGACTGGAAGCTGATTTTCTGCCTTTTTAATGAAATGCTGTGTGTATATATATATATATATATGTGTATTTTTTTTTGTACAACATATTGTCAGGGCTCATTCTTTATTATCATAATAATATAAAAAAAAAAAAAATATATATATATATATATATATATATATATATATATATATATATATATATATATATATATATATATATATATATATATATATATATATATATATATATATATAAATCATTCTCTAGGGAAACTTATTAGTTTGTCAATTTACAGCAACTGCAATTTGTTTTTTCCTTGGTGTTTTCTTTGGTGTTTAGAGATATATAACATGGTTGTTATAGAAACCTGAGATTGGATACTTCATACTGACATAGGAACCCTGCACCACACATTGTATTGTTCATTTGTAGTCTACTGCTACTGCTTATTTATTGTTGGGCTGTTACTGATCAAAATTTTTGTGTTCGATTAATCAATTTTTTTTTTTTAACCACTAGCCGACCAGCCGCCGTGGTTCTACGGCGGCAGGTCGGCTCTCCTGGGCGAGAGCCCGTAGCTCTACGTCGGGACTTTCGCGGTTCCCCCGGCGGCCCGCGCGCGCCCCCCGCTCGCCCCCGAGTGCCGCGCGCGATCGCCGCCGGGCACGCGCACGCACGCACGCACGCACGCGCGCGCGTTCGTTCGTTACAGAGCGGGGAACGAGAGCTGTGAGTGTAAACACACAGCGCTCGTTCCTGTCAGCAGGGGAAACGCTGATCTTCCGTTCATACAATGTATGAACGAAAGATCAGTGATTCCCCCTAGTGAGTCCACCCCCCCCATACAGTTAGAACACAAATAGGAACACACTTAACCCCTTCCCCGCCCCCTAGTGTTAACCCCTTCACTGCCAATGGCATTTTTATAGTAATCCAATGCATTTTTATAGCATTGATCGCTATAAAAATGCCAATGGTCCCAAAAATGTGTCAAAATTTTCTGATGTGTCCGCCATAATATCGCAGTACCAAAAAAAAACGCTGATCGCCGCCATTACTAGTAAAAAAAAAATATTAATAAAAATGCCATAAAACTACCCCCTTTTTTGTAAACGCTATAAATTTTGCGCAAACCAATCAATAAACGCTAATTGCGATTTTTTTTTTTTTTTTTTACGAAAAATATGTAGAAGAATACGTATTGGCCTAAACTGAGGGAATTTTTCTTTTTTTTTTATATCTTTATTGGGGATATTTATTATAGCAAAATGTAAAAAATATTGCATTTTTTTCAAAATAGTCGCTCTATTTTTGTTTAAAGCGCAAAAAATAAAAACCGCAGAGATGATCAAATACCACCAAAAGAAAGCTCTATTTGTGGGAAAAAAAAGGACGCCAATTTTGTTTGGGAGCCACGTTACACGACCACGCAATTGTCAGTTAAAGCGATGCAGTGCCGAATCACAAAAAGTGCTCTGGTCTTTGGACAGCAATATGGTCCGGGGCTAAAGTGGTTAAATCGACTAATTTCAATTAATTATAATGCACATACAGATCCAACTGCTTTTAGCTGATCTCGTTGCAGGCTGATTCCCAGTGCAGCTCCCAACCACTGGAAAAATGGATAGCAGGATACAAAAAACACACAAAGGCAGAGCTCGATGGGAATAGAATTAAAACTTTTATAGTCTTCTTCATGTAGCTACATAAACTGTAAAAATGATGCGAGTAATACCAGAAGGTAGCAAAAGCAGTCATAAAAACGTGTAGCTAAGTATGATACTGGTATAAAAATGTGTACAACGATACCACTGCTGAATCCAGATGAGGAGAGGTTAACATCAGTCCGTCGGCATGTAGATGTCCCGTGAAGGGAACTATCACAACTCCCAGTAGATGGTTGTAAAATCCCAGGTTGATAGAGGGAAGTGTAACAGCCCTTGCGTGTGGCAGATAGTAAGGTCCCACCGGCATGCAGATATGAAGGCACAGAAAAGGAGCCCTTCGGATGTACACGGCAAGCCCCGCCGGTGTCCGTGACGTCACTGGATCTCCGACGGAACTCTCTGAATGAAGGCCCCGGAAGCCGGCAAAGAGGTGAATACCAATCAAAAGAATTTTGATCGATCAAAAACATTAAAGATTAATCAATTAATTAATAGTTAATTTCCACAGCCCTAAAATATACACACACAGTTGAGTCCTGAAAGTATTGGGGCGCCTGCCTTTAGGCTGCATTCACACCTAGGCGTATTTACGCCCTACGCCCGACGCTATAGCAGCCTGAAATACGCTGGAAGGGCGATTTTAACATTGTCGGCTATGGAGATGGTTCACATCTCCATGCCGAAACGCCGTACGCTTGAAGCTCAAAACAAATCCGGACCCTTTTTTTCAGGTGGCTTCGACATTCGGGGCATAGCCGGCAATGTAAAATCACCCCTCCTGCAGAAAGCAAGGCTAAAAACAACGCGATTTGAGGCGGCAAGTCGCGGGACAAAATGCCGCAATTTGTCGCGGCAAATCGCGGTACAATACGCCGCGTTACAGTGTGAATGCAGCCTTACACGCACATGAACGTTAATGGCATCCCAGTCTTATGCCTCGTACACACGATCAGATAATCATACCACTTATCGTTTTGCATTTTGTTACATAATACTAATATTGAATTCGACGGTGTATTTTGCGCTCTACGAAATGTACGCCCCCCCACCCCCCCCCCGTATGATTCTGGAAAACCTTCCTGTTTGCGTAGCTACTTATGTATCGGATATGATGTCAAATACCTGTAACCCCCTGTGTTTGCCACATCTTTTGGCTTTCCGTTCGTATTGTAGAGGCATATTTGTGGACAGTGATTTTCTGTTCGTATGTTGGAGCATTTTCGCGGTACGAACATGGTTTACGTTCTCCCATCTTCTTCTGGGTTAATTTCATGTTTCTAATTGATTTTTAGCGGACACATACCATGCTGATTAAACGATTGTCGTTCGCTGGGCTATCGTCCGGGCAAAGTTTTCACAAACTGTTATCATCGGCTGTTGAATACTGTGTTAGATGAGACCAGGGTTCGACAAAACCCAGGTCGCAATTGCGACTAGAATTAGCGACCTGGTGCGCACAGCTTGGGTATCCTGTTTCTCCATGCGCCCTGCCGCGCGGTGGCATCGGGCCGCGCCGGCCGGTAATTGATAATTCTACAGGCTTATGGTTCCTTCTGTGATCCGGCACCATCTTGTGGTGACCGTTGGTATGACAAGACAACCAGCATTGTTAATAGAGCTTCCCCTTTGTTTTCACTGCCATCTCCTTCCATCTAATTAGAACCCCCAAACATTATTATTAATTTATATATATATATATATATATATATATTATTATTATTATTATTATTATTATTATTATTATTATTATTGTTATTCTAACACCCTAGAGAATAAAATGGCGGTTGTTGCAATACTTTCTGTCACACCGTATTTGCGCAGCGGTCTTACAAGTGCACTTTTTTTATTAAAAAAATAAGACACCAGTAACGTTTGCCCAATTTTATTGATATTGTGAAAGATAATGTTACGCCAAGTAAATTGATACCCAATATGTCACGCTTCAAAATTGCGTCCGCTCGTGGAATGACGACAAACTTTTACCCTATAAAATCTCCATAGGCGACGTTTAAAAAATTCTACGGGTTGCATGTTTTGAGTTAGAGGAGGTCTAGAATGGCTAGAGGGCTAGAATTATTGCTCTTGCTCTACCAATCGTGGCTATACCTCGTGAACACCTCGCGAACACCGCTTTCATATGCGGGTGCTACTTACGTATGCGTTTGCTTCTGCGCTCGGCGGGATGGGGCGCGTTCCTGGCTCCTAACTTTTTTAGCTGGCTCCTAGATTCCAAGAAAAATTTGTCAAGCCCTGGATTAGACCATCATGCGATCCACCCCCAAAAGCGTGTTTTTTTTTCTTTGTTTTTTTTTTTAAATCGTCCGATTTTTTCTGATCCTTCCATAGGGTTCAATATTGAGTTGGCCCACCCTTTGCAGCTATAACAATTTCAACTCTTCTGCAAAGGCTGTCCACAAAGTTTTTAGGAGTGTGTCTATGGGATTGTTTTTACCATTTGTGAGGTTTAGGCACTAATGTTGTACGAGAAGGCCTGGATCGCAGTCTCCGCTCTAATTCATCCCAAAGGCGTTCTATCGAGTTGAGGTCAGGACTCTGTGCAGGCCAGTTCTTCCAACCCAAACTCGCTTATCCATGTCTTTATGGACTTTGCTTTGTGCACTGGTGCCTACATGTTGGAACAGGAAGGGGTCATCCCTAAACTGTTCCCACAAAGTTGGGTGCCTGAAATTGTCCAAGATGCCTTGGTATGCTGACGTCTTAAGAGTTCCCTTCACTGCAACTAAGGGGCCAAGCCCAACCCCTGAAAATAAAACCCACACCATAATCCCCCTTCCACCAGCAGCTCTCTGCTCGGGGAGCTGAGAGGACAGAGCCATCGGCGCCAGCGGTGTTCGGTGGCTCGCTTCTCAGTGCAGAGGTGGTTATGGGGGGGGGAGGGGGAATTTCCATACTACTTTTGTGTTTCAACCTACATTTGAAATTGATGTGTACAAATGTAGGTATTGATGCTGGTTTGAAGTCGCACCAAATATTGATTTGATTTACATTTTTCTTTTGCTTGCTCACTTTGCATTATCTAAATTGTTAAATATACAATTATATATTTGAAAGCCTTCTTACTTCACAGCATTTCTTCACATCTGCCTAAACCCTTTTGCACTGTACTATATGTATTTTCTTTCAGTAACACAAAATGTGCTTGTCAAACATACACAATAAATTCCCTATATATAAAAAAAAAAATGGTGCTGCTGAAGAAAAAACATAATTGATAAATATCTGTATCCATATCAAGTGTTTTTGTGATAACCGATATCCTAAAAAAAATATTGTAATAATTCTATAATTTTTTATGTGCATCTTGAACACATTTGTAAGGGTCATTTGTTATACATTTGCCTCAAGTTGTTGGTAGCGCAGGAGGCTTACACTCGTGTGTGTGTTATGTGTGTGTTTGTTTTTGTTTTTTTTCATAATAATAATAATAATTATTATTATTAGGGTTGTACCGATACCAGTACCGGTATCGGGACTGATACCGAGTATTTGTGGGAGTACTTGTACTCCCGCAAATACCCCCGATGCCTAAATAGAATACTTCCCCCATACCCCCCCCCCCCCTCCGTCGCCGCCAAAGCCGCCGCATCGAAAGCCGCGCCGCATGGGTTAAACGGGAACGTGCGGGAACATCACAGCTTTCATTTGAATAGCTGTAGTGTTCCCGCGCGTATAGACACTCCCCCTTGCTCAGGATTGGATGGGTGATCGTGATCTGTCCAATCCCGAGCAAGGGGGAGTGTCTATACGCGCGGGCAAAACAGCTATTCAAATGAATTCTGTGATGATCTCCGTGCGGCGGCTAGGTATGGACATGGCTGGAGGGACTTGGCTGCATATGTGGGGGACATGGCTGCATATGTGGGGGGAAATGGCTGCATATGTGGGGGACATGGCTGCATTTGGGGACACATTTAAAAAAAGTATCGGTATTCGGTATCGGCGACTACTTGGAAAAAAAGTATCGGTACTTGTACTCTGTCCTAAAAAACTGGTATTGGGACAACCCTAATTATTATTATTAATTTAACTACGTACCCCTAATAATTTCTTTCAGGACACCTTTACATCTTGCTTGTGCTAATGGACATCTGGATGCCGTGAGGTTGCTGGTAGAAAGCAAGGCAAAGTTAAATCTTTGTGACAATGACAGTCGAACTCCTTTATTCAAGGTATCAGTATAATGCATTAAGAATTTTATTATTGAACTATTTTGCAAAGGGTATGAGAATTCTTCCCTATGACTTTTTTTTTTTCTAGTCTATACAGTGTCAGCATGAGCACTGCGCTACTGTTTTGTTGGAGCACGATGCAGATCCCAATGTTCTAGATGTCAATGGAAATTCAGCCCTTCATCTTGCTGCTCTTATTCCATCTCTGGCCATAGCAAATCAGCTACTGGAACATGGAGCTAACATTAATACTGTAAATAAAGTAAGTATTCATTTTGTATTGGGTAAATTGTTAACTAATTCACGTTTATGGAACAGAAGATAAATGCTGCAATTTTGAAATTGTACTTTTATAGTAATCATCCTACAAGATGAAATGGTAATGCCAAAATGCTTATCAATTCAGAATGGATGTGTGACATTTTCAGTGTCCTTCCAGAAAGGGTAAAGAAGCATCTGAATGTTTAAAAAAAAAAATTCTGTTCAGCATGAAAACTATAGTAAAAATAAATAATATACAATGTCATACACAATTGTAATATATAAAAAATATGTAATAAAATCTGTTTAGTATGCACATTGGCAATGATCTGAAATGTTTAGAAGGTAAACTTTAAGAAAAATGAAAAGCATCCAAGAGCAAGTCAGAGACTGCAGGCATGCTTCAAGAGACAGACTGGTAATGACACTTGCTCATTTCCCCAACAAGAAGACTAGGGCAGTCGAATGATGATATGCCCGTCTGCTTGGGGCAGTCTTGCAGTTGTTGCAGAAAAGTTACACATGGGTAGTATTTTCCAGCGGGATGGCAACATGCTAGTACTTTGGGCCAGATGTAGGTACTGTTGGACTGCATGCTGAGCAGTAGGTCAGCACAGGGCTGCCAGCAAGGACATCTAAATCACATTTTCAGGGAACCTGAGGAGGAGGTTAGATATAGATAGATTTATTTTTCTCAAGGAAGGTGTAATTCTGTAAACCAAACTAACCTGAATCTCTAATAATTGGTGAATCCCTTTCTGAATTCTTTTAGCATTATACAAATAGATTTTCTGAGTTATCTACTATTAATTAGGTTACTTTATCATAAAGCACTACTTGACCATGTGTGGAAAACTCAACTGATAACTATTCTTTGAAAGATTTGTAGTGCTTTGGCAGCCTTGGAGGTGCCTTTGGTAGTCAATTGGTAAAAGGTCCTGGGAGAAGGTGACCCACACTGCTTGGCATAAGTTGACCAGTTGCAGTGTTGCATATAAAGATTTTTCTATTATATACTGTAAGTTAAAGAAAGACATGTGCCTGTCCAAGTTCAACCAAAACTATTAATAACAAATGAAGAAAAAAATCCTAAAAAAAAAATGTAATTGGTCAGAAAACCTAAAGTTTTTTTTTAAATGCGAGTTGTTTTATTTTTTTTTGTTTAAAGATATATTTATTGAGTTTTATAAAGGGCAATACAAAGTTAAAACAAAAAAGAATGCCCACGTCAGAGAAAAGAAAACGCAAACTAATACTGAAAAAAAAAAACCTGAGCTGTAATTCACAGGAAAGTAGTAAAACAGATGATGCATTGAATACCGTAGGTCGAATAAATTGTTTGTTATATTGACGTTTTGTATTTACTGTATTATACTAATACTCTGTCGGTTTGGATTTTAGGATGGTTGTACACCACTTGTTCTAGCAGCTACTGAAAATCACGAGGAAATGGTTGAATTTTTAATTAAAGAAGGGGCTGATGTGAATTCAAAGGACAAAAATGGAAGGTAAGTGTTTAAGGGCAGTATATGCATGTGTTTATAGAACTTGATTCAGAAAAGGGTTTTTGTATTGCCAGACGAGAACTACCACTTGTGTTGGAGATGAATATTGCAGTATAAGTGTAACTAAATGCATTATGATGTTAATTATATACTGGTGAGATGATGGTTGCTAGTGCCACAACCAGGAAACTTGGGTGGTTATGTACATTCCAGAACAACCTGGCTCTTTGGATGGAGAGGTGGTATACAGCAGATGTAAGGCAGTGTAGAGGTAATTGGAGTAAGTTGGCACTTCTCTTTCTATCCCCTCAACCCACTCCTGTTGACTTTAATGGGCAACCCCCCCTCACACAGACGTTGCATGGAGCAGTAATTTTCACCCCCTTTTCTTTTTTTGTTTATCACATTTATATGTCATAATTATCGTTTTTCATGTATTCATTTTTTGGGTTAGTAATATAAGGAAGTCTGTTTTACTTCATCACTTTGTTATTGAATTCCCCAAACTACTTCACCTGTGACACTGTGGAGGTGTCCTCTTGTCCCCTGATTAGCAGCAGTGTAGGTTAGCAAAAGGCTAAATGGGGCAGGGGCGGGAAGGATAAAATAGGTAATACATTTTTACCTCTTGCATTACAGAACATCTTTAATGGTTGCTGCAGGCAATGGTCAGATCAGTTTAGTGAAGTATTTACTACAAAATAATTCTGATATCTTTGTAAAAGACGAGACTGGATGGACTGCTGACGATCATGCTGTTATGAATGGCCATCATGCGTAAGTTTTTAAAATGACTTTTGTTTTGTTTTTTGTATGACCTTATCTCTGTATTAAAGTGGTTGTAAATCTCAGATGTGAAATATGAACAAAGCATTTCCCTCTGTAGTGTATACTTGTCTCAATTAAGGTCACTAAGGGGTTGAATTACTAAAACTGGAGTGCAAAATCCAGTGCAGTCGTGCATGGAAACCAATCTGTTTCCATTTTTTTTTTGTCAATGCTTTAGCGTTTGTTTTGTTAACCCCCCCAAAAAATATTTTAGATTCTGGTCCCTTAAAAGCAGATTACATAGCATAGTGTTTGTTTTGTGTAATCTGCCCCCTCTAAACTGTAAAAGCAGAAAACTCCCTGAACCTGCCACTTCCTGTATGGCCTCTCTCTACTGACCACGAAAATCAGGGCTACTGAGCCCTGACCACCGTGGTCGGAGCGTGTCCCTCTGTCATACCCTGCCCTGCTCTCCTCTCTCCCCCCTCATCCCCTTCTTCCTGCCTGTCCTCTCCCTCTGTTTACAATCATTTTAAAAACAGTTTTGGTTTTCATTGCTGAATTTTGAAGGGTTTCCCTTGTAGATTACTTTTTGTCCTTCCTATGTAGCAAACAAAATATGAAAGTGCATATTTAATTGTTACAGGCAGCATAATCTGCCTTACTAGGCCTCACAATTCAATGTTTCAAAGACAGTACTGCTTTTAAGTTGTTACACTTATCCTTTACGGAGTGTATTTCTGTACTTCTTCTGTGCATACTCCTCTTATGTAGTGCAGTGTTCATTTTATCTGTAATTACCTGCAATTGCGTAAATGCTTCTTCTCATAGCCTGACCTATTTTTAGTGGCATCTCGTAGAAGAGGCTTCGTACAAACGATGATTAGGATGAGATGGGGTTTTGTCAGGCCAATTTTTGTTTCTAAGATGGGCACAAACTGTGCCTCTGTCATAATCAAGGTGCCCACCCTTCTGTGGAATACAAGGGCAGTTTTCTGGCAAAGTATACTGGCCACTAAACAGGTCAATGTGTGAGGTATTTAAATATTTCCAGGCAAGCGTTGCTGTGCTTTAGAGTACACCAATTTCCGGTTATATGTCAAATAAAAATTGTACACCTAAATTTATGTGCATCCTTTTTATAGGGGTTTTCATTTTGGTCAGTCTCTAGAATATTCATCATCCGTTTTAACCTTTCATCAACATAACCTCAGAAAAAGGATGTGGATAAAGTCACATGTCCATCGAGTTGGTAGACAAACGCCTGTTAAAATAAATTTGTTGCAGAACTTATATTTACTGAATGTCAAACATCATACATTTATATGCAGGTGTTGAATTTTTCTTGTAAAAGTTGAACTGGACTTTGCCTATGTTCACCTCTGAGCTTTTCTATTGGTCTCACTGACCAATAGGGGTAGAGCCATGCTCAACATTTACAAAAAAAGTCACGGATAACAACATACAGATACAATTATGTGCAGTTAAGTTGTTTTTATTTATTTTGCAGAGTTCTTTTTTACTTAAAGTGACCTGTGTATTTTCATTTTATCACTCTTGCTTTTAAAGTGGTCAGGTTTTGGATTTACTTAAGGGTTTTTGATGTCATTGGATTAACCACTTCAGTTCTGGAAGGTTTTAGCCCCCCCCCCCCCCCACCCTTCCTGACCAGGCCATTTTTGTTTTGCAATACGGCACTGCTGTACCCAAATAAAATTGATGTCCCTTTTCCCCATTTTTTGTGCTATAGACAAAAGCAACAATTTAAAAAAAAGAAAACTATCTTTTCACTTTTTGCTATAAACCATACCCAATAAAAAATAAAAATAAATCTAATTTCTTCATCAATTTATGTCAATATTCTGCGACAATTTTTTGGTGAAAAAAAATCCCAATAAGCGTATATATTGATTGGTTTGCGCAAAAGTACCATAATAGCATCTACAAACTATGAGATATTTTTTATGGAATTTTTATTTATTTATTTACTAGTAATGGCGACGCTCAGCATTTGTTTGGTGGGACTGCGACAATTCGGTGGACAAATTGGACACTTTTTGGGGACCAGTGACATTGTTAGTGATTGGTGCTAAAAAAAATGTATCGTTACTGTACTAACACTGACAGGGAAGGGGTTAAAATCAGGGGCGATCAAAGGGTTTAATAGTGTCCCTAGGGGGTGCTTTCTAGCAGAAACGCAAGCTCTCCATTTTTCCCCTCTGACAGAACTGCGGTTTGCCTTGTTTACATAAGCAGACCGTCATTCTGCTTCTGCTCAGAATGTTTGTGGTTAATCTTGGGTACACATTGATAATTTTTTACCAATTTTCAGCCAGTTAGGTAGGAACCATTCGACTTTGGGCCTGTGTGTACAGCTTTTCATACGACAGAAGCTGGTGTGGCGAGCTTGCTCGAACACCAGCATCCTATTAGCCCTCGCAGCCAGTGGCGGTCCCCCCGTCGGAACACAATAGCTTAGCGGGGAGATCTCTGCACTAACATTGGATGTGTTTATACGGCGATCTGTAAAAGAAAAATTTAAAAACAATTGTTCTGTCCGCTGGGTTGAACAAAAAACTTTTTCCCATGTGTACCCAGCATTAGGCAGAACTAAAGTCACTCAGTGATGATCAAGGGTCTTTATTATAGGTCATTGGACCTCTTTAAATGAAAGCAATAGACTGGCATAACTAAATATGTAACTCATACTTTGATTATATAAACATATATGAGAAATATTTAGCCTGCCATTGCTGATCTCTTTTAAAAAATGCTAATTTCTTTGGCTGTTATCCCGGACCAAAAATACATTAAAAAAAAAACATTTATAAAATTGAAAGTCAGATTTTTCATGTAATTTTCTAACAACATTTTAACTTTTTTTCAGTTGTTCACATTTAATTATCGAACACGGTTCAAAAAATAAGCGTCCATCCCTTTACAGTGGTGGTAAAAAAGGCATATCCGTATTTAACAGTCCTGATCGAGTTGTGGAAGGTGGATTTGCTTTGGGCAGCCCAGCTATAAATAAAGAAGGTAAACCCGGATCTCTGGTTCTATTTATGCATAGAGATTGTTAAATGTTTATTTTTATAAAGATGGTATGATAAATCTTTTGGCTTAAGGTTTCTGTTTTAAAGCAAAGCTAATATTTTCACATATTCTGATTATAAGATAACCTGATTAAAAAAAGAAGTCCTGTATGAATTGTTCCTGCAGGCGTCCAGAAGCCATCAATCTGGGTCATCACTGGTTGGGCACAGCCACCGATACCTGCAGCTGCCCCTGACTTGTCATTGAGACCCCTTTCACACTGGGGCCACCCGTGCCTTAGCGGTAGCAGCGCTTTTCTGCTGCCTAAGCTGCACATTTTGGCTGCTAGGGGGGTGCTTTTAACCCAAAAGAAGGGGTTAAAAACACTCGTGTTGCGGCGCTTCCAAAGCACATTTCAATGGGCAGGGCATTTTGGGAGTGCTGCATACAGCTCTCCCAAACCGCCCCAAAGATGCTGCTTGCAGGACTTTTTCTAACTTCCCGCAATCGCGCTGCCCCAGTGTAAAAACACTCGGCTCTCACACTCGGGCGTCATGAGAGGCAGTTTTCAGGCACTTTACAGGCACTATTTGTAATGCTAAAATGCCTGAAAATTCAGGGCTCGGCGGCTGCAGCTTACAGATGGCAGAAAAAGGTGCAGGAATCTGCTGATTCCTGCTGCTGTCATATTCAGCAGGTCTACTCACCTGTGCGAATGTAGCCAAAAAAGCCCAATTAAAATAATGGTACTTGGAGATCACTTTCGTATGAGTGTATAAACTTAAGGGGTTGTAAAACACCTAAGGAGTGTTCATTTGTTGTTCAAACATTTTGTGTTGGAATTTATTTTATGTACTTGCCATTAATTTTTATAATAGCTTATCAGCTTGGCCTTCGAATGTCCAGGGTATGATTACCATTTTTGTTTCTGTTCTTTCCATGCCTTTTCATGTATGGATGTAGAATTGCAAGTGACTTCAAAGCAAAAGTCAAGAAAAAGAGATTCAGAGAAAGGTATTATGTAGTGAATACACGTTGGCCATTAACACGGCTTTATGCCTGTACACAATAAAGTTAGAATTCAATATAGGGTAGCAATCCTTAGATGCAGGAGACACCAACAATAAACCAGGTAAGACTTTACTGATGCTTTGGGAATGTCAAGATATTTGACACAGACCTATAGTGACCGCCAATGGAAGATGCATAGCCTGCCTTTTTTCGTACAGCACTGCTCCTGATCATGAATTACAGAAACTTCTAGTTACCAGACCTGAACAGTGTGGAGGATTCCTAAGTACATATTTCAGCACAGTCCCATGTTTGCTCTATATTCATACTGTATTATATGATGCTTTGTAGAACAAGGTGGAGTGTAAATAATAGTTGAGGCCCCAATTCCAAATCCTAAAATCTAAAATCGCCTCTTTTCAAACCGGGCTGTCAGTGTGGCGTCTGGGCAGTGTGACAGAGTAGACGTAGAGCAGAGAGCTCTTAACGGCAGCCAGCAACCCTGGAGTGAAATACCGGGCTTCTGGTTGTCGGAGGTGGGTGGGCAGTGAGAGCAAGCCGCGCTCGTCACAGCACCGTCCACCAGAGGGCGCTGGTTCGCAGAAAGCATGTATTTTCTCTCCAGTAGGCCACAAAGCTGCGGCCTCCATTTTGGCGGCCTCCATTTTGGCCAGCCCAGGTGCCAGGACGCAATTTCCAGTCGCAATTGCGACCTTCCGCCCGGATTTTGTCGAGCCCTCATCTAGATTCATTCTAATAAATATTTTAATTATAGCATTAGAGGCACATCCAGTTTTCCAAACTGCTGGACAATAATCCAACCATGCAGTACTATTTGGAAGGAAAACATCTGTTTAGAAGTACATAAAACACAGAATTCAACTTGGTTATGCCTAGCTTTAGGCATGGTCCTTTATACTGTATGATCATTTTACACAAAATTCCTGTTTTTCAGTTTGTATTGATTATAGCTATTTTATCCAGATTTAATTTACATGAAACCTTGTGTCATCAACAATAGATTTGTTTCCCTCTTTTCCTTCCCATTTTCTACCTTTTAAAGTACCTGTACCTATTAGTTGATAATATATTTCACATTCAAAATGATGAGAATGTTTTCTCTCCTCTAGGAACCGATGACTTTTCCCAAGGTGACTCCGAATCCCAGTAAGTTTTTCAAATTTTAGTTTTAAATTCATTCGCAATTATATAACTGTAACTTTAAAGGATCACTAAAGGAAAACATATTTTTTTTTTTAGCTAAATAGCTTCCTTTACCTTACTGCAGTCCTGATTTCATTTCCATTGTTCGTTTTTGAAGTTGCTGTAATTCTGCTCTGATCTCCACACTTCCTGCTTGTCTGGCTCCTTATGAAAAATCTCATGGCAGCTTTTCACTGTGGTCCAAGCTGTCATTCCTGTGTGTCTAAAACTCCTCAGAACCAGATTCAGATTAAAAACAAAACACTGCCCTGTATTTGTTTGTTTTTTGTTCTGTGTGTCTCTTTACTTCACAGAAACATGAAACCAGTTTAAAAATGAAACTAAACTGCAGGCACATTATATGATTGATTTTTATCTATTTTTAATCATTTTTAAAAGAAATCCATTAACTATTATGTCTCTATACCCTGTAAACAGTAATTTCAGCAAAACATTTTTTTTCCTTTAGTGACCCTTTAAGCTGCAGTTTGCTTTTTAAGAGTTTTTTTGTATAGTATTGGTGGATTTTTGTACTTGTGTGTGGAAATTGAAAGTATACAAAAAAATAATCAAGCTAATAATACACAATAAAGTGCAGTGCATAAATAAATAACATTAAAAACTATGATGGATAAATTCATATATTAAGTCCATGTGAATAAAAAAATTCCATTTAAAGAATCCACCAAGTAATCGTGCAGAACTTCACACCCAGTGAGCAGGGACGCCTACCAGATTGAGTGGCCCACCTATTGCTAGGATGGTCAAACAGGCAGGCAGAATATCACTCTTCGGAGTGTACAATGGGAAATTCCTCTGAGATACCTCCGGTATGGAACCAGACCCTCTCTGTGAACACACTCGGACAGACCACAGCAGGAACAATGCAGCCAAATAAAGATCACGAGGAGAGATGGGAACTGCAATAGTGTGATACCATTCGGATAATTATATTGAAAAATGCCAAAGTCAAAAGGCTACTTGCAAGGTTAAAAGCGTCAATCTCGCATTAAAAAAAAAAAAAAAGATTTGCCGGCAAATTTTCAGGTATGAACGCCCGCAGAGAGAAAGGAGTCACCGCTCCAGGTGGGATCACTAAATGGTTACAGGTGGTGCAGGATACCGAGGGTGCTGGCGGTGCACTAAGCAAAATGAAGACAAAGAAAAATGGATAGCCGCACTCCAAAACCTGATAGGTGGTCTTTTATTCAATAGACAGCATGTACAAAAATAGGGTCACAGCAGTAGAAACAAGGAACATGAATAAGCACTGATCCAGTGCTTATTCATGAATGCGAAACGCGTCGGATGTTCCTTGTTTCTACTGCTGTGACCCTATTTTTGTACATGCTGTCTATTGAATAAAAGACCACCCATCAGGTTTTGGAGTGCGGCTATCCATTTTTCTTTGTCTTCATTATGAACGCCCGCACTTCTGGGTCACGGGGATCACAATGACGTCAGCATGTAGGTCCGCCCTGGAAATTTAAGGGCCTTGTTACTCTGATTTTCAATGCAGAAATCTATTTTAGCACAAAGATATAAAGGGATTGTAAAGGTCGAAAGTTTTTTAGCTTGATGCATTCCATGCTGGCTCGAGGGTCTGCTTGGAAGCGAGCATGCACGAGTGCCCCCCATAGCAAGCAGCTTCCTATGGGGGCACTCGATAAGGGCACCCTGCCCACTCCACATCCTCTGCCTCAAAGCCAATTAGTGGCTTCTTCTCTTACACAGCTACACATGCCATCTACAGCCTGGGCCAGGGCTTGCTACCATAGGAACAGATGCTATGCTGATTTTGTGACTGAGCTGTTATTTTGCCTGGAAGAAACCCTGACCTGACAGGAGGGAGGTTGTGGCCCAGCTGTTGAGAACCACTTTGATACAGTAGAAGGCTGGGATGCAGCTGAGCTCCATTGCAACCCTTATACAGTGAGCACATAATACTATATAGTCTGTATAAACCACAACACAGCTGGTGCAATGATGTACAGTGTTACAATATTCTGGTGTTACAATAATTTCAATAGCAAACCATTGTGTTAAATTTGCATTACCAGGAACATAACTTTAAGTAATTTGAGAATTCCTCCTAATGTAGTAATGCCTTCAAATTAAATCCAGTCTGCTACAGTTTCTGTGATATAGATAATTTTTTGCACGCTTTGCAGATATAATACACCCTGAAACATTGATAATTTGGTCAACAGTGTTTAGTCTAGTGAGCTACAGTAACTTCTTTCTTTCACTTTTTTTCTGAATGTTTCTTGGTACATAAATTCTCATTACAGTGTTTCTGGAAAAGCAGACTCCTGGCCTTCCTCTGATGAAGATGACTTAGATTTCAGTCCAAAGGTAATGGCAGGCTTTTACAATAACTTAAAGGATAGTTGGCATAAACATTATTGGTTTTGTTATCTATTCTTTCAAATTGCTTTTGACAAAAAATATGGTCCGGACTGCTGCAGTAATAAACAAACCAAGGGTTATGTGAGCTTTCTTTGGCGGGCGCACTTCCAGCAATGATTCCAGAACAAAAGGTGTTTGGTGTAGCCACGCTGGAAAACACTTTCCCAATCACTCTTTTCTTATTCGGGGACATCTTGTGCTTTTTCAAGAATTCTGTTTCTCAGCTTGCCTTTACCTAACACTGCCCAGATATGGCCTTTCTAAAATTTGCATACATGGATCGAACATCAGTTCCCCCATGCACAATAAAGCTGGCCTTAGACGGTTCAAATCTCCGCCAGTTCAGCAGGGACCAGCCGAGATTCAAACCATGTATGGATAGGCTGCTAATAATCGGCAAAAAAATAGCAATAATCGCTGTGTTCTCCCGGCTAAGATGGCTCTCTGTGCACAATAACACACAATAGCTCCCAGAGAGGGATTTCCCCCATCCACACTGAATCAAGCTTTGCCGGAAAGGGGGGAGAGAACTTCCGCTCGAGCCGCCTAGGTGGCTCAAGCGCAAGTGGAAGCAGGTACCTGTCAAAACTTTGTACCCGTTTCCCCCCCAAAATGACATGCTTAATGTGGCATATTTGGGGTGGTGCTTAAAGCATAACTTCCCCTTTTGAGTGGAGCTCCACTTTAACAGTGTGAATAAAAAAATATCCATTGCTGGCTAGTTTATTCAGGCAGCTGTGGGTGCTGCCAAACAGTGACTACACCTGTTAGGTTTTCAATATCTGCATAGCTCAGTTTATTGTTAAATCCTCCTTTGTTAAGCCAGGAGGTGCTTGCAGGTCCATTCATGGCTCAAAATTTCATCCAGTTCAGCAGGAATCGGTGTTAGACAGTCCCCTTTTATCAAATATGTTTTTTATTAAAGTTCAAGAAAGGCCCTGGCCCCAATTTTACAACATAAACAATCAAACCGATGAGGTCGCAGCCTCACATCTACATAATACCATGAATGTGAGAGCAGAGTAGGATAATCATCGATACTTGTGTGAGATATTTCTACCCTGAGATACTCAATCCTCTAAGGCCGCGTACACACGATCGGTCATTCCGATGAGAACGGTCTGACGGACCGTTTTCATCAGTTCACCGATGAAGCTGACTGATGTGCCTACACACCATCGGTTCATGAACCGATCGTGTCAGAAGGCGGTGACGTAAAGCACAAGGACGTGATGAAAAAAAAACGAAGTTGAATGCTTCCAAGCATGCGTCAACTTGATTCTGAGCATGCGTGGATTTTTAACCGATGCTCGTGCGTACTAACGATCGGTTTTGACCTATCGGTTAGCCGTCCATCGGTTCAATTTTAAAGCAAGCCCTCTGTTTTTGGACCGAAGGATAACGGACCGATGGGGCCTACACAAGATCGGTTTGGACCGATGAAAACTAACTTCAGTCCGTTTTCATCAGTTTGAACCGATCGTATGTATGCGGCTTTAGAAGTCTATTCCTGCTCACGTCATTAGAAATTACATTGGGCGGCACGTATATGAGAAGGGCCACCCTTTCTCATTTTCCATTTTCTTTATACAACAACAAACATTTTATTAAAATAAGAAATAAATACAAATTATAATTAGGGTAGAAAGAACTAGAAAAAGTAAGGGGCAGAACCGCCAAGTAAGGGGGGGGGGGGGGCAGGGCTGCGACAGGGCGAGGGACTGCATCGAAGCACTACGTTACTATGTCACCAAAAGGGCCATCCCCTCGTCGAAATAAATAAAAATGCTCCAGGTCTCTGTATATTTCTCAGGGTTATGCTGTGCCGTGAAAATCAAGTCTTCCATTTTTTTTTATTTCCTCCACCTTCCTTAGCCAGCACCCAACGGTTGGTGGGCACTGCTGTTTCCAGTACAGGGGTATGCACGCCTTAGCGACAGTCCCCTTTTTATATTACTCCTCCCACATCTAATACTTTTTCAAATATGGCACAGGCTCCAACAACATAGATGCCGGGGTCCACAACTGCAGGCGCTTCCTGTTTACAATGTGGTTTTCAGATGTGCTCTAGTTTTGTAAATTGAATAACGCTATCCAACCACCAATTTAGTGCATACACAGCAAACCCACTGCTGCTGCTCATTCACATCCCCTCAGTTAATAAGCAGTGAATGGATTACAAAAGCATCGTCTTCCCCTTCATTGTTGTTTATATTAGTGACAGGAAGAGTGAATGCAGAGGGGAACTACAGGATGTCTTTACTTGCATATTTTTAGATACAGTACATTGGTGAAGGTAGCAGTATAGATATCAGTGACTTTTATAAGGATTGTGCTTCTAATACACAAACAGTATGGGCAAAACAAATAGAACATGAATACATATGAACTGATGGAAAAATACTGTGCCTCCTAATTTGTCTCCTATAATGTAAATTGTCGAACATGTTTTCAAACTAATGTAGTGTATGTGCGGTTCTTTTATAGAAAACATCCAAGCCAAATTTAACACAGCTACTGAGCTCCAAAAAAAAAGGTTTGTGAAAAACAATTTTAACACAAGCAAACTATGCAAGTTGTGGTGCTTGTTTGGATCTAAACTGACTTGTGCTTGTTTCTTTTGCTGTAGTTAATGAAAGCTTTGCCCTACAGAGTAAATCAGATAGTGATGAAGACTCTTTTCATGATAGTGAAGATGAAGATGCAAACATTCCGTCCCCTCCTAAGCCTGTTCCCGAAATCCCTTCCTTTCCTCAACCTTTGATTTTCTCACCTGGCTCCTTTACAAAACCTTCCCAGCTGGCTTCTGCTTCCCTCCACAGCATTATTAAGGTAAATGTTCACAATTATTTGTTTCATTAATTTTGTTCTATTTTCTCCTGCTTTATTTGGCTTCATAATGGATTGTTGACGTATCAAGATGAGACAAAATCACAAGCCCGTGCTAACCAAAAGTCTGAGAAAACCGTTGATCAAGAGAAAGATAAGGTGGAGGAAGAAAATAACGAAGAATGTGAAGAGGGTAATGACCAGTGTGAGGAAGATGATGAAGAATCTGAAGCTTTATGTGATGAGGAGGAGGAAGAAGAATGTGAAAGTGAAAATGACCAGAGCGAGGAAGATCAAGAAGAGTCTGAAGCTTTAGCTGATGAAGAACAATGTGAGGAGGAAGAACAATGTGAGGAGGATGAGAATGAAGAAAAATGCAAAGAGGAGGATGAGGATAGTTGTGACAATGATGAAGATGAAGAACCATGTCCTAAAATAAAAAATCATGCCGATGTTGATAGTTTTGAAGATGGTGAACATAACGATGGAAATGAAGCTGTAGGAAGTCTAGATCGTTGTGAAGGTGATCATAGACAAAGCAGTGAAATTACTGGGTCAGATGGGCAAGAAAGGGTAGATGCCTCTTGTGATGGATGTCGAGATAACTCTCAGGCTGAGCAAAATACTGAAGACATCCCAGACGGTAATGATGTACCAGTATCTCTTATATATGGGCTACCTGAAAATTCAGATGAAAATAGAACTTCTACTGAACATGAAACAGGTTTATTAACAACAACTTGCATTCTAAAAGACCAAGACATTGAAGATGCCAGTAAAAGAGGAGGGCTAAATAATAGTGATCAAAGCGATAAGAATGACTTGCACATAATGGAATGTCAAAGATTTCAGAGTTGTCAACAACTTGAATTAAATACCGAGATAGATTCAGATTTAAAAGGGAGTGATGTAACATGCTTGCAAAGGACTCATACTAGTAAATTACGAGACCATGTGAGTAAATATCCCTGTGTGCTTAGAGTTGAGAGGTTTTGTGGCTCTTTGTGTGTTTTAAATACTAGAAAGTGCAACCCCTTTTTTTTTTTTTTTGCTTTTCATGTGCCTATTTTGTGAAATACCCTTTTGTTTGCTGAGTTTATATGTGTACATGTGTGTTTTTGTGTATTTGTTTCCTTCCTCCCATATAACCTATATTGCACATTTTGGTCATAGTCTTTTAAAATATTAAAAATGTGATTTCTGTATTAGTTTATATTACTATTACATCATCCCTTATAACCTGATGGACTCCCCAAAGGTCCTGTAGTATCCATCACCTAGACATCGGTTCATCTTTATCAATAGTCTTGTGATAATGTTCCTTATCCTACCATAGCCTGTTGCAGTGGTATACCACGTACTAAATGGCACCATGCAGGGTCATCAGCTAATTGGTACAGCCAGTAATGTGATGCATTGTGGATTCTGATAGCGGTCAGTGTACCCGTCATTGTATTGTACTGTTCAGTTTTGTAATATAGAATGGTGATTATGGCTCAAGACCCAAGATCTTTTATCTTTCGCACAGCAGCTGCTTTAAGATTTGTCTTGTGCTGTGATTCAGTCAGAATGCTACATTCTCCATTATGCCGAATCCTGCCTTCCTGGCACTGAACATGTTTCCCTTTTTTGGGTCTTTAGGCTATCCTCCGTAATCTGTTCACCTACAAGACAAGTGTAGGAATGAAGTTAGAATGTCTCTAATTAATTATGTACTTCTACGTGTGCAGATGATAAGGGTGGGCCCATTTTTGATTCAGAGGCTGAATTCCTTATTTTTTTTTTTTTTTAATTGTTGTATAAATATAGGAGTGCAAACTTGCATAATATAGTTGGTTGATCCTTCTTGGTGAAGGAAATATGATTGAAGTTTTGCTGCATCCAGACAACACATTAAAGTGATACTAAACAGTGTTTCTGTATATGGATGATGGCACTATAAATATTTTAATTAAAAAAAAACATCCAAGTACCTTTTTTCCTAATTGATATACAGCTGTCACATGACCCAGCTTGTTCCCAGCCTGTCTGCAGGGAAACATAAGTGGAAGGAGCATCTAGTCCTTTGCTGCTGGTCACATGTTCAAATTTAAAAAAAAAACAGCCTTTGGAATACAGAGTAAAAATAAATAAGTATAATTAAAAACTGTTTTAAATTGTCATACAGATATTATATGTTTGAAATTAAATCTGTTGTTTTGTGGAAATTACCTGGCGTGAGCGGATTTCTGCCAGTAACAGCCTGTGTCATGATCCTCCAGCCTATGGATTAGAATAAGATTGAGGTGAAGCCTCCATTAATCAATATGTATTAGCCCGCCCCGATTGTGTTTTAGATGGTTTGCGGGCATGGACGAGGAGGGAAGGAGTGGGCTGTCATTTACCAATGTGTATATGCCCACATGTGTAACTCTATAGTCACTTGGGCTGCTCAGATGTGATAGGGAGAAAATGCTCAGCTAAAAAAACGGAGCATGTGCAGAGTTGCCACCACAGATGCAAAATCCCTAGCTGAATTAAGGACAGAAGGTAGAGATAGAGAGCAGCAGGGCCGACTAGTTTTTTTTTTTTGCAGAATACAGAAACTGAATCTCATGGTGACTGAGTAAGTATGAACAATATGAAATACAGGATTTTTTGTTCGTTTTTTTTTTTTATGATCTGCGTATAGTGATGGTCAAGAATGTGTGGCTCCCCTGTGTCAGTGAATGGCTGCTGCAGTTAATGGGATAGAGTGCCATCAACAATGGAATCCAGCGGGTGACGCCATGATCTGGAAATTCACCCCAGTTGACGAGCCCTCACTGACACGGAGAAGCCAACGCTTCTCAATCAAGTGACTGACTGCATCAAAGCTGATTAAAAACAAACAAAAAAAAAGGTATTTACACTGATCTTTTTTAAAGCCATATGTAGCATAGGAGTGGGAGAGCATTATTTTTAACCAGACTTGCTTGCCTTTGCTTCCATGTTAAACAATTTGTGGGTTTCTTTTCTTCACAGGCACACACACAGGCTTATTTTGCTTCTATATAATGTAGTTAGTAATGTAATATAATGAAAAATGCACTTTGGGATGCATACAGAGAGAGTACAGCCTACTTGCTGAGTATTTTTCATTCAGACATTCCTGTAGTATAGCACTCCCTTTGGTCTATTATCTTTAGATCCTGGAATACATCTGCTGGTGATTGTGGGACACCCTTGTGTTGGCTATTATTCAGTGAAAGGATAATATAAAAAAAGAAAAGAAAATGCCAGCACTACATTTTCTAGTAGCCTCTATATTCAAATCTGATTTTGATATTTATAGCAATTGGTTAGAGAGGGTTACACGCTTCAGAAAGTACACTCTGACTGACCCTCTATGGAGCTATATGTGCTTATTCTGCAGGCAAACTCAGAAAAAAAGTAAATTGGGTGAATTTTCTGCCTTTTATCAGCATTGCTTTGCATACTAATAGCATTGGTACCTCACTAAATGCTTTAACTTATTTCCTAAAAATATTTATTTTGGTTTGCATGCTATTCTTTTAGGAAAAATCTTTTTCAAGCGATGAAGGTGAAGATGATAATGAAGGCAGTGAAAGTTCTGAAAATTCATTCACAGCAAATACGGCTGGGCAAGCGAGGGTACAAGCTGGTGGAGATGTGGGCAGGAAAGGTTTGTATAGATTTTTGCTAATTTATTTTTTTATTTTATTTATTTTTTCCTATTTGTCCCATATGTACATCTAAAGTAAAAAAGCAGAACAGTCTAATCTAGTGCTAATTTAGATTACAAGGAATTTTTTGGTACATAGGCCAAATGGCTAAACTGCCCATGGCTGGAAGAACACAAGGAAATGGCTAGTATAAAACATTCAGAAAAATAGGAAAGTAGAACTCTTTTGTTAATGTAGCTGTTGGATGTTTATCATTATTAAGCATCCAGATCTGTGCAACTTTGTAAACTTTGGGAACTATTCCAAGGGTGGCATTTAATTCTGCTTCTGGCACTGGATCCTGCTTGGACACTCACCCTGGCACTTAATGCAACACATTTAGTTAGGCACAGGGTGCTATACATAGCCATGGTCCATCCCTATGGAACCCAGACTCTGACGACCCCTCTGGCCGCCATAACCGGCAAATCCTGGACCTTGATTAAGGAACAGTGACATGGACAGGTAAGACAAGGTTACCCTGTACTGAACTCGTACTGTAGCCTAACTTGTTACAGGTTTTCAGAATAGTATTCATGTAAAAACTTTCAAGAACTGGGAATTTATTTGAAAATTATTCATTTGTTCAGTGTTAAACTTTTCAAATTTGGCCATAAAATTCCACCTTTCAGAGCATAGTTTCAGGTTTCTCTGCTATAGTGTGAACGGGCCCTCAGACATTAAGCTGACTAAATAAGACCTAGAGGCAGTGTCTGAGGAGGTTGCAGAAGATTTATCACCCTGGCCTCTCATGCACCTGATGGTATGGCTTCACACAATATGCTTGCCAATGTGGATATGCTCACTTCTGCTGTGCGCAAAAGCCTCAATATTGTGGCACTCCATTCTCCTGATTCTCGCCATTCCCTCTGGGGTACTATGATTTGCTAAGTCAAAAAGACATTCCCCATTTATGAGCAAATAGAATGGGCAATCTATGATAATTGGGTTAACCCTGAAAAGATTCTTGAGAAAGTCATTTTGGAACCTTTCATTGTGTAAGAAGTACTTTTTCTCCTGTGACGTGTTTGTCAAATGCTCCACTAAATAGATCTCCTCCTTCAAATGGCATATTCATGAGGTGACATTTGCAAGCAGCTTTGGCTGACCAGGCTTTTCAGATTCTGCACATGTGGATAGAAATGAGAATCTGGAGAGCAGTCATGACATAGCTCTCCAAATTCTCATATCAATCCACATGTGCCGAATCTGAAAAGCCTGGTCAGCCGAAGCTGCTTGCAAATGTCACTTCATTAATATGCCATTTGAAGGAGGACATCCATTTGGTGTGACGCATTTGACAAACTTGTCACAGGAGAAAAAGTACTTCTTCCACAATGGAAGGTTACAAAATCACCTTCCTCAAAACAAAGAGTGCCATATTATTCTTCTCAGGCTTCATCTTTAAAGCCAAAACTCAGTCCTTTCTTTCAGTGCAAGACAGAACCTCCCAAGTCCATGCCAAAACCTTCTTCACAACGAAGGGACACCTTCAGCCCTAAGAGCAGGGGATGGTCTGTTACAGTTTGTTTTTCCCTGGGTCACGGACGTCCCAGATCTGTGGGTTCACTCAGCAGTTTCAGAGGGGTGCAAAATATAGTTTTAAAGCTCTACTCCTTCATTGTTTTTCTCTCAAACAAACCAAAATCTTTGAGGACAATCAGATTTACAGACCGGCTTTGACCATCTCTTGTCCTAGGGATTGGCTGTTGTGGTTCCTCTGTATGACAGGTTCAAATAATTCTATCCAAACCTGTTCAGTGCCAAAACCCAGCCTTAATGACAGTTAGTTTATTTCATTGACGGAACACAGACCAGCCCTCTTTGCTGTTCACATCTCAGGAATGGACAGTTGGGAGGTGGATTACCTCAGCCATCACCAACGGTACTAAGGGGAATGGGTTGTTCATTCTGAGATCTTCAGCTTCCTGGGTCAGAAACTCAGAATTCCAAATCTGGCTTCCAAGTACAAGTTACTCATTTGACAGGGCCAAGAATACTCTTGCACTGGCATTGGATTTGCTGATGCGTCCCTGGACCCCATTCCAATTCATATATGTCTTTCCTCCAGTTTGAATTCTGCCTTGAGTGCTCCACAAAATGGAGCAAGAGAAGATATCCATACTTCTTGCACCAAACTGGTCACAGAGAACCTGATACACAAACCCAAACTTCTAGGATAGGAACTTTCAAACATCCCAGACCTTCTGTTTCAGGATCCCCTGTTCCATCCTGCTTCTTAGTTACTGTCTTGAGGGACCAGGATTCTGTCGTTCCCATAAAGCTCAAAGCCAGAGAAGCCGCTTCCAAAAAAAGACACTTTGGTTCTTTCTGCCCAGCAGAAACCACCCTTTGAACCCAGGTATCAGAGTGAGTTAGGCCCATCACCTTGTATAAGTTAAATCGATATCCGATACCCATCATATTTGGATTCAATTAAAGGGAAATTCCATGCTGGACAAAAATATATCGGTTACCAGAATGCAGCCTTTACCTATTTCGGCTATTCCTCAGACATCCTTAATTTGGTTAGATAATTGTCATCACCCTCACGGACAACAAAACACGGGATACAATCAGTCTTAAGCTCTTCTTCACCATCAAAGCAAGAAACACCTGTCCAGGCATGACACTGTACCATCTTGTTGTTGATTGGACTTTTCTAAACCAGGACTTGATAAGTATTTTTATTTCTTCATCCCTTTTTGTTTTCCGTTGTCTTTTTTTTCCTTTTATGTAATACTTTTTTCTTTATCGTACATCACGGGACACAGAGGAGCATAGTAATTACTATGTGGGTTATAGAGTCTACCTTCAGGTGTGGACACTGGTGTAATCGATTAGACAGGAAGTTCCCTCCCTATATAACCCCTCCCATACTGGGAGTACCTCAGTTTTTTCATCAGTGTCTAAGGTGTTGGTCACGAGTGAACATGTGCTCTTAGGAGCTCCACTGGAGGGATCCATGCTGGATGTAAAAAGCCTCCATAAATCCGGATCCGTCCAAGGTGCTTCATAGCCAAAGTGGACAGTACCCGGGCCCCGGTTGAGAAGAACGGGGTTTTGCCTGTAATGCTCCTCTTTTGAGGGCTGGATCCTGATTACTCAGTACTTTGGTCAATTTCCTAATACCAAAAGTTTACTGACAGGGTGCGATATGGGTCCAGGTGGTGTGGTGTTCCTGTCCATGGACCCCGGTCCCTGAAGGTCTGCAGACTTTGCTCTCCGTGATGGGCGAAGATTGGACTGTCTGTGTGTGCAGAGTCCTGCGGCGTTGGATCAGGTAAGTGAAGGTGCTTTAGGACTTGGTCCTGAAAGTATCCTTCTTTTTTTGAGCCATTATGCTTGCCTAGCTATCTGTCTGTGCCTCTCTAACATTGTCCTGAATGCTGTGGGGAGGAGGGGTGTCTATGCTCAGTCACTTAGCCCCTCCTGTACAGGTTTAGCAGAGTAAGGTTGTCCACAAGTTTTGGTCACAGTTTGTCTTACCTGGTCCTCACATGGTAGCTGCGGTAGCTCCAACCTGGTGCACAGGCGTGCTTGCGTCTCGTGCGCGCGCGACATAGTATGTGTCATAGGCGCATGCGCGCGCAATTACGCATTATTTATTGCTGCATCGGTGCGCACGCGTGTGCGCAACGTACATGGGGGCTGTAGATGCGCGTGCGGCAACATGTGCCCGCAGCCTCGTGATGCACGCCTGGCGGCAGCGCGCGCGTAGGGTTCCATCTCAGCTATTCTCTACGAGGCTTGAAATTCCAGGACAGAGCAGGTCAGGTGACTTGCACCTAGTCCATAAAAGCTCAAGTCCACTTCACCCATGCGGCTGACAGTGGACACAGAGAATACTTGTGCACAAGTTTCAGTATTATTGCTGGTTGTTGGACAGTGACACTTGCTTAAGGCGCATAGTGGGCTCTGCACCTTGCCGACCATCAAATGGCAGCGTCAGTGCTGGTCTATAGGTCCGCAAGTGGTTGCACCTGTTGTGAGTACCTCGGCTTTATTATGGCTAAAGGCTCAGGGACTAGAAGGCTCGGAGGATCTCGGGCATGCTCCTGTGGCTAGTTCCTCTCCTAATAAATTGGAGGAGGCCCAGGGTGAACCATCAGGGCTGTCAGGTGCCTCATCTGCCCTTGTCCCGCCTGCTCCAGTTTTTGTGACACAGGAGGCTTTGGCCTCAGCCATGGGTGGTCTGGAGCAGAGATTAGCGACCTTGATTGCATCCTCTCTCTCAAGAGAAAAACGCACAAGGTCTCCCTCCCCCTCTGCAGAGTTCCTCAGCGCGGAACAACTATCCTCAGAAGAGGTTGATTTACCCTCTGGGGACCAGGCAGAGGGTCATTCAGAGGTCTCGGACTCTGAGGATTCCACCCTGGGGGAACCATTTTCGGCGTCTCAGTCCGAGAAATTGTGGGTCCAGTCCCTCACAGAGATGGTCCGTTCGGCCATCAAGTTCAGTCTCTTCTTTAGGCTCTTTAAAAGCTTCTTAAGCTAACTTTTCCTTCCCGGTTCATCACCTACTGGAAGGACTTATCTACAAGGATTGGGAACATCCGGATAGATTTTTTTCTTCCTCCTAAAAAGTTTTCGGTTTTATACCCAATGGGGGAACAATTCACTAAAAGTGGGGTATCCCCACAGTGGACGCAGCCGTGTCCTGCGTAAACAAGACCTTGACCTGTCCAGTGGATAAACGTTCAGGTGTTTAAAATCCCGACAGACAAGAGATTAGAGACGCTGTTAAAGGCCTTGTTTCCTACAGCTAGAGGTGTAACCCAGCCTGCAATTGCAGCTATTGGTGTTTGCCAAGCCTTAAAAGACCTAGGGGTCTTGAAGGATATCCCGGCTCAACAGGCTCAGGAATTGGCTGACTTTCCTAAAGCATTATGCTCTGCCATAGATGCTATCAAGGACTTTATACAACAGTCCTCCCGTCTCACCCTCTCTTTGGTTCATATGCGCAGATTACTCTGGTTAAAGAACTGGTCGGCTGAAACCCTGTATAAAAAGTTACTGGCAGGGTTTCCCTTTCATGGAGAGCGTTTATTTGGGGAAGATCTGGATGCATACATTCAGAAAATTTCCAGTGGCAAAAGCACACTGTTACCAGTTCAGATGGCCTCCCGGACAGTTTAATACAGGGAAGCCGCAGGGCCAGCCTCAGGCTTCCAAGAAGCTTTGGAACCATAAGCCGGTCAAGCCAGCATCTAAGTCGGCATTATGAAGGTTCACCCCCACTCAGCAGGGTGGGGGGAAAACTTCAGCTGTTTGCGGAGGCTTGACAAGGGAGGATCCAAGACAGTTGGATTCTCTCTACGGTTTCCGAGGGCTACAAGCTGGAGTTGAGCGAATTTCCTCCACCTCGCTTCTTGGCCTCAAGCGTCCCGAAAGATCCGGGAAAAAGAAGGTCCCTGGCATTGGCCTTGGATCATCTATTATCCCAAGGGGTAATCGAGGAACTGCCACTGGAAGAACAAGGTTTGGGGTTTTATTCAAATCTTTTCACCGTCCCTAAACCAAACGGAGGTGTAAGGCCCATTCTGGACCTCTGGGCCTTAAACAAGTTCCTAAAGGCCCAGTCTTTCCGGATGGAATCAATCCGGTCAGTGGTTGCCTCCTTACAAGGGGGGGAGCTTCTGGCGTCCGTCGATATAAAGGACGCATACTTGCACATTCCCATCTTCCTCAACCATCAGAAGCTGTTGCGCTTCACGGTAAATCAGCGCCACTTTCAATTCGTGGCCTTACCTTTTCTTGATCGTACATCACGGGACACAGAGCGCATAGTCATTACATATGGGTTATATGGAGTACCTTCAGGTGTGGACACTGGTGTAATCAACTTCACAGGAAGTTCCTCCCTATATAACCCCCTCCCACTGAGAGTGCTTTAGTTTTTCCGCCAGTGTCTTAGGTGTTGGTCACGTCTAGCTGTCCCTCGGAGGTCTCGGGACCCAGGATAGCTAGCCGGATCCGTCCGAAGTGCTTCAGAGCCAAGATGTACGGTACCCGGGCCCTGCTGGAGTGGGGTTTTGCCTATAATGCCTCTCCTTGGAGGGCTGGATTCTGGGCTCCAGTGCCTTAGTCTCTTCCAAGAACTAAAAGCTACTGATGCCAGGATGCTATATAGGTCCAGGGGTGTGGGTTCCTTAACACAGGACCCCGGTCCCTGAAGGTCCAAGACAATACCCACGGAGATGGGGGAAGGCTGGGCCTCTTGCACTTTGCAATACCCTGCGGCGTGGAGCAGGTAAGAGGGAACCTGCGGGACTTGGTTCGACAGTAGGTATCCCCCTGGGGGTTCTGGGTTGGCTAACAGTATGCTGGTGCATCAGCCACTATCTCCACTATGTCTGTTGAGGCAGGATGGGATTATAATGTTTACCCAGATAACATGTAGATATATGTATACTTGTGTAAGTTATATATTTGCTACTCACCCCAGGTCTGCCTGTTAACACTGATACTGCAACCCCACATGTTTTAAAGAGGAAATTGCTGGTTAAAACTCCTGTTTCTTAGGAAGCCCATGGGGACAGCTTCCTCGCTGTGTGTGCACTACAATAAGATTAGTGCTTACCTGGTGTCTGTTGGTGCTGCATAACGCTAGTCCATGTTGTTCCTCTGCTCTGCCTCCTCCATGTGGGTTCAGCGTGGTGCGCGCGATCGTGCGCGCGCGTGTGTGCGCACGCCGCCTTTTATAGCGTCGGCGTGCGTCGGGGGGGCGGGCCAGCAGCGTCAGGGTCTGTATAAAGGAAAAAACTTTTCTCTGGCTGGTCTTTACCTCCTGGAGGCAGAGGAAGAAAGGATACAGAGCGGGCAGCTGGGTCTTTTGGCCACACAGGGACACCTAGTGGCGGTTTTTGTGGATCTTCAGGTCTAGGACTTAGGTCCACTATTGACCAGAAAAAAAAAAAAAAAAAAAAAGTTTTTTTTGCTTAAAGGGACTCAGCCTTAGATCCAGCAGTATCTGAGTCTACCTTGGACTCCGGCTAACGGGCATTGGTGTGTCAATACTCACAGGCTTCCTCGGTATTGCCACCTCCCAGGCGGGTAAAAAAAAAAAAAAAAAAAAAAAAAAAAAAAAAAAATTTTTTGAAAAAAAAAAAAAAAAAAAAGAAAAAGAGAGAAATTCGTTATTTTTCATTTTTCTCATACCTGCCCTCACATTGGTTATTCCTAGCTGCAACAGTCAGGTGTTGGCTATAGGGGTGACCCAAGGTTGTACAATGGCTCCAAAGGGATCTGGACCAGCCAAGGCTGCTAAAGGTGCCAAAAAGCAAAAGGGGTCTCCATCGGGGTCAGAGGATTTGGGCCAGGCTTCTACGGCCCCACCCTCGCCAGTCAGGACACCGAGTGGCATAGTACAAGAGCCATTGGGGGTGCTGGGGGCAGAGGCGGCCCCCGATCCACCCATTCCCGTTTACGTGACGGAAGAAATGCTAGCAGCCACCATGAGTGGGCTAGAGAAAAGGTTAACTGCGTTACTTTCCCGTCCTTGCCCAAGTAGCAAGCGGGCTAGATCCCCCTCACCCAGTGTGGGGTTTTCAGATGCGGAGGTCTCCTCTTCAGAGGAACGGGACCCACAAGGGGATCACGCAGACCCAAGTCCCGACGGTTCAGACAGGGAAAATTCCACTATAGATGAATACTTTTCGGCCTCTCAAGCGGAGGGCCTGTGGATCCAGTCTTTGACAGATATGGTTCGCACTGCCTTTAAACTTCCAGTGCCAGAACTAGTAGTGGCCCGGAGGTATCCTCATTGGGTTCTTTAAAGGCCCCATTAACTGGTGCATCTTTTCCAATGCACCCCCTTCTGCGGAACGTGATTTACCAAGATTGGGCTCGACCTGATAGAATCTTTGTCCCTCCTAAAAGATTCTCTATTCTCTACCCTATGGAAGAGGAATATGTAAAGAAATGGGCTCTTCCTACAGTGGACGCAGCCATTTCCTGCGTGAATAAATCCCTGACTTGTCCGGTTGAAAATGTCCATATGTTCAAGGATCCGGTCGACAAGAAATTCGAGACCCTACTGAAAGCAACTTTCACCTCAGTAGGTGCCATGGTTCAGCCAGCAGTAGCAGCCATTGGTGTTTGTCAGGCCTTGAAGGATCAGGCAAAACATATATTGAAGGACATGCCGGCTCAGCATACTCATGAATTAGCAGAATTCCCTAGGGCTCTCTGCTTTGCAGTAGATGCTATTAAGGACTCCATCCAACAGGCATCCCGTTCATCTCTACTGGTGGTTCACATGCGTCGTCTTTTGTGGCTAAAGAACTGGTCAGCAGAGGCACCCTGCAAAAAGCTTCTAGCAGGGTTTCCCTTTCATGGGGGAAGACTATTCGGGGAAGACCTAGATAAATATATCCACACCATATCAAGTGGAAAAAGTACTTCCTTACCGGTCAAGAAAAGACCGCGTGGGCCCACGTTTAAACGACAGGCCATGGTAGGCTCGGCCCCTTCGACTTCCCGTCAGTATCGACGGCCTCTCCGGGCGGTCAACAGCTAATAGCCGCCCACAGGGACAAGCTGCGGCAAACAAGAGGCCCTGGTCTCGCAAGCCGGCTAAATCAGTCATCAAATCAGATTCATGAAGGGGCGTCCCCACTCTCTTGGGTGGGGGGAAGACTTCAGTTTTTCTCCGAAGTCTGGAAGGCCAGAATTCCCGACTCTTGGGTTCGGTCCGTAGTAGCCTCAGGCTACAAACTAGAGTTTCGAGAAATCCCCCCTCCTCATTTTCAGGGGTCAAGTCTTCCAAGCGGCCCATTAAAGAGGGCCTCTCTCGTAAAGGCGTTGGATCGCCTCTTGCTCCAAGGAGTAATTGTAGAAGTACCAACCCAAGAAAGGGGTCTGGGATTCTACTCCAACCTTTTTGTTATACCAAAACCCAATGGCGACGTCAGGCCTAAATTAGACCTCAAATGCCTAAATCGCTTTCTAAGGATTCAGACCTTCCGTATGGACTCCATACGTTCAGTGACAACCAGCCTGCATCAGGGCGACTTCCTAGCATCTATAGACATAAAGGATGCATATCTGCATGTGCCGATTTACCCAGCACATCACAAGTTTCTTCGTTTTACGATAAACCAAAGTCATTACCAGTTCGTAGCCCTCCCTTTCGGGTTGGCAACAGCTCCACGGGTATTCACAAAGGTGTTAGCCCCCGGTACTAGCCGTCCTAAGGACAGAAGGCATCTTGGTCCTAGCATACCTGGACGATCTCCTGGTTATCGACAGTTCAGCCTCCAACCTCAATCATGCAGTAGTCCGCACAGTGCGGCATCTAGAAGAGTTCGGGTGGATTGTGAACCAAGAAAAATCAAGGTTACAACCCACAAGACAGTTGGAATATCTAGGCTTTCGGTTAGATACAGAATGCCAGAGGGTATTTTTACCTCAAAGAAGATCAGGTCATTAATTCAAACGATTCAAATAGTCTTAGGCAAAAAGAAGCCGACTATTCGCCTATGCATGCGACTGCTGGGAAAGATGGTGGCCGCCTTCGAAGCAGCGCCCTATGCCCAGATCCATACCAGAATTCTGCAAGCAGCTATTCTCTCTGCTTGGAACAAGTCCATACAGGCATTAGACCGTCCATTAGTTCTTTCCCAGGAGTCAGGCACAGCCTGTACTGGTGGCTGATCCCTCAAAAATTATCAAAAGGGAAAACCTTTTGCCCCATCTCGTGGAAAATAGTAACCACAGATGCCAGCCTAACAGGTTGGGGGGCAATCTTAGGAAAACGGACCCAGCAGGGACAGTGGTCAGAGGCAGAAAGTCTGCTTCCCATCAATGTCCTAGAGATCAGAGCTGCTCGGTTGGCCCTGGTCGCCTGGACTCTTCCCCTGCAGGGTCTGCCAGTAAGGATACAGTCCGACAATGCCACGGCGGTGGCATACATAAACCACCAGGGGGGCACAAGGAGCCTAGCGGCTCAAAGGGAAGTAAACCTGATTTTTTCATGGGCCGAAGCCCATGTACCCTGCATCTCAGCAGTGTTCATCCCAGGGATAGACAATTCCCAAGCAGATTTTTTGAGTCGTCAACAGTTACTCCCGGGAGAGTGGTCTCTTCACCCCCAGGTATTCCAAGAGATTTGCCAAAGATTCGGAGTTCCCGATGTGGACATCATGGCAACAAGATTCAACAAGAAATTGGACAAATTCATATCCCGAGCCAGGGACCCCTCGGCCTACGGGACCGATGCGTTGGTTTGCCCCTGGCACCAGTTTTCTCTCCTGTATGCGTTCCCTCCACTACAGATGATTCCCCGCCTTCTACGAAGGATCAGGGTGGAGCGCAGGCCGGTGATCCTGGTGGCCCCAGCCTGGCCCAGAAGGGCTTGGTACGCACTCATCGTGAGGATGTCAGTAAGGGCACCGTGGCCACTCCCCCTGCGCCCAGATCTGCTGTCTCAGGGCCCGATCTACCACCCTGCTTCACAGCAGCTAAATTTGATGGCTTGGCGGCTGAATCCCTAATTCTTAAGGGCAGAGGCCTCTCAGCCCAGGTCATATCTACGCTAATTCAAGCTAGGAAACCAGTTTCTAGAAATATCTATTACAGAGTCTGGAAGAACTATGTGGAGTGGTGCGAGTCTCAAGGAGGGCATCCTCGCAAGTTTTTTTATTGACAGGATCTTGCGATTCCTACAGGTTGGCGTTGACAAGGGGTTAGCTCTTAGTACTCTAAAGGGGCAGGTGTCTGCCTTAGCGATATGGTTTCAAAGGCCTTTGGCCACACATTCGCTTGTGAAAACTTTTTTGCAGGGGGTCTTGCATGTAAATCCCCCTATTAGAGCTCCCCTCTGCCCTGGAATTTAAATCTGGTCTTGTCAGCTTTACAAAGGCAGCCGTTTGAACCTCTGACAGAAATCCCTCTTGTGCTGCTAACCCGAAAATTGGTTTTCTTGGTGGCTATGGCTTCGGCCAGAAGGGTCTCCGAGCTGGCAGCCTTGTCTTGCAGGGAACCGTACCTGATTCTGCATAAGGACAGAGTGGTTCTGCGGCCACAGCCTTCTTTCCTTCCTAAGGTCATATCCAGTTTTCACTTGAATCAGGACCTAGTCCTACCATCCTTCTTTCCTACTCCCCAGTCCAGAGAGGAAAGATTGCTTCATACTTTGGACGTCGTGGTCCGAGCCATGAGGGTCTATCTCAAGGCTACAGAAAAGATTAGGAAAACAGATGTGCTTTTCATTCTTCCGGAGGGCCCCAAGAAGGGTCAGCCGGCTGCCAAGTCTTCCTTGGCTAGGTGGATTAAGCAGCTGATTTTTCAGGCCTATGGTCTGAAGCGCGTTCCACCGCCCTTATCAGTTAAGGCCCATTCTACGAGGGCCATGAGTGCCTCTTGGGCGGCACACCATCAGATCTCTATGGCACAGGTTTGCAAAGCAGCAACCTGGTCTTCCGTACATACGTTTACTAAATTCTATAAGTTGGACGTCACAAACGCTGCGGACGCAGCATTTGGGCAGGCGGTCCTACGGGCAGCAGTATAGAATCCTCTGGCCCGGTTCACGCCCCCTTTTTTCTGTTGGTGGAGCTATTTTACCTCCTGATATAGTTTCTGTTTGGCTATTTTTGGCCTTACGGTCTCCCTCCCTTCATGGAGCATTGCTTTGGGACATCCCATATGTAATGACTATGCGCTCTGTGTCCCGTGATGTACGATCAAGAAAAAAGGGATTTTTAATAACAGCTTACCTGTAAAATCCTTTTCTTGGAGTACATCACGGGACACAGAGCTCCCACCCCTCTTTGTGGGAACATTGTGTAACCTCAGAGAAATTGCTTGCTACAAAACTAAAGCACTCTCAGTGGGAGGGGGTTATATAGGGAGGAACTTCCTGTGAAGTTGATTACACCAGTGTCCACACCTGAAGGTACTCCATATAACCCATATGTAATGACTATGCGCTCTGTGTCCCGTGATGTACTCCAAGAAAAGGATTTTACAGGTAAGCTGTTATTAAAAATCCCTTTTTTGTCTGGCCACCGCACCTCGTGTATTCACGAAAGTACTGGCCCCACTATTAGCTAATCTAAGATCTTAAGGCATTTCTATAATGGCCTACCTAGACGATCTGTTGTTGGTAGACCGTTCAGTTGCCGATCTAAGCTCAGCAGTGCACAGAACCGTGGAATTCCTAGAATCCATGGGTTGGGTTCTCAACCTAAACAAGTCGGCCTTAGTGCCGGTGCAAGGGCTCGAGTATTTTGGTCTACTTGTAGACACAGACCAAAGAAAGATCTTTCTTCCCCAGAGAAAGGTTGATGCTTTAAGGGAACTAGTTCAGCTAGTCAAGTTAAGGCGTCTGTCCTCTATTCGCCTTTGTATGCGGCTACTGGGGAAGATGGTAGCCTCTTTCGAGGCTGTCCCGTTCGCTCAGTTCCACTCAAGGGGACTTCAACACGCCATCCTGTCTGCCTGGAACAAAAAGGTTCAGGCCTTAGACCTCCCCTTGTCCCTCTCCCGGACACTCCGGCAGAGCCTTTGTTGGTGGCTGGTTCCCCAGACCTCACTAAGAGGGAAGTCCTTTGATCCCATCTCTTGGCGGGTTGTGACCACAGATGCCAGTCTTCTGGGCTGGAGTGCAGTCCTGGAGGGCCTGTCTCTCCAAGGAAGATGGTCAATCACCGAGAGGTAGTTACCTATCAACCTGCTAGAGATTCGGGCAGTCCATCTAGCCCTGTCAGCGTGGACGGACAGGTTGAGGGGTCTCCCAGTCAGGATTCCGTCTGACAATGCCACGGCTGTGGCGTACATAAATCACTAGGGGGGCACAAGGAGTCGTGCAGCCCAAAGAGAGGTGAATCGAATTCTGACCTGGGCGGAAAAGTATGTCCCCTGCATATCTGCGGTTTTTATTCCGGGGATAGTCAATTGGCAGGCAGACTACCTAAGCTGCCAACAATTGCTCCCAAGGGAGTGGACTCTTCACCCCGACATCTTCCATGGGACCAATTCTCCCTAATGTATGCGTCCTCCACTGCAATTGGTACCCTGCCTCCTTCGCAGGATAAAGTCGGAAGAGAAACCAGTGATTCTGGTCGCCCCGGCGTGGCCCAGAAGGGCCTGGTACACAGAAATTGTAAGGATGTCCATGTCCGGGGACCCTTCCGATTCGTCCAGACCTACTGTCTCAGGGATCAATATTCCATCCTTCCTTACCGTCTCTAAGTTAACGGTTTGGCTGAGCCCCATATCCTAAATGGAGGGGTCTCTCTAATTCAGTAGTGTCTACTTTGATTAATGCCAGAAAGCCAGCATCCAGGCTTATTTATTACAGAGTTTGGAAATCTTATATGGCCTGGTGCGAAACCAGGGGGTGGCATCCCCGGAGGTTTCTCAGTAGCAGAATTCTGGATTTTCTGCGGATGGGGGCAAACTTGAAGTTGGCCCTAGAACACCATTAAGGGCCAGAGCTCGGCCTTATCAATTTTGTTTTCAAAGGCCATGGGCTACACATTCTCTGCTCAAAACCTTTTTTACAAGGTGTGATCCCGATTAATCCTCCAGTCAGGACCCCCTTGTGTCCGTGGGATCTGAATCTGGTCCTGTCTGCCTGGCAGAAGCAACCTTTGAGCCTTTGGCTCACATTCCATTGGTCCTTCTGCCCAGGAGGTAGTTTCTTGATAGCCATAACCTCTGCTAGGAGGGTATCGGAGTCGGCGGCCTTATCTTGTAAGGAACCATACCTTATTCTCCATAAGGTCAGAGTGGTCCTATGGCCTCACCCGGTTTTCCTCCCTAAGGTTGTTTCTAACTTTTTATCAAGGTCTAGTTCTCCCTTCTTTTTTCTCAGAACCTAGTTCTACAAGGGAGAAGCCATTGCATACCCTAGACGTACTTAGAACAGTTCTCCCTTAGGGCTGCTGCTCAGATCCGGAAAACGGGTATGTCGTTTATCCTGCCAGAATGTCCCAGATGTGGGCAGCCAGCGCCGATGCATTGAGGGGAGAGGTTCCCCCGTTTAAGGTTAAAGCACATTCCACTACAGCGGTGGGTACTTCCAGTGCATCACCAAGCCTACTTGGCTCAGGTCTGCATGGCAGCGACGTGGTCGTCTGTCCATACTTTCACAAAATTTTACCAATTGGACATAAGAAAGGTGGGGAAAGCGCCTTTGGGCGCAGTGTGCTGCAGGCTGCAGTTTTGATTCCTCATGATGGCGGCCTGCGTTGTTTGTGTCTCCCTCCCCTCAGTAAGCATTGCTTTGGGACGTCCCACATAGTAATTACTATGCTCCTCTGTGTCCCGTGATGTACGATAAAGAAAATAGGATTTTTTATAACAGCTTACCTGTAAAATCCTTTTCTTGGAGTACATCACGGGACACAGAGCTCCCACCCCTCTTGTTTGGGGATATTGGGACACTTATTGCTTTGCTACAAAAACTGAGGTACTCCCAGTATGGGAGGGGTTATATAGGGAGGGAACTTCCTGTCTAATTGATTACACCAGTGTCCACACCTGAAGGTAGACTCTATAACCCACATAGTAATTACTATGCTCCTCTGTGTCCTGTGATGTACTCCAAGAAAAGGATTTTACAGGTAAGCTGTTATAAAAAAATCCTATTTTTTTCTGTAAATATTTTGCTTGCGACCCTTTTTATTTTTTTTTGTCTTAATGCACTAACACAGAACCCCTGTCTCTTTTAAGAGGGCTACTACATGGTAAATCTCTGGATATACCTGTATGTGTTGACAGTGCGTTGCAGACATTTATTTAAGTCATAATTGCTATTGTTAATCTTGTGAACAATTTGGTAATTTTCAATAAAAATATCTGATGGCAGAGTAAAGGGTTGATTGCACAGTTAGGACTTAGATTGTGGTCCCCGAGTTGGAAAATCTTTGTGCAGGGTGAGGCTGAGCGTGGTATTGTTGCGTATCGTGACAGCTGGTGTAAGGTTGACCAGCTATCGTGTCACAAGTGGGTGAAGGTGGCAGTGGTCTGACACCGCTTCTGTTGCAGGTGTTTCCTGGGCATTCAGACATCAAGCCTCTGTTTACCAGCTTTTCAAGGCCACCACCTAGTCTTTCGTTCACACTTTCTCTAAGTTCTACCAAGCGAGCGTCCAAGCTTCTGCAGATGCAGCTTTCAGCTGCAAGGTTCTTGCAGCAGCACTCTGAGTTGGTCAATTTAGCCTTGTTATTGTTGGGGCTGTTGGCACAGTTCTGTTTGCCCTATTGTTGCTCTCCACTGCTTGCTATAGAAACTGAGGTCTTCTGAAATGGGGTAGAGTTTTAAATGTTCGCCCAGTGGGCATGTCCTTCGATGCTTTGCCAGTGTCCAGTCACCTGAAGGTACCTGTCTATCAATATATAGCCTGTGTCCTGTACTGTTCTCTAAGATATGGAATTTTAAGTCAAAATTCCTCTTTTTGCACTAATTGGCAAAAATGTGTAGGATTGATGCATATTGTATTGTGATGACTTTACTTTTTATTATTATTACTTTCTGTAGTTGTACTAATGTCAGAGCTTGGACTGGAAGATGATGATGTTGAATCACCTTGGGATTCTGAGGTAGGTTTCATTCTGACTTGCACTGATACTCTGGTTTAAAAAAGATAAAAACATTCTATTTAGGTATGCTTTCCTAACTCGTAGTATTTTCTATTGCTCTTAGCCTCCATATTCTCATGTGTGAGTGAGTGTGTGTGTTTGTTTTTTTTGTTTTTTTGCTGCTGTGACCTGACTTCCTGTTAGAGAGTGGCTTCATTCGTTCTCCATGGTCTCACTGTAAATAGGAATGTAGGCACCCTCTCTTGCTCCCTTTCGTGTTTGACTAGGGACTATGAACACTGAATTATGAGAATTATAGTGCACATAACCGCAACTAACATGCACTGCTCATTCCAAACAAATGGATGTGGGGGGGGGGGGGGTGAATGAGAGCTTCAAGAGCTTATGGAACCTGTTACAAAAAGACAAAAAAACGCCTAAAAAGTAGGTAACACACTTGTCATGTCTCTACAATCCACTCTAACATGTGCCCCACTGTCCTTTCTTTTTTTTTTCTTTTTTTTTAACAGCATCTCCTGGCGGACATGTGACTACTCGGCTCTCTCCTCTGCCAGTCTGACAGCTACAACAGGAGAAACCGAGAACTCCCGCTGGTGTCAGCTGGGAGAAGTGGAGGAGAGGGCAGAGGAGTCACGTGAGTGTCGGGAGGTGCGCTGATGCAAAGTAGAAATCTGCTTTATTTTTAAATAATGGACATACAGGGGGGCACGTGTTATTATCTGTAGGGACATTACACTATTATTTTACCAGCAGGAGGGGAGCGGACGAAGCTGACAGACAGGGAGGAGATGGGGGACCGGGGTAGAGAGGCGACACATCGGGTGACTAAGGCACGTAAACTGACTACGGTGTCAGGGCTCAACAGGCATTCTTAACCATTTACAGGGGGGAGAACAGAACCAGGCAAGATCAGTCGGGTATTTCAGGTGCTACAGGGGGCCAAATTACACAGCACAAGCACTGTACTGTATAAAATACTTTAAAGGATCAGGATCCATTATTATTATTATTATTTTTTTTTTTATAGAGTTACAAACACTTTAAGTCGTGGATGCCTATTAAATATTTTTGGAGACCTTTTACTTTACTCATGATGTATAATCTTTTTGTGTTTACAATAAATGCATGTGTTGTATTCTTGATGTGGTTATTTACAGCTTTTTTGTAAATTCTTATTTCAGTCTGCCTCAGACAGCCCTAGAAAGCAGTCTACCAGTGACATGCCTACACCTGCTGCTCCAGTCCATATGCAGTGTATTTCAGAGGAATCCCATGGGGGTACGTGTTGCCCATATTCATGTAGATTATGATTTCAGTCTTATTAAAAAGCTTAATTGCAGTAAATCAAATTTACCTTTGCAGCAAGCCAGGTTTCTGAGTTTATTCCAGTTACAGTTTATGTACCAGCTATGAATGCATCCAGTAGAGCGAGCATGAGAAGACTATGAAGGCTACCACACATGACCCCTCATTCTGAAAATCACAGTTCACACATTTGTTTTATTTTACTTTACGGCAGGGCAACCACCCGATCTGAATTGTCGATCTTTATAATACTGTTTTGCTTTACCCCTGCTTTTGTTTATTTCCCCGCATATGTAAGTTCTAAATTCTGGTTCCCTCATTAGATATGTATTACCGTCCTTGTTTTCTTAAACATTCAAGAAGTTGTAAGATGCAGGATGAGGACTGGCTCTATAGACAGAGCGGTATGTTTATGAATATAAAAAGACAATCCTTTTGATGCATGGCAGAAATAACAACAGGCTCCATATTTCTGCTATACTAATTCTCTGGCACTGCATATTCTGAAAGATTTTACTTCTGTGGGCACAGAGCATGACATTCTGCATGAAATCTGACTGTACAGATTGGATGAACTGAATTTAACTTTATTTTCCTTTCTCTAGAGGTTTCTGAGAAAAGTACATCTCTGGAAGCTAATAAGGTACTGTTTGTTTCTTTTGTAAACTTTTAATAAAATGTTATTAACATATTATGCTAATAATATTGTTTTCCATTAATTAAGCCACAGAAAACAGATTTGCAAATGAATAATGGCTCCTCTACTAACTCGGTGTCAAAAATAAATGAAAGAAACAGCAAATCGGGTATTTTTTGAACATTATTTATACACAGTTTATTAATTATCCAAGTGTGTGTATGTATGTATGTGTATATATATATATATATTATAGGTAGATTTATTTTAACTTTTTTTTTTTTTTTCCCTGTCCTAGATCTTATGGCAGATTTGGGCCTAGATGATGCAGATGATATTGAAGGTAATGTTCTTGTATTGTGTATAAAATTGGCTACTGGTGGGTGTCGCCTTACCTATGTTTTCACCCAGCTGGAAGGGCCTAAATTCACATCTCTGTACTACAGATCTGACATATTTATCATTGTGTTTCTATTGCGGGCAAATTCTACCCAACACTATAATCTCAGATTTATTAATTTTTTTGCTTGCCTCTCACTCAGAAATTGTTACCTTTTTGGATTTAGTAAAGCCTGCTACTTGAAACTGAACACTATACTATGGCTCAGTAAACTGTTTCCTATACTGTATTTGGGAATCGTTTTGAAGGCTGTGAAAATGGTAGCCAAGCTCACAGTTGTAGGCTGGATTTATGTTGCATGTTCTACCCAATGCACATACCGTATATACTCGAGTATTAGCCAAGTTTTTAGCAACATTTTTTGGTGCTGAAAATGCCCCCCTCTGCTAATACTCGAGTCACCTTTTTGCACCTGATCTCCCAAACTTTGGGGACCCGGTGCCGGCCGTAGATCCCCTGAACCCCAAACTTGGCACACATATAGCCACACTCTCCTCTACAAATGTGCAAAGTTTGTTGTCCGGGGGATCTACGGCCGGGGAGCACCAATTTTTCAGGCACCTCTTCTATAGACTTCCATGTTAAATGGTAATTTCTCTGGTAAATTTGGGGACCTGGTACCGGCCGGCCGTAGGTCCCCTTGACCTTAAACTTGGCACACATGTAGCCCCAGTTCTCCGCTAAAAGTTTGCTGTCTGGGGGACCTTCGGCCAGGAGCACATATTTTTCAAAGCCGGGCACCCCTATATATATATATATATATATATATATATATATATATATATATATATATATATATATATATATACTCCAATGTTAAACATAAGTCTAGTCATGGGCACAGTGAGGCATGCACATGAACAAAGTGAGGCATGCAGATGGTCACCCTAGGCTTATACTCGAGTCAATAGGTTTTCCCATTTTTTTGGGGGGGGGTAAAATTAGATGCCTCGACTTATACTCGAGTATATACGGTATATAGTAGGCCTAACTGTATCTGCAGTATAGCTCACCACAGTGCACAGATAGAAATGTTATGTGCATTATGGTGCACCGAGTTGTTAAAAATAATGTAGTCCCACTTTTTTGTGCACTGTGGCACTTTGAGCACCCATAAATGGGCCGCCTTAATGTAACTTGCCTCTACACCCCCCAAATACATACATGCATGCACACACACTTGTGAACAAAGCTTAGTGTCTTTGTGAACAAAGCTGTAGAGGTTTGAGTTGTGAAGTGTAGCCATTGTACCATAATATATTGGCATTTTAAGGATAAAAAAAAAAAAAAATTCACTTCAGATGATCCCTTGGAATCTAGGGCTTAATTTTTCTTTGAGATTAAGCACTATTCCCTCCCTGCATTAGGCTTCGCTCTCTGTCATTCATATTACAAAAGCCAGAGTCTCTACTGCTTGCTTACAGAATGCTATTCCAAAGTTAAATGCTAGGTGATTGGACATAACGCCCCCTTCACACTTGTATGACCTAAAAGTTCCATGACTTGAAGTAATGCCTGTGTAATCTTGAGGTCTGTTGACTGACTCACATCAAAGTCGGACTAAAGTACTGCAGGGACTACTTTGAATTGCAGGGACTACTTTGAAGTCGCACAGATATGAATGGTACTCATTGGAAATCACGGAGTAGGACTTGCCATGCAACTTTTTAGTCTCAAGTCGCAGGGCAAGTCGCACAATTGTAAAAGGGGCCTAAAGCATAACTACACTGTATCTGAGCACTACAAACCAAAAATGCTATTTATTTTGTTTTGAAAATTCAAAGCAAACACCCATTCATCGATGTTTCAATGGTTTATTTTGCTGAGAAATTACTCTGAAAAAACACCCAAGAGGCACGCTTGATGATGATTCACGTAGCATTTACTGCCATCTGCCTTTAGTTCAGGCAGGCAGGAGGGTGTGCTTAATGTAAATGGTTATTTGTAGGAAGCACAAGGCATCTGAACTTCAGTGCTTTGATACTAATGGCACTTTTTTGGCAGATAAAATTTGATTTGAATGTAACTCTTGAAGCTTTTGGAAGACATTTTTTACCGTTCTGTTTTTTGTTTAGATGCATCCGATTGGGACTCTACAAGCCATTCTCTTAAATACTCTTCTCATACGCCGAGAAGTGTGGCTCAATCCCATCATAAGCTAAATGAAAGTACATCTCCACAAACCATCCTTGACAGTGCTCCAGCAAAAGGCACAGCAGCTTCCCTGTCTGTAGCATTAAGTTCAGTACAAGAAGATGACATCGAAGATCATGTGCATCTGAAAAAGGACAGCACACAGAGCATATCCAAGGACATTTCACAAGATTTAAGGAACAGGGAACATAGTAAGTTCATTTTTTTCCATTTATATTCATTGTTTGAGATTTAAAGCTAAAAATGTATTGTATTTTGAACTTGTTAAGATCCATTTTAAAGTGTTTGGTCTTCTCTTTTAGATTATTAATACATGTGCTGTCATTTCAAGTTAAAGGGAATCCTAGGTTTCTCAAGATTCTTTTGTAGTGTTCAATGTCTGTGTTTTCTCTCAAGGATATATAGATGCATGTGTGTTTTTTTTTTTTGTTATTTCCAAACTGTGAACATTAATGTTGCTCGGTAATAACAATTTTTGATGGTGGGGAACAGAAAAACAGACATTGAATATTCTATACTGCATTTTTTATAAACTAAATTTGAAACTTTGCAAGCAAGTGATGGTTCTTGAAAGATTATTAAATATATTAATTTTCCAAATATTTATTTTCAGAAACCTAACAAACGTCATGGATTTTTTTTTTTTTTTGTTTAAGGTTTACCAAATGGAAAAACAATAATAAAGGATCAGAGTTCCCTAATGGTAAGTTACAGTTATAGCATCATTATAGGGACCTTGTAGAGATCTATATGTTCCCAACATACAATATTGTCAAAAGAAGTATTGTGACACCTGCCTTTACACACACGTGAACTTTAATGGCATCCCAGTCTTAGTCTGTAGGATTCAATATTGGCACACCCTTTGCAGCTATAACAGCCTCAGCTTTTCTGGGAAGGCTGTCCACAAGGCTTAGGAGTGTATCTTTGTGAATGTTTGACCATTCTTCCAGAAGCGCATTTGTATGGTCAGACACTGATGTTAGATAAGAAGGTCTGGCTCACAGTCTCTGCTCTAATTGATCCCAAAGGTGTTGTATCGGGTTGAGGTCAGGACTTTGTGCAGGCCAGTCAAGTTGCTCCACCCCAAACTAGCTCATCCATTACTTTTTATAGACTTTGCTTTGTGCACTGGTATGCTGACACCTTAAGAGTTCCCTTCACTGAAACTAAGGGGCCAAGCCCAACCCCACACCATAATCCCCCTCTCCACCATATGATTTGAACAGTGCACAAAGCAAGGTCCATAAAGCCATGGATGAGCGAGTATGGGGTGGAGGAACTTGACTGGCACAGGGTCCTGACCTCAACCCAATAGAACACCTTTTCGGATCAATTAGAGTGGAGACTGTGAGCCAGGCATTCTCAACCACATCAGTGCTTTACCTCACAAATGCGCTTCTGGAAGAACGGTTAAACATTTCCTATAGATGCACTCCTAAACCTTGTGGACAGCCTTCCCAGAAGAGTCGATAGCTGCAAAAGAAGGGGCAAACCCAATATTGAAATCTACACTGATTCCTAAGACTGGGATTCCATGTGCGTGTAAAGGCAGGTGTCCTAATACTTTTGACAATATAGTGTATGTGCCGTGTTAGCAAACACTGGAGAAAAGCTAACCTATCTGTGGATATCCATGGATAAAGGCAGATTAGGGAGAATCTGATTCTTTTTGACATGCTTGTGCCAGTCCAAAACCTTTTTTGTAATTGGCTACGGATTGGACAACTGGTATGGATATGTTCAAAAGTACTGGTAACTAATCTGGAAAACATCAGATTGGTGCAGTCAGTCTGCCACTCGGCAAATTTCAAATTCATTGCTTTTTAGAGGGCAGCAGAGCACTAGCTTCCTGAAGTTTGGGAGGTGTTCCTGCCCCCTCCTGAATGCGTTTTTATTTTATTTATTTATTTTTCCCAGCCAAATATGGATTTTGCAGTGAAACGTTGCGCCACAAGCCAAGCGTTTGGCTCATGGTTGCAATGTGTCCCTATTAACTTCAGTGGTGAGTTTAACAAGTGGTGCAATCTAACAAACTCAGTGGCCCTTAAGAAAAGCATCACAATTACTGCATGTGTAAAATTCCCCTCTGACTGCTATGTCCACTTATAGGTGTGCTGTCTTGGAGCAGTAAAAATGCAGCAACTGCCTGTTTTTACCACCCCCCTTGACCTATTGTGTGAAAGCTTATTGGGTTTCTTGTTATTAATTTTATGTTCATTGATTGATTAATTGCTGCTGTCTACTGGAGAACTGAACAATGGCAAACAAAAAGCTGCAGGCCAGCCCCAGGTAACCCCTCCTCTACCTAGCATGTCCTAGGAGTATGGATGACTTTTTATGTCGTTACCCTGCCCCTATGCTATGAAGTGTTGCCTGTCTATCAGGCTGAATCCTCAATTTAAAAGAAATGTATTAAAGTCACAGTGGTCACCCTGTTCATACAGATGACCCAGTTATCTTATGCCACCCTATTAATTATAAGTGAACACTCCAGACAAATTAAAAAATAAGCACTCTCTAATCCATGTTAGGCTACATGTACACTAGCCTACCTCGGCCGCGGGAAAAGGCAAAACCATGTTTTTTGCTGTCATATGCTTTGTTCATATTTTACGTCTGAGGTATACAACCACTTCCTGACAGCTGTAATGGAAATGTTTCCAGAATGCACACATAAATACATACAGGTGGTGGTCTTTGCTATCCCATACCATGTTATCCAAATTCACAGCACACATGGGATGTGACATAGGTATTGCAAACTATCAAGGTGGTTTATTGCTTGTTCATTGTTTCAGTGGAGTACAGTCCATCTTTATCAAGGCCTACAAGTGCCCAACTTGGATATGTTTAGTTGGAGTTCCAAATAAAAAAGAATAATTGTAAAGTAAAAGTAATTACATTTGTGGGATAACTTTAGCTAATCCACTTAAATGGGTTGTAAATGTTCATGTTTTTTCATCTTCAGGCATCCTATGCATTAAGGTGAAAAAACGTCTTACGATTTGCAGCCCCCAACCCCCCCCTTTACTTACCCTGGAAGTCTGCGTTGCAAACGCGCTCTACTTCTGCCCGGTCTTCTCGGCTCTTCATTGGATAGATTTATAGCAGTGCAGCCATTGGCTCGCGCTGCTGTCAATCGAATCCAATGACGCGGGGGGGGCGGGCCGAGTCCTGTAGTCAGCGGAGATTGACGCCGAATACAGGACTCGGGAGCGCGCCCGCAAGGTAACTCCCTTGGGAGAGCGCTTCCCAGGGGGAGTTTATCTGAGGCAGGGAGGAGCCAAGACGGCCGCCGTGGGATCCCAGAAAACGAGGATCTGGCCACTCTGTGCAAAACGAGCTGCACAGTGGAGGCAAGTATAAAACATTTACAAACACTTTAAGATACTCTTTGGCATTCTGGCATCATCGTAATTTTGTCATTTTACTTACACACACACACACACACATCAACAAAAAAATGTGCAGTCCCTTGTTTTCTATCATGGCCTCTGTGGCCTTCTGTCACTGAAAACTGATATGTTTTAAATCTCATGTAATATGTAATTTTGTTTCCATAAATGTGTACAGCGTGTAACATGTTGTTGATTGTTTTGTATTTCTTTATGTAATGGAGAATGAGCATATAATAATGACGTCCAACTTTAAGGTGAATCCTGAGCCCATCAATCAGGAGGGGATTTACCAACAGCCACTTGAAAACCTGCCTGTCATGCAAAACGTTGACGAAAAACAGGAGTCTTCTGACTCTGATCTTCCTTGGGAGGAAAAATATGAAAACATGTGGGTCGATAGTGAAAAAAAAGATGTGAAATCTCATTTTAAAGACATTACTGCAGAGCTAAAGCAGAAATTTGGGGAATTCTCCAACATGAAGAAAAAAAGTCCTTCCAAGACTAGTAAAAGTCAAGACAAGGTGAGCTCCCCTAGCTCTCAGGATCTAGAAAAACGTCCTGGACAAGGAGCTAAAACTTCAGGCAGTATTGTAATGTATCCGGTTAGTGTTGATAAGGATGATAAGAGTCTTGGAAACAGCGAGTCAACTGACTGGAGTGAAGACACAAAAAGCAAAATGCAGGGAGGATTTTTGGTTGCACCTAACCATGGTGAGAAAGGTTCAAACCACAAAAATCTGCTAGAAAAAGAACAGAAACCTTTTACATTTGGAGTTTCTAACTTTCTTATAAAGAAGGATGTAGGACATCTATCTGCATTATCAACCAAAGGCGATGGGAAGAGTTTTCTCAATCCAGACTTTGAATTAGGAAGTGCATCATTGCAAGCTAAAGATAAAGTCGGATGTGTGAATAGGAAGGACAGTGATGTGCATCCATCTAAAGGTTACAATCAGGTGATAGTCAGTCCTCATCTGCTGGAAGAACATCTGCTGCAGCCCTTGTCTTATGATACGCCTACTAAGCATAAGGAGAAGCAAATGGAGCAAGATATGAGAAAATTTAAGAATGAGGTAGGAGTGCTACAGTTGGAATTCCTGAATTTGACAAGAGAGCGATCACAACTGCAAAAAGAGGTAGAGGTGTGCATTCTTCGGGCCCTTTTTCTATGCTTTTCTCTGAACATTAAAAAAAAAATAATAATAATGTTCAGCTCTGTTGCCCTGTAAAAAAATAATAATCAAAGGATCCTTCTCTGTGGATATATACTGGTTGTCATCTTTACTTTACGTCCATCATCATCCCACTGTCCTTCTGCTGTGGTGTGCTCTTCAGTTGCATTGTCTTAGCCTCATCTTCTTGAATCTGCCGTAATTGTGAATCATAATTGTATTCATTTTCCTCTTGTTAACCAGACTTTATGGTGTTCAGATAATTCTCATTAATTCCAAATAAATGCTAAATTCCATTGTCCCAATGTTTGTGTTTGTGTGTGTGTGTGCGCTTCACGTTGCATTCATTTTAGTAGGTTCATGTGCATAATGAACTGCAAATAGTGTTCGTCATTTCTTTAATTTGCTTTCTTGCAGGTTGAGCGAGAAAAGACTAATATAAACAGACAATTGGATCTGGAAAAATCAAAAAGAAACTGTGACACGGAGTATGATCTGCAAGAAAAACCACATATTCAACCAAAAATGACATCAGAATCCAGCACTTATGAAGGGTAAGTGGATATGTAGGAGGACCTTACTGAGGTTCCCAGTCTTTTAGGGTTTTCCGTTTATTATTCTTATACAGGATTTATATAGCACCAACAGTTTGCACAGCGCTTTACAATATAAAAGGGAGACAATACAATTATAATACAATAGAATACAAGATGATTAAGAGGGCCCTGCTCAGAAGAGTTTACAATCTAATAGATATATATTGTGTCCTACGTGTATATCTTTGCTTGATCCAAAAGCTTGTAGTATATATATGTATGTGTGTGTTTGTTTGCTGATTAGCAGTGCCTTGAAGAAGTATTCATACCCCTTGAAATTTTTCACATTTTGTCATGTTTATAGCCAAAAACGTAAATGTATTTTATTGAGACTTTATGTGATTGACCAACACAAAGTGGCACATAATTTGTGTAGTGGAAGGAAAATTATAAATGGGTTTCAACATTTTTTCTTTAACAAATAAGTATCTGAAAAGTGTGGTGTGCATTACTTTCAATACTTTTGTAGAACTACCTTTCGCTGCAAGTCTTTTTGAGGATTTCTCCACCAGCTTTGCACATCTAGAGTGACATTTTTGCCCATTCTTTGCAATATAACTCAAGCTCTTTCAGGTTGGATGGAGAGCGTCTGTGAACAGCAAATTTCAAGTCTTGCCACAGATTCTCAATTGGATTTAGGTCTGGACTTTGACTGAGCCATTCTAACACATTTGGCCCTCCAGCTATGGTGAAACTACAAATCTCAACGTACCTCTGCCTCTAGAAGTCATGCTTGTAAATGTCAGGGTCTTGCAATGTCTCTTGGGACTTGTAGTTTTAAAACAGATGGAGGGACGAGGTTGCCTACCCCTGGTTTAGATCAAAGCATATTCATGTGTTAGAATGGCTCAGTCAAAGTCCAAACCTAAATCCAATTGAGCTTCCCTGTCACTGCTGGGGAAAAAACATCCCCACAACATGATGCTGTCAAGGCCATGATTCACAGTGAAGGTGGTGTGTTCAGGCTGATGTGCACTGTTAATTTTCCGCCACTCATAGAGCTTTGATTTTGGGCCAAAAGGTAACATTTTGGGCTCATCTGACCAGAGCACCTTCTTCCACATGTTTGTAGTTTGCAAGAAGCAATGTGGGGGACACAACAAATGGGACTTCTTTATGGCTTTCTTTCAACAATGGCCCCTTTTCTTGTTACAAAGGCCAGATTTGTGGATTGCACGACTATGGCCGCGTACACACTATATTAAGATACCTCTCAACTCAACTCTTAGCTGGAGTTGTGCTTTTCATTCTTTTGACTGTTGCTTAAACTCCACACTGTATGTACATCTAAAACGACTGTCCATAGAGTGACAATTCTGCTTCATGATTTCACTGTAACAAATTACATTGTCACCCTGATAAAGTATATGATGGAAAAGCTATTTGCAGGATCAAAAGATAATACAACTTAAGGTTCCATGTATAGCCTGGGCTTAAGGTCCCAGAGACTCGGTTACCAAATTAAAAACTAAAGGTGCCCATACAATGATCAAAATTTGCCCAGTTCAGCAGGGCCTAGATGGGCATGTTGGAAATGTTTTCTCTATTAGCAACCAATCAGGTGCAGCCATTGATATTTGCATTCTGAGTGTGGCAGGTCCTGCCTTCTGCATTGCTTCATATATTTACATAAGATATCCTCCTCTTTTTTACTGCCATTTGTTTATAAGGTCTTTTGCACACTGCAGCATGAAAGAACTGTTTATTCAGAGTTGGTTCACACTCCCGCGGCACAACTCCGGGGGCGGCTCTGCGTCCTGAGGACGACTTCAGAGGCGACCTGCAAAACGACTTCTGTATAGAAGTCAATACAGGTCGCCCCGAGCCGCCCCCGAAGTCGTACAGGAACCTTTTTCTAAGTCGGAGCGACTTGCGTCGCTGCTATTAGAATGGTTCCATTGCCTTCAATGGGACGCAAATCGAGTCGCCCCAGTGTGAACCGGGTCTAATTGTAATATGCCTTTGCACAGGGGCGCATAAACAGGTGCCGTGCATTCTTCAGTAAAACAAAAATAGAAAATTTTGCTGTTTTGGTCAATAATTTTAAGCCTCATGTGCGCAAATGTTAATTTGCAAATTGTCCAGAACGGGAAGGTGAGAATACGTTTTTTTGCACTTTCGCCTAAAGGTGTGCAAGCGCATATACGTGTAAATGCGCGCATATACATACAAAAAAAGTTTGAAAAAGTAGATGTTCAAACAGTAGTATCATATGCAAGAGTCCTAATGCCTTGTACACACAACCGTTTTTCATGTCATGGGGAAAAAAAACATTGTTTTTCTCGACCTGATTCCTCGCAAGCCTGCCTTTCATACACACGATCGTGATAAAAAAATGCTCGATCAAAGCGTGGTGACATACAACACGTACAACGGCACTATGAGGCGATTTCATCGGATATGTCTCCTGGAGATTTTGGTCTGATGTGTGTGTGTGTGTGTACACACGACCAAACCAAAATCCCCGCGGACAGACAGCGCGGTGACGTTGACGCCGCCACGTCACCAAACCAGGAAGTAAAATACTTCCACGCATTGCGTCGAATCCATTTGGCACATGCGGGAGATTCCGGTCCGCTGACTAGGCGTACTAACCAGCGGACATATCCGACAGACAGGTTTCCAGCATACAGATTTTAAAGCATGCTTTAAAACTTTTGTCTGCTGGAAACCTGTCTGCTAGCTCGTACAGACGATCGGATATGTCCGCTGAAACTGGTCTGCGGACCAGTTTCAGCAAATATATTCCATCGTGTGTACGCGGCCTAAAGGGAAAGTTCCATTCGAATGGCGCCACCCTTTGAAAAGCGATGACATAAAAAACGACGAGAAAAATTCGAGCAATTCGTTTTTAACGACCAATTTAAAAAATTGCATTTTTCTCGTCATGAAAAAACGGTCGTGTGTACGTGGCATTACCGTTTTTAGCACTAGTCACAACACTTTTACAAATTTTTATTTTGTTTTTAAGCTAGTTAAAAGGATGATGCAGTATCTCTACAAAATTTCAGTTTGAATGCTTTATATACAGTAATCTGAATCTGTGGTCAACATCAGCATTCTGATACTTTGCCACAAATTACTTTAATGACATATATTTGGCTGCAATCATTTTTAGATTTCCATAGTAATTTACCAAGCTCCTTTTTTTTGCTTTCAATCCAGGAAAAATGTCAGACCTTCTATTCAGTCCGGATCAAAGAAAGATGATAAAAATATTTCCAAAGTACAGAAGCAAACGGAGAATGGAGATTTGCTGAAAGGACTTGATGACCAATCACTTAGTGAGACGTCACAGAAACCTGGCAAAAGGTAGCGGGGAATCTCTATGACTGGATTTATAAAACTGACCTTTGTTAGAGATTTAGCATCAGGTAATCTGATGCAGCTTTTTTTCAGCATACTCTCTTCTAGGGATGAGCCGAACACCCCCCCAGTACGGTTCGTACCAGAACCTTTGAACGGACCGACCCTGACCGAAGTCAATGGGACTCAAAGCGTTCGAATTCAAAAGTGCTCATTTTAATGCCCCATATGCAAGTTCTTGTCGGAAAACGTCTTTGAGAACCCGGGTCTTGCCCTAGGGAACATGTATCAATGGAAAAAAAAAGTTTTAAAAACGTTTTTTTTTTTTCCGGAGCAGCGATTTTAATGATGCTTAAAGTGGAAAACAAAAAAGTAAAATTCCTTTAAATATCATACCTGCTCGGAGTCTATAGTAGTGGCACGTGTTTAGAACTGTCCCTGCACAAAATGAGATTACTATAAGAAAAAGGTAATTTGAAACTGCTTGCGGCTTTAATGTAATGTCTGGTCCCTGCAATATGGATTAAAATCACTGAGAAAAATAGCATGGGTTTCCCCGCCCCCTAAAAGCCGCTCGGTTGTTATACCGGAGGAGCGGGAGAGGACATCCCCCACCGCCGCTCTAACCGGGCCTCCCGTCCCACCGGGAGACCCGATCGTCGATCCAGCACTGTCAGTGTCCAGAGAGAGACTGAATCAAAGCCGTAAACAGCTTTGATTCAGTCTCTGCAATGGAAACACGGAAGTGACATCATGACGTCACTTCCAGGTTTCTCGGCTGCCAATGGCGCCAGATTTAAAAAGTACACAGTATTCAGAATCGCCGTTTTCGGCGATCTGAATACTTTGAAGTGCAAAGGAGGGACCAAGACCCCCGATCCCTCCATAAAGCGTACCTGTCACCACCTATTACTGTCACAAGGGATGGTGACAGGGATGTTTTTTTAGCAGACACCCTGGGGAATAAAATGCCGGCCATTGCAACTTTTTATCTCGCACATTATTTGCGCAATCATTTTTCAAACGCCTTTTTTTTTGGAAAAACTACGGTTTTGTGAATTAAAGAATAAAACAGTAAAGTTAGCCCAATTTTTTGGTATAATGTGAAAGATGAAGTTACGCCAAGTAAATAGATACCTAACATGTCACGCTTTAAAACTGCGCACACTCATCAAATGGCGCCAAATGTCAGTACTTAAAAATCTCCATAGGCGACGCTTATTTTTTTTTACAAGTTACAAATTTAGAGTTCCAGAGGAGGTCTAGTGCTAGAATTGTTGCTGGTGCTCTAACGCACGCGGCGATACCTCACATGTGTGGTTTGAACGGCGTTTACACATGTGGGCGGGACTTATGCGTGCGTTTGCTTCTGAGCGCGAGCTACCGGGGGTAGGGGCGTTTTACATTTTTTTTTATTTTACACAATTTATTTTATTTTTAAACTTTTTTAGAATTTTTTTTTTTAACACTTTTATTCCTATTACAAGGAATGTAAACATCCCTTGTAATAGGAATGTGTGTGACAGGTACTCTTTATGGAGAGATGCAGGGTCAATAAGACCCAATATCTCTCCTTCAGGCTGGAAAGCATTAGATCGTGAAACATTTTTTACCGATCAAATGCTTTCAGCCGCTGTGTTTACATTCCAGGACCCGGGCGTGACGTCATAACATCGCGCCCGGGCCTCCGACGATCATAGAGGTGACTGGTGACCATCAGTCTACTCTGGTTTACGGCGGCGGATCGTTTCTCCGGGTCTCCGATGGCAAAGGAGAGCCCGGAGACGCACCGGATGGCGGCGGGAGGGGGGGTGTCCCCTCCCGCCGCCTATAAGAAGGATCAAGCGGCGGAACTGCTGCTATGATCGTTCTTATGGTGCAGGGATTCGCCGCCTAAATAGATGGATATCTGAATGATGCCTGTGGCTGCAGGCATCACTCAGATATCCCCACTGAAAGCCAGGACGTCAATTGACGTCCTTGGTATTGAAGTGGTTAAAGTAGGGGCCTGCCGTATATACGCTGCAGAAATTTGGGCCCTAGGTGTTGTTGTTGCCACAACACTGCAACCCCTCACAGTTAGTCTTGGTGGGCTCTGGAACGCCCTGCTGTGAAATATTAGATCAAGAATTGTAATTACACGCCCCTGTTGAACAGGGGCAGAAAAATTGGGCCTTTTAGGCACTGGTGCCACAACACTGCAACCCCTCACAGATACTCTAGTTGGAGCGCAGCAAAGACCCTGCTGCAAAGTATTGCATCAAAAATTGTAAATTACACGCCCCTGTTAAACAGGGGCAGAAAAATTGGGCATTAGCCACTGGTGGCGGTGCCCAGAACCAACAATGTTCTTACAAGCTATCAGCAAGATCATTGAGAAGGAGAAGGATATTCAGAAAGCATAACAGGATAGTCACTCAGCATCAGCATAGGCAGTCTCCAAGGGATCTGACATTTCAAAAAAATTATTCAGTTACATCAGCATCAGGTGCTTGGTAGCTGGTGGTGATCCAAGCCTGATTCATTTTTATGAAGGTCAGTCGATCGATGGAGTCGGTGGAGAGGTGCACCCTGTGATCGGTCACAAAGCCTCCAGCAGCACTGAATGTGCATTCTAAAAGAACGCTGGATGCATGACAAGCCAGTAGCTCAATTGCGTACTGTGCAAGCTCTGGCCAGGGATCCTTACTCAAGACCCAGTAAGCCAGAGGATTTTCGGTGGGAAAGGTGTCCAAGTCTGCCCTTGCCCCTAGGTATTCCTGCATGTAAAACAGACGCTGGCGATGGTTGCTGGAACCAGTCATATCTTGGGGCTGCGGACTAAAAAATTGTCTGAACGCATCAGTCAGACGGCCACCTTCTCCACCGCTCCTTCTGTGACTCACCAAAGCCTCAGCAACACGTTGTCCAGGACCAGGATTTGGTAACCCCCCAGTCTCTGGGAACGCGTTGCACAGACCTTTCTGCAAGGCCTCCCGAAGATGTTTCATCTTCTGCTCCCTCTGCGATGGCAAGATAAGGTCCGCAACTTTACCTTGTAACATGGATCAAGAAGAGTTGCCAGCCAGTAATGATCCCTCTCCTTGATAGCACGAATACGAGGATCCTTACACAGGCTTTGCAGGATCAGGGAGGCCATGCGGCGTAGGTTTGCTGAGGCATTTGGGGCAGAGTCCTCTGGGTTACTGAGGACGACAGGATCCGCAGCCACCTCATCCCAGCCATGTAAAAGTCCACGGGTTCCTTGGGACTGTAATTGATCCCTTGAAGACTGCTGCTGATGCTGAGTCAAAAGCTCCACCTCCATGCTGCTGATACAATCCTCCTCCTCCTCCTCCTCCTTCACCTCCACCTCCACCTCTTCTTCATGTGTGCTAGGCGGGCAAGCAGGACCACTGTCTGGATAAAGGGGGCCTTGAGAGGTAAGGAAGTCCTCCTCTTCCTCCCTCTGTTCTGCCTCAAGGGCCCTGTCCATTATTCCACGTAGCGTGTGCTCCAACATGTGAATAAGAGGGACAGTCTCACTGATGCATGCACTGTCACTGCTCACCATCCTCGTGGCCTCCTCAAATGGTGACAAGACAGTGTATGTATCCCTAATCAAGGCCCACTGGCGTGGGGGGAAAAACCCAAGCTCCCCTGACCGAGTTCTGCTGCCATATTGGCACAGGTACTCATTGATGGCCCTCTGCTGCGTGTGCAGCCGCTGCAGAATGGCCAATGTAGAGTTCCAAATTTGTGTGGTACAATCTGTCATCGGTGTACCGATAGTAGATTGCCCGCATGTACTACTAGATTGTGACACACCTAATTCTACACCTTCAGTCCTATCAGTGCAGGCTTCAGAGGACTGAGGGTATAGTGGGGTTGGGGATCCCAGCTGATGAGGGGCAAGGGGAGGTCCGCTTTGTTCTTTGGTGTGGGTCTTTCAGGTATGCTTGCCAACAAACTGCATGGCAGATCGACATATGTCTGGTCAAGCATGTGGTGCCTAAGCGGTTGATGTTTTGGCCACGTGAGATACGCTTGAGACGCATGTTGCAAATGGCAATGGTGCGATCTGATGCACATGTCTCAAAAAAGGCCCACACCAAAGAACTTTTGCAGTAACGCTGAGACACAGCAGCGCCCTGCACAGGCGTAGCTCTGCGATGTAATGCAGTTGGTGTGCTGCCCTTAAGCTGTCCCCTGGAGGGCATCCTGCCTCTTTGGAGATGTGCCTCCTCCTCCTCCTCTCTCCTATTAGGCACCCACATAGTCAGTGACCTCATCATCCCCTCCCTCCTCATCACTGTCAAAAACCTGGCAGTATGCTGCAACTGAGGGAAGATGACTGCCAGATTGCTGTCCTTCTTGGGCACCCCTCTCTCTGGGCTCACATTACTGCCTTCCTCTGTGTTCCATCATCGGAGCCTTCAAAACACTGGGCATCGTCATGCAGCATGTACCCAACACTGTGTTCAAACAGTTTGTGGGACTCCTCAGGAGGACATGGTGGGACTAGGGAAGGAGTAAGTGATGCCATTAAGCAGAGGGAAGAGGACACCTTGGCAGCTACTTTGCCAGACAAAGTACCCTGAGCATGGGTGAGAGATGATGAGGATGGCTTGGTCATCCACTCTACCAAGTCTTTGGCATGTTGCGACTCACCACGGCCAGCTGCCGAAAACGTGGACGAGCGTGTCACATGGCCACTTGCTGAAGAGGATGCACCGTGTCCACGACCAGCAATGTTGCCTGTAGACGCAGAGCCTGCTTGGCCTTGTGACTCTCTGCCTCTCCTTTTTGCCCTTCTAGACATTATAATGGCCTGCAGAGGACAAAGGCAGTACACACACCGTGTAGCTTTTGGTGCAAACTGCAGAGGACACGTGCAGTACGCAACACGTAGCTTTATGTGCAAAGTAATGAGTACACTTGCACTATGCACCAAGTGGGTTTAGTTGCAAAGTAATGAGAACACTTGCACTATGCACCAAGTGGGTTTAGTTTCAAAGTAATGAGCACACTTGCACTATGCACCAAGTGGGTTTAGTTGCAAAGTAATGCTCAAACTTGCAGTATACAGCAAGTTGGTTTAAGGGCACTGAGCACACGGACAATACAACACGTGAGAACACTGCAGCTAGCACAATCAACTGCCTGACAGTTTAGGAAGAACTAATCTAACTAAACTATACAGTGTATAAATATATGTACAACTCCTGGGATGTATGTGTGTGTGTGTGTGTGTGTGTGTGTGTATATATGTGTGTGTGTATATGTATATATAATATATACTGTAAATGTAACTGACTAGCCTGCCTGCTCTATCTAGCTAGAAAAAAAGACTGTCTCTGTCTCTCTCTTTGTCTGATCTGGAACAAGCCCGGAACACACACTGCACGAGGCCGCCCTGCAGGCGGCCTTTTGTAGTGTGGGGCGTGTGCCAAAGCCCTGAGCCATAATTGGCCAATTCGTTTTATCTGAGGCTTCTCGTCCTGGAATTTTTCTATTGAACAAATAATATTTGAACCACAACAGGCTTGGTGACATTGTAGACAGGTTAGGATGGGTTTTTTGTTGCAAATATATTGGCCAAGTTTGGTTATGGTCGCATCCATCATTCTCGGGGCCTGTGGGTTTATTTTGTATTTGTGTGGAAGGTGGTACAGTATCTCAAATTTTTGTAAATATTTTATTATATCTTTAGTTTGACAACACTGAAGAAATTACACTTTGCTGCAATGTAAATGTATTTCTTTATCGTACATCACGGGACACAGAGCGCATAGCCATTACACTTGGGTTATATGGGTACCTTCAGGTGTGGACACTGGTGTAATCAATTTCACAGGAAGTTTCCTCCCTATATAACCCCCTCCCACTGGGAGTGCTTCAGTTTTTTCGCCAGTGTCTTAGGTGTTGGTCACGTCTAGCTGTCCCTCGGAGGTCTCGGGACCCAGGATAGCTAGCCGGATCCGTCCGAAGTGCTTCAAAGCCAAGGTGTACGGTACCCGGGCCCTGCTGGAGTGGGGTTTTGCCTATAATGCCTCTCCTTGGAGGGCTGGATTCTGGGCTCCAGTGCCTTAGTCTCTTCCAAGAACTAAACGCTACTGATGCCAGGATGCTATATAGGTCCAGGGGTGTGGGTTCCTTAACACAGGACCCCGGTCCCTGAAGGTCCAAGACAATACCCACGGAGATGGGGGAAGGCTGGGCCTCTTGCAGTTTGCAATACCCTGCGGCGTGGAGCAGGTAAGAGGGAACCTGCGGGACTTGGTTCGACAGTAGGTATCCCCCTGGGGGTTCTGGGTTGGCTAATGGTATGCTTGTGCATCAGCCACTATCTCCACTATGTCTGTTGAGGCAGGATGGGATGTACTAATGTTTACCCAGATAACATGTAGATATATATATGCTTTTAAAAGATATGTATTTTGCTACTCCCCCCAGATTTGCCTGTTAGCATGATACTGCAGCCCCACGTGTATAGAGAGGAAGGGCTGACAAAACTCCTGTTCCTAGGAAGCCTAGGGAGACAGCTTCCTCTATGTGTGCACTACAAAGATAGTGGCTTACCAGGTGTCTGTGTTCTAGCGCTGGTCCGGGCTTCTCCTCTGCTTCCTCCATGTTGGTTTCAGCGTGGGGGGGGCGCGCGCGTGCGCGCCGCCTTTTACAACGTCAGCGGGCGTGGGGGGGGCGGGCCAGCAGCGTCAGTCTCAGATAAAGCAAAAAAGCATTTCCTGGCTGGTCATTCCCTCCTGAGAGCAGTGGAGAGTGAGGACATAGAGCGCGCAGCTGAGCCAGTTCTGGCTAACAGTGACACCCAGTGGTGGTTTGTGGATCTTTAGGTCTGGACTTAAAAGTCCACACTGACAAAAAAAATAAAAAAATAAAAAATATTTTTTTGCTTAAAGGGACTCAGCCTTAGATCCGGCAGTATCTGAGTCGGTGCAACCTTGGACTCCAGCTAACGGGCATTGGTGTGGCAATACTCACAGGACTTTCCTCTGTATTGCCGCCTTCTCAGGCGTATGAAAATTTTGAAAAGATTTTACATAGCCTGTCCTTATTAATGTTTCACTTCTAGCTACAACAGTTGGGTGTTGGCTGTAGGGGTGTCTCAAGGTTGTGCAATGGCTCCCAAGGGATCAGGACCAGCTAAGGCTGCAAAAGGTGCCAAAAAAGTAAAGGGGTCTCCAACGGGGTCAGAGGATTTGGGCCAGGCTCCAGTGGTCCCACCCTCACCAGATAGACCACCGAACAGCATCGTGCAGGAGCCATTGAGGGTGCTAGGGGCAGAGGTGGCCCCCAATCAACCCATTCCCGTTTATGTTACGGAAGAAATGCTAGAATCCACCCTGGGTGGGCTAGAGAAAAGGTTAACTGCTTTAATTGCCCGCTCTTTGCCGGGTGGCAAACGGGCTAGATCCCCGTCACCTAAAACGGTGTGTTCAGATGCAGAGGTCCTCTCTTCGGAGGAATTGGACCCACAGGGGGATCAAGCGGACCTGAGTCCTGACGGGTCAGACATTGAAGATTCCACTATAGATGAAATGTTTTCGGCTTCTCAAGCAGAGAGCCTGTAGATCCAGTCTCTGACGGATATGGTTCGCACTGCTTTTAAACTTCCAGTGTCAGAACAAGTAGCCCCCGCGGTATCCTCTTTAGGTTCCTTGAAGGCACCATTGGGTGGTGCATCTTTCCCGGTTCACCCCCTTCTGGAGAGCGTGATTTTTCAGGATTGGGCTCGACCTGATAGGATTTTTATCCCTCCTAAAAGGTTTACCATTCTCTATCCTATGGAAGAAGAATTTGCAAAGAAATGGGCACTCCCTACCGTGGACGCAGCCATTTCCTACGTAAATAAATCCCTGACCTGTCCGGTGGAAAATGTCCAGGTGTTTAAAGATCCAGTCGACAAAAAATTGGAGACCCTACTGAAGGCTTCTTTTACCACAGTAGGTGCCGTGGTTCAGCCAGCAGTGGCAGCCATTGGCGTTTGTCAGGCTTTAAAGGATCAGACTAAACAGATATTAAGGGACATACCGGCTCAGCAAGCTCGTGAATTGGCTGACCTCCCAAGAGCTCTCTGCTTTGCAGTAGATGCTATTAAGGACTCCGTTCAACAGGCGTCCCGTTTATCTCTGCTGTTGGTTCATATGCGTCGCCTTTTGTGGCTAAAAAACTGGTCAGCAGAGGCACCCTGCAAAAAGCTTTTAGCAGGATTTCCCTTTCATGGTGGGAGACTATTCGGTGAAGACCTAGATAAATATATCCAGACCATATCAGGTGGTAAAAGTTCTTTCTTGCCCATCAAGAAAAGATCACGTGGGCCCGCATTTAAGCGACAGGCCTTCGCAGGCTCGGCCCCTTCAACTTCCCGTCAGTATCGACGGCCTCCCGGGCGTTCGGCATTTAATAGCCGCCCACAAGGACAAGCCACGACAGGCAAGAGGCCATGGTCTCGCAAGCCGGTTAAACCAGTCCTTAAGTCAGATTCATGAAGGGGCGCCCCCACTCTCTTGGGTGGGGGGAAGGCTTCGGTTCTTCTCCGAAGTGTGGAAGACCAGAATTCCCGACTCTTGGGTAAGATCCGTGGTAACCACGGGCTACAAGCTAGAGTTTCGGGAAGTCCCCCCTCCTCATTTTCAGGGGTCAAGTCTTCCAAGCGACCCATTAAAGAGGGCCTCTCTTGCAAAAGCATTGGATCGTCTCTTACTCCAAGGAGTAATCGTAGAAGTACCAACCCAGGAATGGGGTCTGGGATTCTACTCCAACCTTTTCATAATACCAAAGCCCAATGGCGACGTCAGGCCTATCTTGGACCTCAAACGCCTAAATCGCTTTCTAAACATTCAGACCTTTCGTATGGAGTCCATACGTTCGGTGGCAGCCAGCCTACATCAAGACGACTTTCTAGCATCTATAGACATAAAAGATGCGTATCTGCACGTGCCGATCTACCCGGCACATCACAGGTTTCTTCGGTTTATGATAGATCATCGCCATTACCAGTTCGTAGCCCTCCCTTTCGGGTTGGCAACAGCTCCGCGGGTATTCACAAAGGTGTTAGCCCCGGTGCTAGCCGTCCTAAGGACAGAAGGCATTTTAGTCTTGGCATACTTGGACGATCTTCTGGTTATCGACAGCTCAGCCTCCAACCTCAATCAGGCAGTAGGTCGCACAGTTCAGCATCTAGAGGAATTCGGATGGATTGTAAATCTAGAAAAATCGGTATTGAAACCCACAAGGCAGTTGGAATATCTAGGCCTTCGGCTAGATACAGACTGCCAGAGGATAATTTTACCTCAAGCAAAGATCAGATCAATAGCCCAAGCAGTTCAAATGATCTTAGGCAAGAAGAGGCCGACTATTCGCCTATGTATGCGACTGCTGGGGAAGATGGTGGCCGCCTTCGAGGCTGTGCCCTACGCCCAGATCCATACCAGATATCTTCAGGCAGCCATTCTCTCTGCTTGGAACAAGTCCATTCAGGCGTTAGATCGTCCGTTAGTGCTCTCCCCGAAGGTCCGGCGCAGCCTGTCTTGGTGGCTGGTCTCTCAAAATTTGTCAAAAGGGAAATCCTTTTGCCCCATCTCGTGGAAGATAGTATCCACGGATGCCAGCCTGTTAGGTTGGGGGGCAGTTCTAGAAGAACAGACCCAGCAAGGGCTGTGGTCGGGGGCAGAGAAACTGCTTCTCATCAATATCTTGGAAATCAGAGCTGCTCGACTGGCCCTGATCGCCTGGACTCTCCCCCTTCAGGGTCTGCCAGTAAGGATACAGTCCGACAACGCCACTGCGGTGGCATACATAAACCACCAGGGGGGCACGAAGAGCCCAGCAGCCCAAAGAGAAGTAAACCTGATTTTCTCATGGGTCGAAGCCCATGTACCCTGCATTTCGGCGGTGTTCATCCCAGGGATAGACAATTGTCAAGCAGATTTTTTGAGTCGTCAACAGTTGCTCCCGGGGGAATGGTCGCTTCACCCCCAGGTATTCCAAGAGATTTGCCAAAGATTTGGAGTCCCAGACGTGGACATTATGGCAACGAGATCCAACAAAAAGTTGGACAAATTCATATCCCGAGCCAGGGATCCCTCGGCCTACGGGACCGATGCCTTGGTTTGCCCTTGGCACCAGTTTTCTCTTCTGTATGCGTTCCCTCCACTGCAGATGATTCCCCGCCTTCTACGGAGAATCTGGGTGGAGCGCAGGCCTGTGATCCTGGTGGCTCCAGCCTGGCCCAGGAGGGCTTGGTACGCACTCATCGTGAAGATGTCAGTCGGGGCGCCGTGGCCGCTCCCCCTGCGCCCAGATCTGCTGTCTCAAGGCCCAATCTGCCATCCTGCTTCACAGCAGCTAAATTTGACGGCTTGGCGGCTGAATCCCTAATTCTTAAAGGCAGAGGCCTCTCAGATCAGGTAATAGCTACGTTGATTCAGGCTAGGAAACCGGTCTCCAGAAATATTTATTACAGAGTCTGGAGAACCTATGTGGAGTGGTGCGAGTCTCAAAAATGGCATCCTCGAAAGTTTTTTATTGACAGGATCTTGCGATTCCTCCAGGTTGGCGTTGACAAAGGGTTGGCTCTTAGTACTCTAAAGGGGCAGGTGTCGGCTTTATCAATATGGTTTCAAAGACCCTTGGCCACGCATTCGCTTATGAAAACCTTCTTGCAGGGGGTCTTGCATGTGAATCCCCCTATTAGAGCTCCCCTCTGCCCCTGGAATTTAAATCTGGTCTTGTCAGCTTTACAAAGGCAGCCGTTTGAACAGAAATCCCTCTTGTGCTACTAACCCGAAAGTTAGTTTTCTTGGTGGCTATGGCTTCAGCCAGAAGGGTTTCCGAGCTGGCAGCCTTATCATGCAGGGAGCCATACCTTATTCTGCGTAAGGACAGAGTGGTTCTGCGGCCTCAACATTCTTTCCTTCCTAAGGTCATATCCAGTTTTCACTTGAATCAGGACCTAGTCCTACCTTCCTTCTTTCCTACTCCCCAGTCCAGAGAGGAAAGACGGCTTCATACTTTGGACGTGGTTCGAGCCATGAGGGTCTATCTCAAGGCTACAGAGAAGATTCGGAAAACAGATGTGCTTTTTGTTCTTCCGGATGGCCCCAAGAAGGGTCAGCCGGCTGCCAAGTCTTCCTTGGCTAGGTGAATTAAGCAGCTGATTTTTCAGGCCTATGGTCTGAAGCGCGTTCCACCTCCCTTATCAGTTAAAGCCCATTCTACGAGGGCCATGAGTGCCTCCTGGGCGGCACACCATCAGATTTCTATGGCACAGGTTTGCAAGGCGGCAACCCGGTCTTCCGTACATACGTTTACTAAATTTTATAAGTTGGACGTTGCAAAGAGTACGGACGCAGCTTTTGGGCAGGCGGTCCTACGGGCAGCAGTATAGAATCCTCTGGCCCTGTTCACGCCCCCTTGTGTTTCTGTTGATGGAGCCATGTTTTCTCCTGACAATGTTTTTATTTGGCTATTCTTGGCCTTACGGTCTCCCTCCCTTCATAGAGCATTGCTTTAGGACATCCCAAGTGTAATGGCTATGCGCTCTGTGTCCCGTGATGTACGATAAAGAAAAAGGATTTTTAATAAACAGCTTACCTGTAAAATCCTTTTCTTGAAGTACATCACGGGACACAGAGCTCCCACCTCTCTTTTGGGGAACATTGTGTAACCTCGGGAGAATTGCTTGCTACAAAACTGAAGCACTCCCAGTGGGAGGGGGTTATATAGGGAGGAAACTTCCTGTGAAATTGATTACACCAGTGTCCACACCTGAAGGTACCCATATAACCCAAGTGTAATGGCTATGCGCTCTGTGTCCCGTGATGTACTTCAAGAAAAGGATTTTACAGGTAAGCTGTTTATTAAAAATCCTTTTATTGAGTGTACAGCTTGTATAACAGTGTAACTTTGCTGTCCCCTCAAAATAACTCAACAAACAGCCATTAATGTCTAAACTGCTGGCAACAAAAGTGAGTACACCCCTAAATGAAAATGTAAAAATTGGGCCCAATTAGCCATTTTCCCTCCCCGGTGTCATGTGACTCATTAGTGTTACAAGGTCTCAGGTGTGCATGGGAATCAGGGGTGTTAAATTTGGTGTTGTCGCTCTCACTCTCTTACTGGTCACTGGAAGTTCAAATGGCCCCTCCATGGCAAAAACTCTCAGAGGATCTGAAAACAAAAATTGTTGATCTACATAAAGATGGCCTAGGCTATAGGAAGATTGCCAATAACTTAAAACTGAGCTGCAGCACAGTGGTCAAGATCATACAGCGGTTTAACAGGACAGGTTCCACTTAGAACAAAGAGGTTGCGTGCACTTGCTCAGCATCATATAAAGAGGTTATCTTTGGGAAATGGACATATGAGTGCTGCCAGCATTGCTGCAGAGGTTGAAGGGGTCAGTCTGTGAGCGCTCGGACCATACGCCGCACACTGCATCAAATAAGTCTGCATGGCTGTCATCCCAGAAGGAAGCCTCTTCTAAAAATGATGCACAAGAAAGCCTGCAAATAGTTTGCTGAAGACAAGATTTTGTTTTACAGTCTAGCTAATCTATACCGTTTCCCTGAAAATAAGCCCTACCCCGAAAATAAGACCTAGCGTTATTTTCAGGGATGGCTGCAATATAAGCCCTACCCCGAAAATAAGCCCTAGTTAAAGGCGTCGTAAAAACATGTAATCCGTTTTGTAAAAAGATTATATAATGTGCAGTGTGTCTCCTTTTGTAACTTTATTTTGGAAAATACCTCACTTGCAGTGCCGCTGGGCGCTCATGCAACCGGCCAGAGATCTTCTCCTCTCCCATGTCGTTGAAGGATCAGGATATATTTTTTTATTTTTGGGGTTACAACCACTTTAAGATCGTCATGATGACATGCCTGTATTTGAATAAATATAGATTATTGTACATTCTATAAATAAATAAGACATCCCCTGAAAATAAGACCTAGTCTGATTTTTTTGTAACCAAAATTAATATAAGACCCGGTCTTATTTACGGGGAAACACGGTAGATGTGCAAGCCAAGATGTATTTCTGCAGTCATTAATTTTTATTTTATTTTTATTTTAGGGAAGCCACTAAACCTGTTGATGAAAAGTCTAAGGTATAATTATATATTTTTTTTATTAAAGTTTGTTAATTGGCCTGAATCACCTCCTATCTTCTTATACCGCTTTGAGTCTCCAGTGGTTTGTTCACCTTCCAGGCACATTTATCACAATATAATAAAAAATCCAGCAGGGACAATGAGTCTCCCTTGTAGGTATAACATTTAATAAGTAATGACAGATACAGAGAACAACACATGTAGTAATATTAAAAAATGGAACAAGAATACTTGGCTATGGATGCCTTTTCACCAAGGAGCCCCGCCTGGTTCTTTTTTTATTTTTCTGCTTGGCACAGATGATCAAAATCAGGCACATGCAATCAGCCCTGAGACGAGACTCTCTATTATAAGTTGTAGCTACAGTATGTTGTTTTACAATCACTTTAGGGGCTTGGGGTTTACAGACAAGGGAATATAAATTAAAGTTATAATAAAACCTATTTTTTTTTTTTTTATTATTATTATTATAATTCCTGTTTTTACCATTGTCTCTTTATTTGTCCTCTGTCCTGTCCCCAATCCATTTTTTTTTCCCCCGGTCTCAACCGGTTTGTGGGGGTCTGCTTAGCTGGCTGTTAAGGAGACAGCTTTGTTTGTGCGCACTCCCAAACGGTGCTGTGTGCATCTATGGATGTACACAAGGTGCCCAGCAAAGCATGCCCCTGTTCCCTCCTCCCCAGAGTTTGACTGGCGGCAGCAGGAGCTCATCACTGTGCTCCCTTCTGTACCCTTCTCTGCAATCCAGAAGATCAGGGAAGTGATGCAGGGAGGTAGTGGTGGTGAGTATAGATCACAGGTCCAAAAATAAGTGGCACTGGGGTATTTTTTACCCTAATGAAAGAATGCATTATGGTAAAAAATAGCCTAGAATTTAGTACCAGAGGAGAATGTGATTTTTAAATTTACATACATAGATACATACATACATACATACATACATACATACATACATAAAACTTACCTTGTAAACATGTAAACAATTTAAGAAGTTGAATTGCACAATCTAAATTTTATTTTTCTCTTTTCAGAACAATGATGACGAGGATATGGATGACTTTTCACAATCATCAGGCTCAGTAACTGAAGAATATGAAGTCCCTACCTCTGCATTTAGAAATGCCATGCTGTTGATTGAGCAACTTAACCTCGAAGGCCAAGGTAATTAAAGAGTGACCTGTAGACAATGATGTAATGGTTGTAGACAGCTGTACTTGTAGTACATTTTTCCTAATTACATGCAGCTTCTACCGACAGACAATTATTAATGTTACATAATCTGACTCCTTATCTGCATCATGCTGTAAATGGCAGTTGGCCTTGTATGCATGATCCAGCCTCAATCGTTCTACAAAGATGCAGGTTTGCATTAGATGAACTTCAATATGTATGGCTATATAGAGAGGAGGGCTGGTACTGCAGGCAATTTTCCCGTCTGGTACCTTTTACACTTTTTACGCTATGACTAAGCATCTATCCATGATGTGAAACATGTTAGATTTTTTCGTCCCCTATGTCCACTTTCTACCATTTATTGCAGTGTTGCATGAATTTTTGGATGTTATACAGCTTTGGATTTTATTCTTTGTTCATTTTGTTTCGGAGTCTGCACCCGTCAGTACTACAGGGCGGGAGCACAGCATAGGTCGCAGGGCTTGGAGCGGTACTCTTTTCCACCTTTTACACTTAGGGCCAGTTCACACCAGATGCAGTTCTGTACAATTTTGTGCGCATTTTTTCTGCACTAAAAATGCATGCACAGTGTTTTCAATGTATTCCACTTGTTGGCTCTAGTTCACAACATGCAGTCAGTTTCCGGTGTGGAAACTGACTGCATGATGTGAACTAGATCCATTGGAATACATAGAAAACACTGTGCATGCATTTTGTGCAGAAAAAAATGCACACGAAATTGTACATAACTGCGTCTGGTGTAAACTGGCCCTGTAAAACAGAACAAAAACAAAATGATATGTGCCACAATTTTTCACTAGCATTAACAAAGTCCACTGTGTTTGTAAAGTTTTTTTGTATATCTGTTGATCACCCAGTAGGGAAATAGATTTTCCACTTTTATCTGAATGATAACACTGTTCATTTTTACAGTATTTATTTTTTCAAATAACAAACAAGTTATACTTGCCTGCTCTGTGCAATGGTTTTCCACAGAGCAGCCTCGATCCTCCTCTTCTGGGATCCCCTGCTGGCGCTCTTTGTGCCTTTTGCCTCCTGAGTGTCCCTATAGCAAGCTACTTGCTATGGGGGCACTCATGCGGGCTTGATCTCGAGCTGCATTGTGTGTTTGACACACACAGTGCGACTTGGCCCAGCCCCCCACTCGCTCATCACTGGATTTGATTGAGATCAGCAGAGAATGCAATAAGGAAAACAAAGCTTTAGCCTTTATGACAACTTTAAGCCACTAAAAAATTCAAGCACAGCTCCGGTAACTGATTTTAGCAATTTTTCTGCTTTTAAAAAAGAAAGATTGAAACCATTTGAATAAATGCTGTTTATTGTAAGTACCCTTGGCAGTGTTATGTGGTTTGTCCTAACACCTGTAGATAATAATTTTGCTGGACAGCTTTGTTTTAACGTGTGCAAAATGTTATTGCTAAATTGCTCAAGAGGTGAAGTGGTTAACTTAGAATTTTTCCAACATGGGCTGGTGTAGGATAAATGCACCCCTAAGTAGACCTGCCTTTTAATTGCATCCGTAAAGCCCAACTGGGTTCCATGTTCCCCCTCTATTGTTTAACCACTTGCCTACTGGGCACTTTTACCTCTTTCCTGGCCAGGCCGATTTTCAGCTTTTAGTGCTGTCGCAATTTTAATGACATTTGCAATACTGTATCCAAACAACATTTTTATATTTTTCTTCTTTTGAGACAGGTAGAGGTTTCTTTTGGTGGTTTTTAATCGCCACTGTTTTTTTTATTTTTTGCTAAACAAATAAAAAAAGACTGTAAATTTTGGGGAACATTATTTTTTGTTTCTGTAAATCAGTATTTTTTTTCTTAGCTGGTTAGGCTGCACTGATCGGCAGCATTGATAGGGGACTGTTGGGGCTGCACTGATGATAGGTGTAGATGTTCCCTGTGTGGATTTGCCGGTTATTGGCTCTCCTCTCGCGCTGTCAGTGTGAGAAAAATGCCGATAACCAGCAAATCCTGTTTACGCTGTGATTGACACGGCAATCACTGATGCCTGCAGATGTCTGCCACAGGGGGCATCATATGACGTCCTCCCAGCAATGTGCAGCCGTGTTGTAGCCATCCTTTGGCAATAGCACGATCGTGACGAGGTTAAGTATAATGCAAACTTAATGGTTGGCAGATCCGTTGTCCTTTTTTTTTTTTTTTCAGATAATCCCAAGTTTTTGTTTTTTTATGTTTTTTGTTTTCTATTTTATGGCTCAGATTCTGTGAATGTGTTGAAAATGCAAAATATTATTCATGAATATGAACGGGTAATAGAAAAAGAAAACCAACGGCATGTATTACTCGCCCAAGAAGTTAAAAAACTGCGCGAAGAACGAAAAGAAATGCAGCAAATGACAGAGAAAAACAGAGAGCTCAAGTCTTTGTTGGAATACAACAAAGTGGAATGGGACAGCGATATAAGCAGCTTAAGGTGAGAACATTACTGGGTGAAACAAGGGAGATAATACTCTTGCGCTATCAAAAATGGACACCGGGGGGCACTGCTGCAAACACCAGGGTAGTCTGCCTAACACAGAGAATATGCAGATATAGGTAGGTGATGGTGAAGCGCTGTGAATCCTAATAGGGTATATAACCAAAGGGTAAATACCAAGGGAGATAAGCTAAGTGACTGTATGGTGAACAGAGAGGTGAATAAGCAACAAATAAATAAACATGTGAAATGTACCAAATACACAATGGAATAAATAAAATGCAATATACAAAATATATACCAAAAAAAAAAAAAATGTGAATAAAAAACACAAATGAAAATAGCTGTGCGTGACAGCACACGGCTAGGTGTAAAGCATATAAACACGTGAAAAGTCCATAAAAAAATGGAGACTCCAAAGCCCAAAAAGTGGTACGGTGTGAAAGCAGCTACGGTGTGAAAGCAGGCAGACTTTGGTGCGCACACCTCTTGTGGTACTAAAATGCTCACCTCAGACCCATAACACGGATGGCCCAAAGTACAAAACAGTAGTTACTGGGGTGCAATCACACTTATTGAGGTTGAAATGGAGAACTTCTACACCAGGTGCTCATACAGACATGAAAGGCAGAAATGAATGGAAAGTGACGTAACCTTGAAAAAGACCTAGAAATGAATAAATCACATCAGCACGCACTCACATTGAGGCTGAGGATGGTGGACTTATCTCCACGAACGCCGCGTTCGTATCCGGACCTGATGTGCTTGGGGGATCACTGACAGACGGGTAACTCCCACTTGAAATTCCTCTGTAACTTCCACCTCTTAACCTTGGCATCAACAGGTGCTCAGGCAATGCAGGGTAAAAGGAGAGAGAGGGAGGCCCATAGTGCAGTATTCCATAAAAGTTTTGAGGTACCAACAAATAGCAAAGTAAAAACTCACATTTAAAATTGGAGCAGCAGCAAAACACCTACGAGCTCGTTACATCGCCATCGGTGATGTAACGAGCTCGTTGCTCGTAGGTGTTTTGCTGCTGCTCCAATTTTAAATGTGAGTTTTTACTTTGCTATTTGTTGGTACCTCAAAACTTTTAAATTCAAATTCTTCAATTAATAGTAAATGTTTTGCTCAATCAAAATTCTTTTAATCGGTACTAGTGGTGCAACGGATCGTAAATGATCTGTGATCCGAACGGGTCACCATATGCGGATCGGCACACCATCCACACATAGGAAAGGCCACGACTTCGGCCTTGCTCCCGTAGTGGCAGCCATCTTGGTCCACCCGGTGGTGGCGTAGGTGAGCCTAGAGCGGCGCGCTGATGCCATCACCCGGCCTCAACTGCTCGTGTTCGGCCGGGTTCTTTGGTAAGACTAAGCAAGCACTAATCTTCCTATACAGTGGGGAGATGTCTGTGGCTATTACAGTGGGGAGATGTCTGTGGCTTTTACAGTGGGGGAGCTGTCTGTGGCTTTTACAGTGGGGGAGCTGTCTGTGGCTTTTACAGTGGGGGAGCTGTCTGTGGATATTACAGTGGGGGAGCTGTCTGTGGATATTACAGTGGGGGAGCTGTCTGTGGATATTACAGTGGGGGAGCTGTCTGTGGATATTACAGTGGGGGAGCGGTCTGTGGATATTAGTGGGGGAGATGTAGTGGATATTACAGTGGGGGGAGATGTCTGCGGTTATTACAGTGGGGACTATATATAGTGGAGATTTGAAAAATGTATGTGCATTATAATTAATAGAAATTAGTCGATTAATTCATTTAAAAAAATCTATTAATTGAACACGAAAATTTTAATCCGTAACAGCCATAAAAAAATAAAAAATAAAATAAAAAGCATGTAAATCTGTAAATTCTGATTTATGTATCCTTACTTGGAGAGACCATAAGGCTGGTGTTCTAAAGGGTCACAGACTTCAACTTTACTGTCTGGGGACAGTATTTGTATATTCTTTGGTTCTTATAAATAAGCCTCCTGCTCGATTTTTATTGATTTTTTATTAACCTTTTTGTATGTCCTTATTTACAATCAATATCCCTAGTTGCTTTCAACAACGTTTGCGACTTACCCCATGGAGCATGTATTTTAAAAGCTGTATCCCCACACCTAAATGCACAGACCTTGCTGTATGGTGTGCGTAAAATGTACTATGCAATGTACAGCACAGGATTAAAGTCTAGCTCTTCTTTTTAAATAGATGGGACAGAAAACAATATAAGATTCCTATTACAGTAATAATTCTTGCACAGAACATTCCATTAAAGTATTTTGTACCTATTGTGGTAGGTCTTCTCTCAAACAAGAAGAAGAAAAGAGAAAAAGTGCAGAAATGCTACATGACATGAGCAAAGAACAGTTCCGAAGGAAGGAGGAACAGTGCCGCCATGAAATAGAAGAAAAGCAACAGCTGGAACTAACATTAAGAAATCTAGAGCTTGAAATGAGAAGTCTGAGGAACAGCATGAAACAGGTACAAATCCATGGGACACTTTGAATTTATCGCTACTGGAGCAGAAAGAATCTGAAGCAGATATGCATGGCAACCAATACACTTCTAACTTCCAGTTTCAAAGCTTAACTGAAAAAGCTGAACATAGAAGCTGATTGGTTGACATGCAAAGCTGCTCTTTTTTTGAAAAAATGTCAATCTAAAGTTTATATTTAATTTATTTTTCTACTGCTAATATAGTGGTTATATTATTGTTTTGCTATATAGGCTCTATAAGTATCCATGGTGCCTAATATCTTTGTAACTACATCTGTGTCTGGACAAGCAGAGCCTGTGAAATATCACTCTTTTTAGAGTTTTACAAAGTTGTTAACTTCATCTGTCTTGTGGAATCACATTTGTTTTGGGAGTAAAGTTAGATGTTTTAAAAAAAAAAAAATGACTATTACAAAAAACTGTACCTGCTTATTTTGTCAGGTTGAAGAAGAACGCAATGAATCTCAACGACTACACACACAAGAGCATAATGCCAGATTACTTCAAGAAGAAGCGCTTAATAACTTGAGGAGAAGGAATGAAGAAGAGGAGAACAGAAAAAGGCTTGCTAAAAGTGTTGAGGTATGCAGCTTAGACTGGTACTCACTAATTGCAAGGAAAATTATTACTATGTTCCCTAATTGTCTACAGTTTGATCCTCCTGTCGGGGGCTAGCACAATATTTACGTACACCTACATTTTAATAGTGATGAGTCAAGGCGAGAAAGGAGTCCTGTGCCACGCTGGCAATTATTTCCTGTAACCCAGTCTGCTAGAGATATGCAGTAAAGGCTCTGCCATCCTTAGAAAGGCCAAACCGAGTATAAACCTTGTATACACCAAGACAAGTACTGGTTTTATAATTTTACATCCTAATTTCACAGTACAGGACACACAAATTAATTGGTGATTGGATGCAGGCAAAAGCTTTTCTGGGAACCGCCTTCCAGTGTACCCATATTACTAGTGTCCTTAAGCGATGGACCTTCTCTACTGTTAGAGAATTTGTTTCTTTTTTTTGCACTGGCTGTCCTTTCTTTCTAGTCTGTCACTTCTATCGAGACCTGACTGATTATTGACTTATGGCTCATTAGCAGTTTCCACGTCGGTTACCCCTGTGTACATTTTGGGAAGCGCAGCAGGGCTAGCCTGTAATATTCACTTTGAGCACTGCATCTTGCATTGGTCGTTGCATCACGCACCGAGGTTATTGCCAGAGTCAGCCAAAGGTCCAGGGCTGTGGTCCATTCCTATGGCACCCAGACTCTGAAGAACCCCTCTTTCCACAGTAAACATGCAGGTGCCAAGGACCTGAAGACCAGTGAAGAACTGGCCTGGGTGAGGATGGTGCTGGATCCTTGGACAGGTGATTGTCCTGTTTATTAAAAGTCAGCAGCTACAATATTTGTAGCTGCTGACTGTTATTTTTTTTTTCATACAGCCTGAAGATCATCTTTAAAGCCTTGTACACACAATGAGATTATCAGGCACATTATCTGCTACATTCCTTTTTTTTCTGCATAGGTTGGGAAGGTGCACGTTTTCTAGTTAAAGTTCATTTATCCTTTATTCTTTTCAAACTTTGTAAATGTTGTTATTGTGCACCTGTTATACTGTGGTAACAGTAAAATAAATTGGTGCTCCCTTTTTAAAAAGGTGTTGCATGTTGGATGGGAATTACATGTTCAGATCCTATTTCCTACATTATCTACCTGCCATCTACATTGCTTTAAGAGCACTCACTGCTGATAGCCAACAAAAGCAATTGCATCTATTTTCTGGCTTGCAGGACATAAAATCTGGTTGGCTAACCTAATTGTCAATTTATTAGCAGGTACAAGGAGAACCCTCTGAGACTAATGTAAAGGTGAAAGACTTAACTCAGAAAAACATAACACTAGAAGAGGAAATCTATGTGCTTAAACAAGAGCTGGAGCAAGTACGATCCCGTTATCAAGAAGAAGAGAGTAGATATTTGGATGAAAATGAATGTTTGAAGGAAAAGAATGATGATCTAAGGAAAGATCTTAAAGTAAATGAGGAAACCTTAACCCAAACAGTAATCCAATGCAACGGACAGCTTAATGCACTAAAGACCGAGACAAACCTACTATGTTCAAAGTTAGAGCATGAAAAGCAGGGAAAAGAAAGATTGGAAACTGAACTTGAGTCAGTCCGTTCACGGTTGAACTCTGCCCTACAGGATCTAGAACGAAGCCAGATTTCCAAAACCGATGCTGAACGCACCTTGCAAAGAGAGCGCGATGACTGGTTACGATCCAAAGACAAACTCAATCACGATCTCTCAAGCCTGCGTGAAAGCCACAACAACTTGTCCCAGCAGCTTAGCAGAGCTGAGGCTAAATCAAACACTTTTGAAAATGACCTTCATAGAACTGGCTTATCTCTACAAGAGAAAACTCTCCTCTTTGAGAGTTCTCAGAGGGACCTGAAAGAAGCGCAGAACAGAATAAAAGACCTTGAACGATCAGTTCAAGTGGAAAAAGACCAGACCAACAAAAGCAGTATAAAACAAGAGACAATGCAGGAGAGACTGGCCCAGATTACTAGTGAGAACATGCAGCTCCGCCAACAGCTAGAGGAAGTACAGAATAAAGGCATTATCAAGGAAAAAGCTGTCTGCGATGTACAAGACAGATTTACAGATATATTCAGCAAGCTGCGAACTGACACAGAAAGACAAGTTCAGATAGTCGAAGAGAGAAACAAGGACTTGATCAATAAGTCTAACGAGCTTAGAGAACAAATTTATAAGCTGGAGACTGAAAAAGTTGAGCGGGAGGTAGGCATTTATTCAATAATATTATGTATGCTTTGACTGTATTCATTCAAAATAAGCCATCAGCATAGATAGTTGTGTTTGAATATATAGTTTTATACTATAATTTATTATGTGTTTATCTTAAAGTTGAATGTCAGGAAAAAATGGCTAACTACACAGTTAAAACACGCATGGGTGCTGCTTACCTGCAAAATGATTTGTATTTGTCTACTCGGTCCTGATGTTTACACAGCCCTGCCAGACAGCAGAGCCAAGCTGGTAACCTGACTTTTCACTACTGCCAATACCGCAACACAGCCTGATTTATCTCCCCAGCCTCTATTGCACAGTTAACCACTTAAGGACCGCCTCCTGCACATTTACGTCGGCAGAATGGCACGGCTGGGCACAAGCACGTACAGATACGTCCTCTTTAAGTGCCCAGCCGTGGGTTGCGGGTGCGCGCCCGCGACCCGGTCCGAAGCTCCGTGACCGAGGATGGAGTCCCGCGATCAGTCCCTGGAGCTAAAGAACGGGGAGAGCTGTGTGTAAACACAGCTTCCCCGTTCTACACTGTGGGCCGTCAACCACAATCAATGACGTCACACCAACAGCCACACCGCACTACAGTTAGAAACAGACATGAGGTCACACATAACCCCTTCTGCGCCTCCTTGTGGTTAACTCCCAAACTGCAATTGTCATTTTCACAGTAAACAATGCATTTTTAATGCATCTTTTCCTGTGAAAATGACAATGGTCCCAAAAATGTGTCAAAATTGTCCGAAGTGTCCGCTATAATGTCTCAGTCATGAAAAAAAATCGCTGATCGGCGCCATTAGTAGTAAAAAAATAAAAACATAAAAATGCAATAAATCTATCCCCTATTTTGTAAACGCTATACATTTTGCGCAAACCAGCCGATAAACGCTTATTGCGATATTTTTTTTTTTACCAAAAATAGGTAGAAGAATATGTATTGGCCTAAACTGAGGAAAAAAATATTTTTTATATATATATATATAATTTTTTTTGGGGGGGGGGGATATTTATTATAGCAAAAAGTACAACATTTTGCATTTTTTTTCAAAATTGTCGCTCTGTTTTTGTTTATAGCGCAAAAAATAAAAACCGCAGAGGTGATCAAATACCACCAAAAGAAAGCTCTATTTGTAGGAAAAAAAGGATGCCAATTTTGTTTGGGAACCACGTCGCACGACTGCGCAATTGTCAGTTAAAGCGAAGCAGTGCCGAATCGCAAAAACTGGCCAGGTCCTTTAGCTGCCTACTGGTCCGGGTCTTAAGTGGTTAAGGAGACTAATTAGGTCATCTCTCTGCTCTCTCCTCTTGTCGGGAATGTTCCTTATCAGCACATGTAAATGCAAAAGTAAAAAATACCCATCATTATGCTTGTTCCAGGTCAATGACCAAAGTAAGTAAAGCTCACCCCTTCCCCCCTCAAGAGGCTTTCTCCACACCAGGGAAAAAGCCTTGCATTACTGTGTGGAGTTACGGACAGAAGAACAGGAAGTGAGGATTTCTCAGAAGAAATAATGACATTTAAAAGCAAAATCAAAGGATGAGGTAAGTGAAGGAGGACTGCACTAAGGTAAAGGAAGCTATTTAGGGAAAAAAATGTTTTACCTTTACAACCCCTTTAATATCTTTATTAAGAGAAACATGTAGGCAGCCATTGCTGAACACTCCTTTTAGAATGTTAGTTGCCTGGCTCTCATTCTGATGCTATCTCTTCACTTACGTTGGTCACTGACCTGGAACAAGCATAATGTACCTTTACAACCCCTTTAAGTAGTCTAAGAATTTTTAATTCTTATAAAGATACAACACCAAAGATGAAAGAACATAATGTATGTTTCTTTGTTGTACATCCCAGGACACAGGGTATTTTCATCTGCATTATGTTAGGTATTTGCTGCCTTTTTTTGGGGATTGGACACTGGCCAAAAAAGACATGAAGTCTCCTTCCTTTTTTCTTTATCGTACATCACGGGACACAGAGCGCATAGCCATTACATATGGGTTATATGGGTACCTTCAGGTGTGGACACTGGTGTAATCAACTTCACAGGAAGTTCCTCCCTATATAACCCCCTCCCACTGAGAGTGCTTCAGTTTTTTCGCCAGTGTCTTAGGTGTTGGTCACGTCTAGCTGTCCCTCGGAGGTCTCGGATAGCTAGCCGGATCCGTCCGAAGTGCTTCAAAGCCAAGGAGTACGGTACCCGGGCCCTGCCTGCGTGGGGTGTTGCCTATAATGCCTCTCCTTGGAGGGCTGGATTCTGGGCTCCAGTGCCTTGGTCTCTCCCAGGACTAAACGCTACTGATGCCAGGATGCTATATAGGTCCAGGGGTGTGGGTTCCTTAACACCGGACCCCGGTCCCTGAAGGTCCGAGACAATACCCACGGAGATGGGGGAAGATTGGGCCTCTTGCAGTTTGCAATACCCTGCGGCGTGGAGCAGGTAAGAGGGAACCTGCGGGACTTGGTTCGACAGTAGGTATCCCCCTGGGGGTTCTGGGTTGGCTAATGGTATGCTTGTGCATCAGCCACTATCTCCACTATGTCTGTGTGGGCAGGATGGGATACTAATGTTTACCCAGATAACATGTAGATATATGTATACTTGTGTAAGATATATATTTGCTACTCACCCCAGGTCTGCCTGTTAGCATTGATACTGCAACCCCACATGTTTTAAAGAGGAAATTGCTGGTGAAAACTCCTGTTTCTTAGGAAGCCCATGGGGACAGCTTCCTCTCTGTGTGTGCACTACAATAAGATTAGTGCTTACCTGGTGTCTGTTGGTGCTGCCTGGTGCTGGTCCATGTTGTTTCCTCTGCTCTGCTTCCTCCATGTTGTTTTCAGCGTGGGGGGGTGCGCGCGCGTGTGCACGCCGCCTTTTATAGCGTCGGCGTGCGTTGGGGGGGCGGGCCAGCAGCGTCAGGGTCTGTTTAAAGGAAAAACTTTTTCTCTGGCTGGTCTTTCCCTCCTGGAAGCAGAGGAAGAAGGATACAGAGCGTGCAGCTGGGTCTTTTGGCCACACAGGGACACCTAGTGGCGGTTTTGTGGATCTTCAGGTCTAGGACTTAGTTCCACTATTGACAAAAAAAAAAAAAAAGGAGTTTTTTGCTTAAAGGGACTCATCCTTAGATCCAGCAGTATCTGAGTCTACCTTGGACTCCGGCTAACGGGCATTGGTGTGTCAATACTCACAGGTTTCCTCAGTATTGCCACCTCCCAGGCGGGTAAAAAAAAAAGAAATTAATTTTTCATTTTCCTCATACCTGTCCTCTTATTGGTTACTCCTAGCTACAACAGTCAGGTGTTGGCTATAGGGGTGACTCAAGGTTGTACAATGGCTCCAAAGGGATCTGGACCAGCCAAGGCTGCTAAAGGTGCCAAGAAACAAAAGGGGTCTCCATCGGGGTCAGAGGATTTGGGCCAGGCTTCTACGGCCCCACCCTCGCCAGTTAGAACACCGAGTGGCATAGTACAAGAGCCATTGGGGGTGCTGCGGGCAGAGGCGGCCCCCGATCCACCCATTCCCGTTTACGTGACGGAAGAAATGCTAGCAGCCACCATGGGTGGGCTAGAGAAAAGGTTAACTGCGTTGTTTGCCCGTCCTTGGCCAAGTAGCAAGCGGGCTAGATCCCCCTCACCCAGTGTGGGGTTTTCAGATGCGGAGGTCTCCTCTTCAGAGGAACGGGACCCACAAGGGGATCAAGCAGACCCAAGTCCCGACGGTTCAGACAGGGAAGGTTCCACTATAGATGAATATTTTTCGGCCTCTCAAGCGGAGAGCCTGTGGATCCAGTCTTTGACAGATATGGTTCGCACTGCCTTTAAACTTCCAGTGCCAGAACTAGTAGCCCCTGAGGTTTCCTCATTGGGTTCTTTAAAGGCTCCATTAACTTGTGCGTCTTTTCCAATGCACCCCCTTCTGCGGAACGTGATTTACCAGGATTGGGCTCGACCTGATAGAATCTTTGTCCCTCCTAAAAGATTCTCTATTCTCTATCCTATGGAAGAGGAATATTTTAAAGAAATGGGCACTCCCCACAGTGGAAGCGGCCATTTCCTGCGTGAATAAATCCCTGACCTGTCCGGTTGAAAATGTCCAGATGTTCAAGGATCCGGTCGACAAGAAATTCGAGACCCTACTGAAAGCCGCTTTCACCTCAGTAGGTGCCATGGTTCAGCCAGCAGTAGCAGCCATTGGTGTTTGTCAGGCCTTGAAGGATCAGGCAAAACAGATATTAAAGGACATGCCGGCTCAGCATACTCATGAATTAGCAGAATTCCCTAGGGCTCTCTGCTTTGCAGTAGATGCTATTAAGGACTTCATCCAACAGGCATCCCGTTCATCTCTACTGATGGTTCACATGCGTCGTCTTTTGTGGCTAAAGAACTGGTCAGCAGAGGCACCCTGCAAAAAGCTTTTAGCAGGGTTTCCCTTTCATGGGGGAAGACTATTCGGGGAAGACCTAGATAAATATATCCACACCATATCAAGTGGAAAAAGTACTTCCTTACCGGTCAAGAAAAGACCGCGTGGGCCCACGTTTAAACGACAGGCCATTGTAGGCTCGGCCCCTTCGACTTCTCGTCAGTATCGACGGCCTCCTGGGCGTCCAGCGGTTAATAGCCGCCCACAGGGTCAAGCCGCGGCAAACAAGAGACCCTGGTCTCGCAAACCGGCTAAACCAGTCATCAAATCAGATTCATGAAGGGGCGCCCCCACTCTCTCGGGTGGGGGGAAGACTTCGGTTTTTCTCCGAAGTCTGGAAGGCCAGAATTCCCGACTCTTGGGTTCGGTCCGTGGTAACCACGGGATACAAACTAGAGTTTCGAGAAATCCCCCCCTCCTCATTTTCAGGGGTCAAGTCTTCCAAGCGACCCATTAAAAAGGGCCTCTCTCGTAAAGGAGTTGGATCGCCTATTGCTCCAAGGAGTAATTGTAGAAGTACCAACCCAAGAATGGGGTCGGGGATTCTACTCCAACCTTTTTGTTATACCAAAACCCAATGGCGACGTCAGGCCTATATTAGACCTCAAACGCCTAAATCGCTTTCTAAAGATTCAGACCTTTCGTATGGACTCCATACGTTCAATGACAGCCAGCCTGCATCAGGGCGACTTTCTAGCATCTATAGACATAAAGGATGCATATCTGCATGTGCCGATTTACCCAGCACACCACAAGTTTCTTCGTTTTACGATAAATCAAAGTCATTTCCAGTTCGTAGCCCTCCCTTTCGGGTTGGCAACAGCTCCGCGGGTATTCACAAAGGTGTTAGCCCCGGTGCTAGCCGTCCTAAGGACAGAAGGCATCTTGGTCCTGGCATACCTAGACGATCTCCTGGTTATCGACAGATCAGCTTCCAACCTCAATCATGCAGTAGTCCGCACAGTGCGGCATCTAGAAGAATTCGGGTGGATTGTGAACCAAGAAAAATCAAGGTTACAACCCACAAGACAGTTGGAATATCTAGGCCTTCGGTTAGATACAGAATGCCAGAGGGTATTTTTACCTCAAGGGAAGATCAGGTCGTTGATTCAAACGATTCAAATAGTCTTAGGCAAAAAGAAGCCGACTATTCGCCTATGCATGCGACTGCTGGGAAAGATGGTGGCCGCCTTCGAAGCAGCGCCCTATGCCCAGATCCATACCAGAGTTCTTCAGGCAGCTATTCTCTCTGCTTGGAACAAGTCCATACAGGCATTAGACCGTCCATTAGTTCTTTCCCCAGGGTCAAGCGCAGCCTGTACTGGTGGCTGATCCCTCAAAAATTGTCAAAAGGGAAAACCTTTTGCCCCATCACGTGGAAAATAGTAACCACAGATGCCAGCCTAACAGGTTGGGGGGCAATCTTAGGAAAACGGACCCAGCAGGGACAGTGGTCAGAGGCAGAAAGTCTGCTTCCCATCAATGTCCTAGAGATCAGAGCTGCTCGGTTGGCCCTGGTCGCCTGGACTCTCCCCCTGCAGGGTCTGCCAGTAAGGATACAGTCCGACAATGCCACGGCGGTGGCATACATAAACCACCAGGGGGGCACAAGGAGCCTAGCGGCTCAAAGGGAAGTAAACCTGATTTTCTCATGGGCCGAAGCCCATGTACCCTGCATCTCAGCAGTGTTCATCCCAGGGATAGACAATTCTCAAGCTGTCGTCAACAGTTACTCCCGGGAGAGTGGTCTCTTCACCCCCAGGTATTCCAAGAGATTTGCCAAAGATTCGGAGTTCCCGATGTGGACATCATGGCAACAAGATTCAACAAGAAATTGGACAAATTCGTATCCCGAGCCAGGGACCCCTCGGCCTATGGGACCGATGCGTTGGTTTGCCCCTGGCACCAGTTTTCTCTCCTGTATGCGTTCCCTCCACTACAGATGATTCCCAGCCTTCTACGAAGGATCAGGGTGGAGCGCAGGCCGGTGATCCTGGTGGCCCCAGCCTGGCCCAGAAGGGCTTGGTACGCACTCATCTTGAGGATGTCGGTAGGGGCACCGTGGCCACTCCCCCTGCGCCCAGATCTGCTGTCTCAGGGCCCGATCTACCACCCTGCTTCACAGCAGCTAAATTTGATGGCTTGGCGGCTGAATCCTTAATTCTTAAGGGCAGAGGCCTCTCAGCCCAAGTCATATCTACGTTAATTCAGGCTAGAAAGCCAGTCTCTAGAAATATCTATTACAGAGTCTGGAGGACCTATGTGGAATGGTGCGAGTCTCAAGGAGGGCATCCTCGCAAGTTTTTTATTGACAGGATCTTGCGATTCCTCCAGGTTGGCGTTGACAAGGGGTTGGCTCTTAGTACTCTAAAGGGGCAGGTGTCTGCCTTATCGATATGGTTTCAAAGGCCTTTGGCCACGCATTCGCTTGTAAAAACCTTCTTGCAGGGGGTCTTGCATGTAAATCCCCCTATTAGAGCTCCCCTCTGCCCCTGGAATTTAAATCTGGTCTTGTCAGCTTTACAAAGACAGCCGTTTGAACCTCTGAAAGAAATCCCTCTTGTGCTGCTAACCCGAAAGTTGGTTTTCTTGGTGGCTATGGCTTCGGCCAGAAGAGTCTCCGAGCTGGCAGCCTTGTCTTGCAGGGAACCGTACCTGATTCTGCATAAGGACAGAGTGGTTCTGCGGCCTCAACCTTCTTTCCTTCCTAAGGTCATATCCAGTTTTCACTTGAATCAGGACCTAGTCCTACCATCCTTCTTTCCTACTCCCCAGTCCAGAGAGGAAAGATTACTTCATACTTTGGACGTGGTCCGAGCCATGAGGGTTTATCTCAAGGCTACAGAAAAGATTCGGAAAACAGATGTGCTTTTCGTTCTCCCGGATGGCCCCAAGAAGGGTCAGCCGGCTGCCAAGTCTTCCTTGGCTAGGTGGATTAAGCAGCTGATTTTTCAGGCCTATGGTCTGAAGCGCGTTCCACCTCCCTTATCAGTTAAGGCCCATTCTACGAGGGCCATGAGTGCCTCTTGGGCGGCACACCATCAGATCTCTATGGCACAGGTTTGCAAAGCGGCAACCTGGTCTTCCGTACATACGTTTACTAAATTTTATAAGTTGGACGTCACAAAAGCTACGGACGCAGCATTTGGGCAGGCGGTCCTACGGGCAGTAGTATAGAATCCTCTGGCCCGGTTCACGCCCCCTTTTTTCTGTTGGTGGAGCTATTTTACCTCCTGATAATGTTTTTTGTTTGGCTAATTTTGGCCTTGCGGTCTCCCTCCCTTCATGGAGCATTGCTTTGGGACATCCCATATGTAATGGCTATGCGCTCTGTGTCCCGTGATGTACGATAAAGAAAAAAGGATTTTTAATAACAGCTTACCTGTAAAATCCTTTTCTTGAAGTACATCACGGGACACAGAGCTCCCACCCCTCTTTTGGGGAACATTGTGTAACCTCGGAGAAATTGCTTGCTACAAAACTGAAGCACTCTCAGTGGGAGGGGGTTATATAGGGAGGAACTTCCTGTGAAGTTGATTACACCAGTGTCCACACCTGAAGGTACCCATATAACCCATATGTAATGGCTATGCGCTCTGTGTCCCGTGATGTACTTCAAGAAAAGGATTTTACAGGTAAGCTGTTATTAAAAATCCTTTTTTTTTTTTCTAGCCACTTAGGTGATGGTTATTTTGGTTCTCTTCACGTAAACATAATTAGCTTCCCAACAGTTCCCAGGCTCCAAGCACAAACCCTAAGGGCTCTTTCACACGGGACGGATCAGTAATGATCCGCCCTATGCACCTCCGTTTGCTCAGCGGGGATTGCTCCGTTGATCCCCGCTGAGCTGTCAGCTGACAGGGTGGTCCCTGCACACTGTGCAGGGACCGCCCTGTCTTTTTTCCGCTCTCCCCTATTTAGTCATCATTTCCATAAGCTGTATCTGTTATCCCCGCAAGAAACAGGGTGGATGGGTGATGTCATGATGTCCACCTCAAACCAATGGAGGGATCCCTATGGAGGGATCGGATGAACACTGAACTATAGGATTGGGGATGTTCATGTTACATGTCTGCAAATTTACCATATCAGGGCTGTGGGAAGGAATTCTTCTAGACATGTTTCATGGACTACCTATGCCACTTCCTCAGGAGATTATTGGGGTATGTCTACTTTACAATAGAACATCCAGGGTAAACCAGCCAATTAAAAACATATATATGTAATGTGTGCCCAAGAGGATGCACACCCGGACCGCCCAAAACCAGCAAACAAAGCCTCAGGGCATAACAGGAACAGCTATTTAGTCATCATTTCCATAAGCTGTATCTGTTATCCCCGCAAGAAACAGGGTGGATGTAATGGCTATGCGCAGGGTGGATGGGTGATGTCATGATGTTCCCTATGGAGGGATCGGATGAACACTAAACTATAGGATTGGGGATGTTCATGTTACATGTCTGCAAATTTACCATATCAGGGCTGTGGGAAGGAATTCTTCTAGACATGTTTCATGGACTACCTATGATCCCTCCATTGGTTTGAGGTGGACATCATGACATCACCCATCCACCCTGTTTCTTGCGGGGATAACAGATACAGCTTATGGAAATGATGACTAAATAGCTGTTCCTGTTATGCCCTGAGGCTTTGTTTGCTGGTTTTGGGCGGTCCGGGTGTGCATCCTCTTGGGCACACATTACATATATATGTTTTTAATTGGCTGGTTTACCCTGGATGTTCTATTGTAAAGTAGACATACCCCAATAATCTCCTGAGGAAGTGGCATAGGTAGTCCATGAAACATGTCTAGAAGAATTCCTTCCCACAGCCCTGATATGGTAAATTTGCAGACATGTAACATGAACATCCCCAATCCTATAGTTCAGTGTAGGGAGAGAAAATAAATAGAATGGTTGCAATAAACCCCGGTTATGTGATTACCATGCCTGTGCCAGCGCTAATATTTTAATGCAGAATATTTAAAACTTAAAATTGTATTATTATAGTGGTGTGTGTTGGTTCCTTAAAATTCCCAACCAGTGAAGTCATTGGTTGTTGGGACTCTGGCTGCTGGAAGGTTGTAATAGCACACAAATAAAACCTGTGGCGTTTTGTAACTAAAAAGCAGCCTTCATCCACTTGCTGGCTCGTATACAATTTTTCGGCAGCTTTTAGGCATTTTGCCAAGGAATCCCTGAAAAACCCCAGGGTGTCTGGGCACCCCAGTTGAAAAAGGCTGATCAGTACTACAGTGCCTTAAAGTATTCATACCCCCTGAAATTTTATAAATGTTGCCATGTTTTAACCAAAAACGTGAAATTTATTTTTTGAGGATTTTATGTGACCGACCAACACAAAGTGGCACATAATTGTGAAGTGGAAGGAAAATGATAAATGGTTTCCAAAGGTTTTTACAAATATCTTAAAAGTGTGCTGTGCATTTGTATTCAGCTCTCCTGAGCCAATACTTTTGTAGAACCACCTCTAGCTGCAATTACAGCTGCAAGTCTTTTTGGGGATGTTTCTACCAGTTTTGCATCTAGAGTGAAATTTTTGCCCATTCTTCTTTGCAGAATAGCTCAAGCTCTGTCAGATTGGATAGAGAGCATCTGTGAACAGCAATTTTCAAGTCTTGCCACAGATTCTCAATTGGATTTAGGTCTGGACTTTGACTGGGCAATTCTAACACATGAATATGCTTTAATCTAAACCATTAAATTGTAACTATGGTTGTATGTTTAGGGTCATTGTCCTGCTGGAAGATGGACCTCTGCCTCAGTCTCAAAACCTTTTGCAGACTCGAATGCCTTGTACACGGTCTGACTTTTGACCGTGCAAAAGTCCGACGTGAGTCTGACGGAAAAAAAGAGAACAGGTTCTCTATCTAAGGTTCGTCGGACTTCCGACAAAAAAAGTCCGATGGAGGCTACACACGGCCGGACTTTCCGAGGGGGGAAAAAAGCCAGTCTGACTTTTTTTCTCAGAAAGTCCAGCCGTGTGTACGAGGCATAACAGGTTTTCTTCTAAGATTGCCCTGTATATGGCTCCATCCATCTTACCATCAACTCTGACCAGCTTCCCTATCCCTGCTGAAGAAAAGTATCCCCACAACATGATGCTGCCACCACCAGGTTTTACGGTGGGGATGGTGTGTTCAGGGTGATGTGCAGTGTTAATTTTCAGCCACACATAGCGCTTTTAGGCCATAAAGTTCAATTTTGGTCTCATCTGACCAGAGTACCTTCTACCACATGTTTGCAGTTTGTGAGAAGCCATGTGGGGACACAGCAAACAGGACTTCCTATGGCTTTCTTTCAACAATGGCTTTCTTCTTGCCACTCTCCCATAAAGGTCAGATTTGTGGAGTGCCTGACTAATGGATGTCCTGTGGACAGATTCTCTCACCTGAGCTGTGGATCTCTGCAGCTCCTCCAGAGTTACCAAGGGGCTCTTAGCTGCTTCTCTGATTAATGCTCTCCTTGCCCAGCCTGTCAGTTTAGGTGGCAGGTCATGTCTTCGCAGGTTTTCAGTTGTGCCATACTCTTTCCATTTTCAGATGATAGATTGAAGTGCTCCATGAGATGTTCAAAGCTTGGGATATTTTTTTATGACCTAACCCTGCTTTAAACTTCTCTACAACTTTATCCCTGACCTGTCTGCCCAGGGATAAATGTGGCCTTCGTGATGCTGTTTGTTCACTAAGGTTCTCTAACCTCTGAGGACTTTATACTGAGATTAAATTACACACAGGTGGACTCTATGTACTAATTACATGACTTTTGCAGGAAAATGGTTCCACTAGTCTTTAGTTAAAGGTACCAGAGTAAAGGGGGCTGAATACAAATGCATGCCACACTTTTCAGATATTTCTTTGTAAATTATTATTTTCCTCCCACTTCACAATTATGTGCCACTTTGTGTTGGTCTATCACATAAAATCCAAATAAAACACATTCACATTTTGGGTTGTAACATGACAAAATGTGGAAAATATCAAGGGTTATGAATTATTTTATCCAGGCACTGTATGTAGAAAGAAAGAAAGAGAAAAAAAGGAGAAAGAAATGCAATCAATAGTTTAAAGTGGGCCATTTACAGTATATTGGGCACACGCGTCTTTGAAGATTCTTTAACTAGCAGCACCAGGCTTCTTCCTCTGACATTCTTCATTCCATTATATTGGACCTCACTGTTTTCCCATGTATGTGACAAGATACAGGAGTGACACACCTGTTCTGAAAATGTAATGTAATTGGTGCATGTGAAATCTTGCATTCTTTTTGATAACGTGCTGAAAAACTAGGTTTGTTATTGAACACGTTTGTTAGTGTAAGCTGGAGATTTATTTATTTTTTCCATCACTTTTAGAGTTCTATAAGACAGCTACAACAGGAGCTTGCTGATGCTTTGAAGAAGTTATCAATGTCTGAGGCGTCACTTGAAGTTATTACACGTTATCGGAATGACTTGGAAGAAGAAAAACAGCACCTTCACAAAGAACTTGAAAAGTTCAGGACAAAGGTATGTAAAAGCTCTATTATGTTCTGATCCGAAAAAAACGTGGATGTATGGATTTTATGATGATCCTTTTAGTCCTTAAGCATGGTTGAGTTTTTGTGTATTTATTTCTGTAGATACAGGATCTAGAAGAACAGTTTCTTCAGTCGGAGAGACGTAACCATCAGTTGAAAAATGTATTGGATGATAAGGAGAGGGAAGTGATTGCAGCATTCCAAAAAGTGCAGGAGCTGTCATCTGCAACAGCTGGCAGTGAGAAGTCAGCCAAGCAACTGGAGGAACACATACAGAAGTAAGCGTTCGATTTCATTTTTATTACCTATTTTATGATGTTCTAGTCAGTTGTAATGTATTATTAACCACTTCTTTACTGGGCACGTATACCCCCTTCCTGACCAGGTGAAATTTCAGCTTCTGGCACTGCGTCGCTTTAACTGACAATTGCGCAGTCGTGCGACGTGGCTCCCAAACAAAATTGACGTCCTTTTTTCCCCACAAATAGAGCTTTCTTTTGGTGGTAATTGATCACCTCTGCAGTTTTTATTTTTTGCGCTATAAACAAAAATAGAGCAACAATTTTGAAGAAAAACAAATATATTTTTTACTTGTTGCTATAATAAATAGCCCATTTTAAAAAAAAAAAAAATTTTTTTTTTCTCAGTCTAGGCAATACGTATTCTTCTACATATTTTTGGTAAAAAAAGAAATCGCAATAAGCGCCTGGTTTGCGCAAAAGTTATTGCGCTTCCAAAATAGGGGAAAGAATTATTATTATTTTTTTATTATTATTATTTTTTATTTTATTTTTTACTACTAATGGCAGCGATCAACTTTTGACACATTTTTGGCGCCATTCACATTTATACAGCTGAATTGTGTTCTAACTGTGGGAGGAGGGGAGGGGGGTGACTGGGGAAGGTGACCGAACTATGTCCCTATGTACAAGGGACACAGATCGGTCTCCTCTCTCCCCTGACAGGACATGGATCTGTGTGTTTACACTGTCCCTGTAGCCGCCGATCGCGAGTGACTGGCGGACATCACGGCCGCCAGGCACGAGCATCGGAATCTCAGCGATGCGGCGGGCACACGCGCGCCACCCAGTGGCCCAGAGGCCGTAAAAACACGGTCTTCCAGAGAAGTAGAGGTTAAAGAGGTAGTGGTTAAAATATGTATGCAAAGACTAAAGCTGAATTTTTTATTTCAACTTGCTGATTCCTCCATCCACAAACGAGGAACAAGGTGGATCGAGGAATCCCCACCACCCTGCCAGGACAATGTATTCTGACAGCGGCAGAATACACTGATCAGTGGCAGGCTCGGATTGGCTGCAAGCACTGATTTAGGAAATGTTTCCAACATGTGCCGTCAACAGAAATGGATCAAACGTTAGACAAATGTCGAGCAAGGACAGCCACACATTGTTAGTCTGGTCCCTGCTGAAGCTGCTAAATTGTGATCGGTGTATAAACAGCTCTGCCTGTGTCACAGTTGGGGCGATTTGCTCTTTTCTTACCGACATGGCGATATAAACGGAAGTTGGGGAAATTTGGCAAAAATTTGTAGAAATGCACGTGACAATTTGTCACTGGAACCAGGCGTTCCCACTGAAGGATATGTCAGCCAATATTACCAGTAGCTTTTTAGGATGTTTTCCCAAAATAGTCTTTGATGGTAGTTTTGCTTTTTAGGATAACCATAAATGACCTAATTTATACCAATGTGCATTGATTGGGCAAGTATCAGGCCTTGTGCTTTCATAGGGTACCACCTTCTGTTATAAAAAGGCACTTCTTTATCTTATGCCGCGTACACATGACCGTTTTTCACGGCGATAAAAATGCAATTGGTTGTTAATCACGATCGTGTGTAGGCTCCAGAGCATTCTTTTCGATGCGAAAAATTGCCATTAAATTAGAACCTGCTCTATTTTTGTGAAAAATGGTCATGTGTAGGCTTTAACGATGGGGGGGAAAAAACACGCATGCTCAAAAGGAAGTTATGAGAAGGGAATTTTGCATAATCAGTCCAAAGGGTGGCGCCATTCGAATGGAACTTCCCCTTTATAGTGCCATTGTACATCACCGTGCTTTGCTAGAGCGTTTTTTATCACGATCATGTGTATGCAGGGCAGGCTGGAGTGGAATCGCGTAGAGAGAAACATGACAAGAAAAACGGTCGTGTGTACGCGGCATTGTTGTACTTTGAAGTGGGCTTTTTGATTCCTTTTGTATCACCTCAACTCTAATGATTGTAGTGTTGTCATCTAAATTTATGATTTCGATGACCCTGCCCACGTACCCATTAACGGAGACTGAGCTCCCTTGTTTTTGGGTTTTGTGCTGGAAGTGAGGATGTGTTAAATATCTTCTGTTATGCGAAGACTATGCTGTATCTCTAGAGGACAATAACAAATGCTTCTGACATTCTGGAGTGATCATTATCCTACCCGGAGAATGGCCCATCCATCCCATTTCACGCAGTATCATCTTTTATTTTTATTTTTTTTCAGGCTTGAAATTGAAAATGCCAAGATTGAAGCAACTGCAAAACAGCAGTCTGTACAGATTGAAACACTTCAGAAAGAACTGCAGGAATCCATTTCTGTAAGTAACTAACTCACAGCTCAGATGTTGGATAACATTGGAAGCAATCCACAGCTGCAACAATAGCTAGCCGATTTCTGGGAACTGCTTTTGTAGGGGAGGCGATGGTGTAGTTCCCACTTCCTCATGTACTGAATTTTTTTTACAATGCAAGGTTATACCATTCATATTTACAAGATGATAGGCATACTAGAATATTTCCTTTGCTTACGAAAACTTTATTTTGGCATATGTTACTATATATTTGTGTGCATGTGGGTGTATATATTCACATTCAATAAATACATATTTGTACACATGTTTTACAGATTCGGAATCGGCTAGAAGATTTAGTAACTGGTTTGCAAACATCAAAATTTGGTTTGGAAGAGAAGTTAAACCAGCATGTGAGTAGAGTTCTGTTCAGGACTTCAATATATACTGCTATAGATCATGTTTAGTAGCACAAATGTGCTCTTGCATTGCAATACTGGGCTGTTCTTGGCTCACAAGAAAGCAACAAGGCAGGATTTCAATATGTGCTCTTGTGCAACTACAGTATTTGGGTGAGCTGCGGTGGCTCAGCGCGATTGGCACTGCGCTGACAAGCCATTCACCTCTGCAGCTAAGGGTTCGGATCCCCGTCTCGGCTGCATGTGAATTGAGTTTGGTGGTCTCAGCCTGGCTCCCGGTGGGTGTGCTATGCGAGGTAAGCCTGCGCTTAGTACGCCCACCCCCCTCCCACAAAACCACCACACTTGCACGCACTCGAAATTGGGTTAACATGCACGCACTTTGGCCACGCGGTCTCTAAAAAAAAAAAAAGAGAGGCGAAGGACTAACAGGGCTGGCTGAGCGGGCTAGATCCTCTCACTCCCTGATAGGGGAGTCCCTCAGGGGGGGGAGGCTTCAAAGCGGAGCAGGTAGGGCGGGCTGTGTGGGAGGACCCCCTCACACCCGCCATTGCCACCCGGGGGCATGGACAACGATGGCAGATTGCCTCCTGCAGTCCGGCTCCTCTCTCGAGTACACGCACAAAATACACAAAAAAAAAAAAAACGACAGTATTTGTTTTCTTAACTACTTTTACACCCAGTGCAATTTTTAAAATGTTCATGTTCAAATTTGCTTTTGTTGCTATGACCTAAAACACCCAAACAATTATGTTTTCTAAAATAGAGGCCCTGTAGCATACATTGGTGGCAGTTGCAATTTTGTATGGTTAATAATATTTGCAGATATTTTTTTTTAAAAAATATATATATATATATATATATATATATATATATATATATATATATATATATATATATATATATATATATATATATATATTGAGGAACAAATACATGAAAATTAATTTTTGTGCACACAAATGCAATAGAACAGCCAATTTTTGATAAAATATAAAATGTGGGCTTGCGTCGTGTAAATACACCAAACATGTCGGGCTTTAAAATTGCATAGTCCATAAAATGGTGAAAAACCATGGTACCCAAAACTGTCTATAAGTACAATCGTGATATTCCCAACGCACATGTTCCTGGAAAAGGCTGTTGGGCGTCAAGGGGTGCTGCAGGGACCATCAGCTTGAAACCATTTAAAACAGAAAATATGTCACCAGAAAACCAGGGATTCTCCAAACTGTTCCAAAGCTTTATTTGGCGGTCACATCAAACTTAAAAAGGCAACGTTTCAGAGCTGCGCAGGGCCCCTTCATCTGGCAAGTGATTGCTGATGCCTGATGAAGGGGCCCTGCGTGTCTCCAAAACATTGCCTTTTTACATATGATGTGACCGCTGAATAAAGCTTTGGACCAGTTTGGAGAATCCCTGGTGTGCTGGTGACATATTTTCTGCTTCAAACCTGTCTATAGGCACCTCCTTTTAAAAGTCCTTACAGGTTATCGGTGTAGCGCTAACCATGAGTGATAGAACTAGAATTATTGCTCTTATTCCGGCATTTGCAGGACATGTGGCACAATCGCTTTCTACATTCGGGAGCACACTCTATGCGCACATTGAAATTTCCATGTGGGGTGACAGGGTTGCTTTTACATTTTTATTTTTTTTATATAACTTTATTGCTATCACAAGGGGGATAACCAGACATGTAAATAATAAAACACTTAAAGGGGTTGTAAAGGAAATCTTTTTTTTTTTTTTTTTTCATAATAAGCATCCTTTACCTGCAGACATTCCTCTCTTCACTTCCTCATTGTTCGTTTTTGCTCAGAAGTTGCTCTATTTCTTCTCTGCTCTGTGCACTTCCTGCTTGTCTGATTTTACTGACCACCATGAAGGGAGGCTTTACTGCGGTGGTCAGTGATATGCTCGCCCCCTCCTGGGAACTACATCTGTGTGGCAGGACGCTCTCTACGTGTTAGAGACTTCAAGGAGGTGTGAATTACTGGGCGTGCCGCAATTCATACTGGGAAATGTAGTTCTTGCATGAACGAGCAATGCAAATCAGGAAGTGAATGAGAGAACAGAAACTAGAACCCCAGAGGTGATATAGATGAAGGAATTTAATAGGTATTTACTCGTTTTTAACAGAATCATTACACTATTCTGTCTGTCTACCTTGCAGACATTAAGTTTAGGCAAAATGTTTTTTTTCTTTACAACTCCTTTAAAAAATAAATATCTTTATTTAGAGTGTCGTGTATATAATCATGGTCTTCTTTTAATCTAAACTACATGCTCACCTTCCTCCCAGATTAGTGTTCTTGTGTAACAAATTTGAAACACACTTGCCATTTTTATTACCTTTCCATCACAGAAAGTTAAAGGTCAGCCAATAATCCCTTTGGTTTTCCGCACTTCCTCCTTTACTATATAACCACCACTTCTTCTCCTCTTCTCACCAAGTGGATAAGGTCTCATATAACATATCCTGATAAATGATGCCACATAAAGTTTATATAGCGTAAATTTGTTTTAATAAAATTGTATAAAAACTAAAATAAATCTGTTCACTCATGTAGAAAGAGCACACAGCACTAGAACAACTGGAACGACCTGGTCCACTAGTTATAGCTCAGCATGTTTTAAGAGTACCATGGTTAGATCGATCCCGGAATTTTATTTTATTGGCTTCACGCTGTTAAGACTATAACTGGACTATAAACCAACGGTTTTGAATGTACAATTGGCCAAAAACACAAATGAATTGTATGCTGGCTGCTTCCATTATCCTGAAATGAGGAATAATCCACTTATTTTTAGGACTTGTGATGGAAGTGAGACATACTGTATACTGTAGATCAGCCCTCAAAATTTCCACTGGCCTGCTAGCATTTGGCGAGTGGAAATTAGCTGAGTGCGAGCGTTGCGCCACATCGGAGCGGAGGGGGGTTGGCGGGCGCCAATTCTCCTTCCATCGATCGGCCAGGAAACCGTGGGAAAGGAAGAAGAGAGGAGGAAAGCTGGCCGGATTACACAGAGAGGGGAAACTCCGCTGTTAAAAGACATTTCCAGCCTCCTGAACAGGCTCTCCTATGATAGACAGCATACTTGTCCAATACCAGGAAACTGAAGTAGTGTGCCGTCTACCAAAAGAGCTGGTCCAGGAGGCGGGACTGACAGCGGAATTCTCCTCTCTGTGTGATCTGGCTGGATTTCCACTTCCTCTCCCTTCCTCAAAGTTTCCTGGCCGATTGTTGGGAGGAGAATCGGCACCGATGAGGCTGCATTGATGGGCACCGATGAGGCTGCATTGATAAAGCTGTTAATATTTATTTTTTGTAACTTAATTCTACATAAAACATTTAACAGTATCTTTTTTATGAGATAATTTACAAGGGTGTGTTTTGGGGCAAGGCAGAATATGTGTTGGGTGGGGCAACTGGTGGGAGCAACTCTTATGCCGCGTACACACGGTCGTTTTTTGCGATGAAAAAAAACGACGTTTTTGAGACGTCACTTTTCAAAGACAATTTTGCATACACACCATCGTTTTTTCACAAAAAGCGAGGTTACGTTCACCACTCTTTTCCATTGAAGCTCGCTTCATAACTAGCTTCTGGGCATGCGCGGGTTAAAAAACGTCGTTTTGAACGACGTTTTTGCTACACACGGTGACTTTTTGTGAAACAAAAAACGACGTTTTGAAAAACGACACAAAAAATTCAAGCATGTTGGAATTTTTTTTTGGCCACACACGATCAATTTAAATGACGTTTTAAAAAACGTCGTTTTTTTTCATCGCAAAAAACGACCATGTGTACGCGGCATTAAGGCCTGGCTAGTAGCTTAGGACTTTAAATTTTGAGCCCTGCTGTAGATACCTTATTTTTCAAGACTACTTTGCTTCATGTGACACTGTTACAATGCAATTTCCACTCAGCTGGTGTTCCTAGAGTTCTAGTTTGTACTCTGTTCATTATGAGGTTTACAATGATTTATACCTTTTCCTAAAAAAAAAAAGTACATTCCTACATTTTTGTATTTTTCCTGCTTTTTTTTAACCTTAATACAGTATACCATTCACACCAGCCAGGTAGCAGCTTAATTACAGTTAAAATTGAGAACTGTGTATTTATGGGAGCTTTAGGTAAAAATCCAGTAACAATGATGTTTTAAAAGTAGCCTTTATGGCAAGATAAATGGAGGCTGTTGTTACGAACCTCACCTTCTAAAAATGTTGATTGGCTGTAGAGCCTAGAGGCTTCATTATTTTCAGAGTCCCCAGCCTGGTAAGCATGCAGATTGACCTTTTTTTACTGCATGCTTGTAGCTTGCCATGGATTCAGAAGACATTGATGTCAGAGGAAGCCATTTTCAGAAAGTGATCAGTTTAGGAAGCCTACATACTGTATTTGTTTCTTATTAAGGCTGGGTTCACACTTAGGAAAATTGGATGTGGATTTCCTCCATCAAATTCGCATGACAGGAGAGCGTGACCGGCTCTCAATGAAACCGAATCACACACCTCCGGGGTGGCCGCGGTCCACATTTGGAAAGGGTCCTGTGTGTCTTTGGCTCTGAATCAGGTGCAAATTCAGGCAGAAATTTGGACCTGATTCGGTGTACCTACTAAGCTAGGACAACGCTGCCCATTAACCTCTCTGGACCTATTCAGAGCTATTTGGTCTATTTAAAACAGGGATATAGGCAATTGCGAGCCTTTGGAACTGGGCAATAATATCTTCCTGCTAGTCAAGCACTGGAAAGTCTTGGGTCCTTTCTCCCTGGTAAATAAGGGATGCTCTAACGCTGCTCCATCCACACTCAACTCCTGAACCACATTTTAAAAAGGTTATCCATACCCGGTCCACCACTCTTTTTGAACTACAACCTGCACTACCCTTCCCTCGTGGCCCCTGATGATGGTTGTCAAACCAGAAATGCGTTGGGCTTTTTCACATCACCCACTAGGAGAGTGCTTTTTTGTTTTTATTTCATTTTTGTTTTGTTTTCTTCGCCATTTTGTTTTTGGCTCATGTATTAATTTGGTGGCATTGTTTTTGTATTTTGTACATTTGTTGCTCTCTGTATGCACCACAGGTGCGTTTTGTGTGCTTTTATCAAGTACCTATTTGTGTACACCTTTTGTCTTATTAAAGATCAAGGACCAGATTCAGATACAATTGTGTATCTATCCGGCGGCGTAGCGTATGCTCTTTACGCTACGCCTCCGCAAGTTTTATGGGCAAGTGCCTTATTCAGAAAGGACTTTCTCCGTAATTTGCGGCGGCGTAGCGTAAAGTGTCTGGCGTAAGTGCGCCTAATTCAAATTAGTAATGTGGGGGCGTGATTCATGTAAATTAATCATGACCCCATGCAATTTACGTATTTTCTGAACGGCGCATGTGCCGTCCGTGGACCTATCCCAGTGCGCATGCGTGAAATCACGTCCCAACTAGTCAATGTAAACGACGTGAACGTCAATTACGTCCAGCCCCATTCCTGAACGATTTACACAAACGACGAACAATTCGACGCTGTCCCGACGTCCATACTTAACATTGGCTGAGCCTTATATAGCAGTGGTAACTTTACGCCGGACTAACACTTACGCAAACGACGTAAACCACGACGCCCGGCCGCAAGTACGTTCGTGAATCGCCGTTTCTAGCTCATTTGCATATTTTACGCGTAAAACGATGGAAGCGCCACCTAGCGGCCAGCGTAAATATGCAACTAATATACGACGGTGTAACAGACTTACGCCGCTCGTATATTAGCTGAATTACGGCGTATCTTCTTTTCTGAATACAGAAAAAAGATACGCCAGCTATTTTTAGTATTTACACGGCGTATCTCTCGCTGACGTAAATACTTTCTGAATCTGGCCCCAAGTTTTTATACTTAAACGCTGTTTGGCCTCTAAAGTCCCAACCAGGGGGGAATCGACTCCTTTTGTCTCATATTTCGGTGTACATGGACGCACCGGACCTCCTGCTGTGAGCCGCAGCTGCAGAATGTGTGAACCCAGCCTAAAGGCAAGGTCTGTCTTCTACTAGTTGGGATTGATGCACCAAACCAGAGGCAAAGTTTTGATGCAGAGTTGAATTTTGCAATATAAAAATGATTTAAGAATGATGGCTACAGTTTTGTATTGTGTGTAAGTTTTTCTGTCCCTTTGTTTTTAGGATGTGCGACTAATACAATTCTTTAGTACACTATGCACACTAAAACTATGTAATATATTTAATTGTGTTCTGGGAAAATAATATAAGACACTTTTGATGTATGTATTCAATGATCTAGGTGCATAAGCAAACTGTGCTGTCGCAAAACGCACAAGACTCTCATAATTTGTGGGAAGAAGAGCTGAAGTCCCGATCACGATTAGGCGTTCGCTTGGCAGAACTTGATCGATCAAAGGCAGATTTAGTTGAACAGGTAGGTTACAGCCTATCCTATTTTAGCTAAATAACATTTTTGTTTTCCTTTTTACACAATTGATTACAGTACGTGAATTTTTTTATTTTCTGCTAAACTTAAAATTTTCAGGACAAGCTTTTAGGGGTGTATCCCATTCTTTTAAGGTTTTTCAGTGTAACATTTTTCAAAGATCCTTCAACTAGTTGTGGGATATTCCTAAAATGATTTGGTTGTGTTACCTTTTCCAGAGTTATAGAGCTGGTAATAACTAATAACTGGGTATAAACTTTTTCATTTGTATTTCTCATAAGATAATAAGGTATTTACATTTTTGGTTTATCATTCATGTTGCTTTGTTTTTCCTGTTTATTATTTAAGGTTGAAAGTGAGAAAAAGAAAGTAAGGAAATTGTTGGATCAGAAGAAGTCTATGGAAGAACGCTTTGATCAAGAAATTAAAAGAAACAATGACTTACAGCGTGAAGTATCTGGGTATGCTCAAATCTTTTTACCAAATAGACTTGTGCATCCACTTAATAATTTGATAATCAATAGTTCACTAAGTAGAAAAGTCCAATACACAAGCACTGCTGTACTAAAATAGTGGGTGCCCCCTTTCTCAAATTCAAAGGATAAACTCTAGAATTGTGTACACTTCCTTGCAGAAGTAGTATACTTACAAAGACACCTCCCCTCTTTTTACCCCACCACCATGCACCCCCTTCCAAAGTAATTCTGAAAAGAGTTGTGTCAAACAGCAGAGCCAAATCCTGCACATTCACTGCAGACAGAATATGTAAAGACAACTTTTTTTTTTGGGATGTTGGAACCTTCTTAGGTTTTTACTTCTTGGTGTGCTATTATGAAAGCTCTAAGAGCCGGTTCACACAGCGGTGGCACCACTTCAGGGGCGACTCTGCAAGTCGTCCCGAAGACGACTTCAGAGGCGACCTGCAAAATGACTTCTGTATAGAAGTCAATGCAGGCCGCCCCCGAAGTCGTGCAAGAACCTTTTTCTAAGTCGGAGCGACTTGGTTCTATTGCACAGAGTGGGACGCGACTCGTCAGGCGGCTGAGCAGCCTGACAAGTCACCCCAGTGTGAACCGGCTCTAAAGGGATGTATACAATTTAGATTTAATTTTCTTATAAGGATTACAATTTAGGAATCTGAATAAAATGTTTTCTGTACTTTATAGGTTATTCTTTTTTCTCTCTCTGCTTCCAAAGATTTTTTATTGCTGTCTGTGTTCCTGTTGGGGAGATTCACCTTTGCTAGTGGTTCATTGGACCATATCTCTGGTAAAGAAAGTGTTTGGAAATTCAGTGTTTTCTGTGTCAGCAGGAGTCTTCCAGCTGGGAAACTTGTTCCAATGACAACTGTCTGAGGGGTTAATCCTGTTACGTTACTCCATGCTGTGTCTCTGGGGCAGAATGTGAAGGGACATCTCCCAAAGGGACACCCACCAGAAAATGCAGAGGAGCCTGACTACTTCCTTTCTAAGTCCCCTTTCACACTTATTCGATTTGTCCCACGATTTTGGACTGCAAAATCGTATGACAAGTCATTCTCCATTCATTTCAATGACTACCATTCATACTGGCACAACTTTAAGTTGTGCCTACTTCAAAGTAGTCCTTGCACTACGTTGGTCCGATTTTGATGCCACTTACACAGGCATTCATTGAAATTGCGGCCGCGAATCGCGGTAAAATCGCGCGACTTTAAAGTCGTACAATTGTGAAAGGTGTCTAATGCCACGTACACACGATTGGGAATTCCGACAAGATAACAGTGGATTTTTTTCCGACTAAATTTTGGCTCAAACTTGTTTTGCATACACACGGTCACAGAAAATTCCTACCGTCAAGAACGCGGTGACTACGAAGAGCCAAGAAAAATTAAGTTCAATGCTTCCGAGCATACGTCGACTTGATTCCGAGCATTCATGTTATTTTTGCACGTCGGAATTACATACAGATGAAAATTACATCTACATGCATACAGATCGTAATTTCCTACAAGAACTTTTCCGCTCGGAAAATTTGAGAACCAGCTCAAATTTTTCTTGGCGGAAATTCCGACAGAAAAATTCTGATGGAGCCTACACACGGGTGTAAACGAACAGGTGGTCCATTTACATCTGACTGCCCTTAAGAAGAGTGGTTTATAAAGTGGCAAAATATATGTCCAGGAAGGAATAATGTTGTCACAGAGGGTCTGGCTATGCTTTGCAGAAGCACAGAGTCACATTGCGGGCCCACACAGAAGACTGCTTGCTATTAAGGGTACTTCATACTGTTCTATTACATTATATTTGATTTTTTATTATTATTTATCTGCCTATTTTTATGCATCGTGAAACTCTTTGCCCCATTAGACTGAAAAAACTTTTAAAGGCTACGAAGAAAAAATTGAAGGACTTTGATAATGGTCAAAAACAGCCAAATAGTATGAAGGAAGGGTCCTACAGAGGAAGCCATGAAACAGACAATGATGTTCTCAAACTAAAGGAAAAGGTAATGCGTTTAGTTACCTGTGATCTGCACTCTTTTTTATCCCAAACACCGGGCTTTAGTGGGTTATTTTTTGCTGGACACTGAACCCTGGTTCACACTGATGCGTACAGTGCCACTGCCTCCAATAGGCTGCGACTATCGCATGACAAATCGCTCCAATGTGAACCTAGGCTTATGCTCTCTCTAATTTCAGCAGTTAGTCTCCTTGCGTTTTATAATGTTTTGTTGTAATTTTTTACATTGCTCAGATTGAAGAACTTTCCTCAAATTTGGAAAGAGAATCCCGCAAATACATTCAATTTGAGGCTTCAAATCGTGACTTACATGAACAGTTATCTTCAATGAAGGCTTTGCACAAGAATCATGATCGATTAGAGAGAAGCAAGAGGCAGCTGGAAGAAGAAGTGGCTGAGCTCAGAAGACACATGGGGTCAACCAAGATGGATCAAAGTTACATGGAACAATATAAAAGAGAACTTGATGAGAGGAGCAGGCAAGAATTACGCCAAAAGCTGGAGGAGGTCAATATGTTTCTACAGGTATACATGTTGGAACCACTTTCACAGATTATAGCAATTTATAGTTGCATAATTTGTTCCCAGTAAATCAGAAACAAACATTTATTATATTGCAGCTTACTAATTCTTAGATGTGATGGATGCATTCGTTTTTTTTTTTTTTTTTTTCTATTTTCATTTGGTAATCCAGCCAGTAAGTCTGTTGGTTTTCAATAGAAAAGCTCTCTTGCTGTTGCAGTGATGGGACAGACCATTTAACACTTGCAGGGGTGTTTACAATGATCAGCTTTTATTTATTTATTCATGTGAAACCTTTATCCCAAAAAGAACAAAAACTGCTTGCTGTAACTGATTATAAAGTATTAGCTGGAGTTCAGCTTTAATTTGTTATGTATATTTAAATCTAGTAGTGTATTTAACCACTTAATCACCGCCCTATAGCCGAAATACGGCTATAGGGCGGTTCCTGTACTCTAACAGGACGTCCATGGACGTCCTCCGTTAGAGTCAGGTGTGCGCGCCCAACCGGGCGCGCACACGCGATCACCGGTGCTCACCGGGTCCACGGGACCCGCAGCACCGATGATCGCGGTAAGGAGCCAATGGCGGCGGCTCCTTACCACGTGATCGCGCCGTCCAATGACGGCGCGACCACGTGTGTAAACAAATCTGACGTGCGTCAGATCCGCGGGCGCGCACACGCGGTCACGGCGCTCGGCGGGTCCACGGGACCCGCAGCGTCAGTGATCTCGGTAAGGAGCCAATGGTGGCGGCTCCTTACCACGTGATCGCGCCGTCCAATGACGGCGTGATCACATGTAAACAAACCGCGTCACTTGCTGACGCCGGTTCTTCCCTCCTCTCGCTGTACCGATCGGTACAGCGTGAGAGGAGAGCGCGGATGGCTGCAGCAGTGTGGGATGGATCTGTGACTATTGCAGTCACAGATCCATCCATCCCTGCTCAGCCATCCCTGCATTAACTCCTTCCTTCCCTGCGCAAAACTCTGCATACCCCCCCCAATACTCTGCATACCCCCCCAATACTCTGCATAACCCCCCCCAATACTCTGCATACCCCCCCAATACTCTGCATACCCCCCCCAATACTCTGCATACCCCCCCCAATACTCCTCAATACTCTGCATACCCCCAATACTCCTCAATACTCTGCAATACCCCGCAATACTCTGCAATACCCCGCAATACTCTGCAATACCCCGCAATACTCTGCAATACCCCGCAATACTCCGCAGTACCCCGCAATACTCCGCAGTACCCCGCAATACTCCGCAGTACCCCGCAATACTCCGCAGTACCCCGCAATACTCCACAGTACCCCGCAATACTCCACAGTACCCCGCAATACTCCACAGTACCCCGCAATACTCCACAGTACCCCGCAATACTCCACAGTACCCCGCAATACTCTGCAGTACCCCGCAATACTCTGCAGTACCCCGCAATACTCTGCAGTACCCCGCAATACTCTGCAGTACCCCGCAATACTCTGCAGTACCCCGCAATACTCTGCAGTACCCCGCAATACTCCGCAGTACCCCGCACAATACTCCCGCACAATACTCCCGCGCAATACTCCCCCGCGCAATACTCCCCCGCGCAATACTCCCCCGCGCAATACTCTGCAATCGTTTTTTTTTTTAGGCTTCCCAGCCTAGAGGGGAGATGTGGGGTCTTATTGACCCCATATCTCACTGTAAAGAGGACCTGTCATGCTATATTCCTATTACAAGGGATGTTTACATTCCTTGTAATAGGAATAAAAGTAACCAAAACATTTATTTTTGGGGAAAAAGGTGTCAAACTAAAATAAATAAAGTAAAATGAACAATAAAAAAATAAAAAAAAAATTACAGCGCCCCTGTACCCGTGTGCTCGTATACAGACGCGACCGCACACGTAAGTCCCGCCCACATATGAAAACGGTGTTCAAACCACACATGTGAGGTATCGCTGCGAACGTTAGAGCGAGAGCAATAATTTTGGCCCTAGACCTCCTCTCCAACTAAAAAGATGTAACCAGGAAAAACATTTAAAGCGTCGCCTATGGGGATTTTTAAGTCGCGTAGTTTGGCGCCATTCCACAAGCGTGTGCAATATTGAAGGGTGACATGTTGGGTATCTATTTACTCGGCGTAACTTCATCTTTCATATTATGCAAAAACATTGGGCTAACTTTACTGTTTTTTGTTTTTTTAAGCACAAAACTGTTTTGTTTCCAAAAAAAAACGCGTTCAAAAAATTGCTGTGCAAATACAATGCGAGATAAAAAGTTGTAACGGCCGCCATTGTATTCTCTAGGGTCTTTGCTAAAAAAGCATATATAATGTTTTGGGGTTCTATGTAATTTTCTAGCAAATAAATGATGATTTTTCCATGTAGGAGAGAAATGTCAGAATTGGTCTGGGTGTTCCAGAACGCCTGATGGCGTTCCCTGCATGTTGGGCCTCTGTATGCGGCCACGCTGTGTAAAAGTCTCACACATGGGGTATCGCCATACTCGGGAGGAATAGCAGAATGTGTTTTGGGGTGTAATTTGTGGTATGCATATGCTGTGTGTGAGAAATAACCTAATAATATGAACATTTTGTGGAAAAAAAATTAAAATAAAAAAATCTTGATTTTGCAAAGAATTGTGGGGAAAAAATGACAACTTCAAAAAACTCACGATGCCTCTTTCTGAATACCTTGGAATGTCTTCTTTCCAAAAAGGGGTCATTTGGGGGGTATTTGTACTTTTCTGGCATGTTAGGGTCTCAAGAAATGAGAGAGGCTGTCAGTACATCAGATGTGATCAAATTGATCAATTTTCAGTAATTGGTACCATAGCTTGTAGACCCCATAACTTTCACCCAGACTAAATATTATCCAATTTTTTTTTTTTTTGTTACCAAAGATATGTAGCAGTATACATTTTAGGCCAAATTTATGAAGAAAAATTACTTTTTTGCAAAATTTTATAATAGAAATGAAGAAAAATTCATTTTTTTACAAAATTTACGTTCTTTTTTCATTTATAGCGAAAAAAATAAAAACCGCAGAGGTGATCAAATACCACCAAAAGAAAGCTCTATTTGTGGGAAAAAAAGGACAAAAATTTCATTTGGTTAGAGTGTTGTATGACTGAGTTATTGTCATTCAAACTGTGAGAGCACCGAAAGCTGAAAATTGGTCTGGTTATTAAGGGGGTTTAAGTGCCCAGTGGTCAAGTGGTTAAATCTAGTACACTCTCTGCAGACTAACAATGTTTCTGTTTAAATCTGCCCGCTGTGCTCATTTATTCAGCGTGGTGTCTATATAATACGGACCAGATTACCAGGGGAAAATTTTTAGAAGACACCCTAAGGAAAAAAATTGCGGTCATTGCAACTTTTTAATAGATACCCAACTTGTCACGCTTTAAAATTGCGCACACTCATTCGGTACTTAAAAATCTCCATAGGTGACGCTTAAACATTTTTTACAGGTTACTATTTTCCAGTTGCGGAGGAGGTCTAGTGCTAGAATTGTTGCACTCACTCTAACACATGCGACGATACCTCACATGTGGGGTTTGAACGGTGTTTACATATGTGGGTGGGACTTGCATGCGTGTTCGCTTCTACATGCGAGATAACGGGGACAGGGGCGTTTTGAAAAAAAATATGTTTTTATTTTACTTTTTGGATACTTTTTTTTTTTTTGATCACTTTTATCCATTGTAATAGGAATCCGTGCGACAGGTCCTCTGTATGGAAAGATGTGGGGTCAATAAGACCCCACATCTCTCCTCCAGGCTTACAAGCATGAAATCGGTGAAAAAAAATTGCAGATCACATGCTGACAGCCGCGATTGCGGCTTTGTTTACTTCCGGATACCGGGCGTGACGTCGTAACGTCGCGCCCAGGCCTCCCGACGGTCATAGAGATGACTGGTGACCATCTGGTCATCAGTCATCTCTATGCTTTCCAGGCAGCGCCGACTAATTCGCTCTCCGGCCCCCCAATGGCACGGGAGAGCCCAGAGAAGAACCGGATGGTGGGGATCGTTCTTAACGTGCACAGAATCGGCTGCAGGTTCAGATATCACTGCACAAAGTCGAGGATGTCATATGGCGTCCTCCGGTGGACAAGTGGTAAATATTAGGCTGTTGGTTTGTTTACTACAGAGGAGGTACACTATGGGGTTGATTTACTAAAACTGGAGAGTGCAGAATCTGGTGCAGCTCTGCATAAAAACCAATCCGCTTCCAGGTTTTTTGTCAAAGTCCACCCTAACGCTAAAATCGCTACATATTTAGACATCCACAATCTAACACTAACCTATTTGGCCCTGCATAGAAGAAATGGATAAGCATACATTTTCTGAAGTCACTCTGGTATGGTCCCACGCTGAGGTGTCAGTGGTGGCTTCTCTGTGTAGGTGGGTGCAGAGGAGACAGCCGACAACGGGACCCCCAATAGTAAGTTTACGGGTGACTTCACTCTCCATTTACTCTCCAACAGCCGTTGTCGGCTTGCAGATCTTATGCCGCTGGAGACCGGACCAGATCGGCTTCAGAAAACTTATGTTTACCCATTTTTCCTTTACAGGGCTAAATAGGTTATTGTTAGATCCTGGATGTCTGTAGATGTAGCGATTTTAGTAATGGTGTTTTAGTGTTGGATTTTCACTTTAATTGACAGGCTGAAGTTAGAAGCTGATTGGATAACGTGCACAAGCTGCACCCAATTTTGCACTCTCCAGTTTTAGTAAATCAACCCCTAAGGGCTCTTTCACGCGTGCGTTCCGTTTTTCGGTCCGCTTCGTGTGTCTGTCAGCTCAGCGGGGGGGTCTCCGCTGAGCTGTCGGGCGGACAGGGCGGTCCCCGCACACTGTGCAGGGACCGCCCTGTCTCTCCTCCGCTCTCCCCTATGGGGAATCCGATGGAAACGGACCGTCTGTCCGTTTGCATCCGATCCGTTTGGCCGGACGGAAGAAAAATAGGACATTCTTCCGTCCGAAAAAACGGATGCGGATCTGGCGGACGTTAGGGGATGCATCATCCGCTAACGGATCCGTTCCCATAGGGAAGCATTGAGGTCCGTTACCGGACGTCCAAAAAACTGACGAACGGAACAGACATGTGAAAGAGCCCTAAGTGTTTAAAAGATTTCTGAAAGTTCCTACAATGTGCAGTCTTGTATAGACTCTGGACGTTGAATCGCCTCATCGGTAATGCAAAACCCCGGTCATGTTTTAGCTGCTCACATTGTTCAGGGGACTGAAAATTTGCCAGCATGTCACAATGCAGATGTCTAAAATGGCTTCTATTTCTGCAAAAACAAAACAAATGATGGAGGAAGGGGAAAATAAATGCAAATTACGTTTAATTATTTTTATTTTTTCTACTTTTATTAACGACTTGACCACTGGGCACTTAAACCCCCTTCCTAACCAGACCAATTTTCAACTTTCGGTGTTCTTCGCGTTTTAAATGACAATTACTCAGTCATGCAACACTGTACCCATATGAAATATTCGTCCTTTTTTTCACACAAATAGAGCTTTCTTTTGGTGGTGATTAATCATTGCTGGGATTTTTATTTTTTTGCACTTTTTTCTTAGATTCTGTTATAAAAAAAAATTGAAATTAGTAATTTATCCTTCATAAATTTTGACCAAAATTTATACCGCTACATGTCTTTGGTAGAAATAACACAAATTGGTGTATATTATTTGGTCTTTGTGAAAGTTATAGAGTCCACAGTGCTAAGGATTATCCCCTTAGGTTCCACAGTGAGTATAACAGGAATGCTTTACTGCAGTGATGGCGAACCTTGGCACCCCAGATCTTTTGGAACTACATTTCCCAAGATGCTCAACTACACTATAGAGTGCCAGAGCATCATGGGAAATGTAGTTCCAAAACATCTGGGGTGCCAAGGTTTGCCATCACTGCTTTACTGCATATACACACTGATTTTACTGTTGTGGGTTTAGTAACACTTTAACTGTGTAGTGTGAGTAGTCTTACAATGTACGTGTCATACTTTCCCAGAAGCAGTATCTTCCCACTAAGCATTTATTGGAAAAATTTGTAAATGGACCCAGATGGGTAACTGTGGATTATTATTTTTTTTAAGGCGCAAGCTGCATCAAAAGACAAGTTGGAACAGTTGAGAGCTGAAAATGACACCACCGTCAAGAATCAGTTGGATCATAAAATTCAAGACCTCGAATCTGAGCTAAACAAAATTAAGAATAAACAGGAAGAAAATATGAGCCAGAAAGACTCAACTCTCACAGAGCTTAATAGGATCAAAGACATGTATGCTGAAGAGCAGAAGACTAGAAAATCATTGGCTTCGAAGCTAGAAAGGTGAGCAACTCTGAAGATATCAGTGAAGGAAATGCATTCTTTATTGCTATTATAGAACAGAAATGTACAATATAATAAGTTCAGACCTGAGAATCAATTTACACTCCATCCGTTTATAATATCTTGATACTTCTTGCATCTGAATAATCTGCCTTGAACACCTCTTTCATTGATTAGTACAAGAATAATGTACAAGTTGCATAAAGTAAATACAATCGGGGGTGAGAAGCTCGATGTAAAATATTTGAGAAAATAATAATATCTATTAAATAACAGTGAGACACGATTTATTAAAACTTTAAAAGGTATCGACAGTTCTACCAAATGTGTCAAGATTAGAATAACCTTCTTATTTGCATTCTCAAATAATTCAAATTATCGTTTAATTGAAAACATGAGCTTCAAATCGTAGAGAAAAACTTAAATGAAACCTAAAAAAATATATGAAAAGGTAAAGAAAATAGAAAGAGAGAAATAGAAGGGGTCCGTGAGGTCAGGCCGAGAGCCACCACCACAACTAGAGAAAGATGCATTTGTTCTCATAGTTCTAGTCACCATCAAAAGATGATGTCATAGCATATGCGATCCAGGGTTTTCTCCAACTGAGGGATCATGTCCATTCCTATACCTGCCGTTTGCCTTGAACACTTTCAATGAGAAATGTATATTGTATCTGTTTAATAAATATGCGTAAGCTCACTGTGCAATTGTTATCCTAGCTTGTAGGAAGGTGAGTAACATTTTATTAGCTTCCAGAACTAGAATTATATGAGTTGTGTTTTGACTACTTCTGTATAAGCGGGAAAAAAAAGTATAATCTTTATATTTTTACAGAGCAAATGAAAGGCTTTCAGAAGTCAATGCCAAGCTACTTAATGAAAGGCAAAGGAGCAAATCCTTGTTTGCAAGCAGTTTTCTGAACGGAAGTCTAAATGGAAACCCTCTTTTGGACACAAGTTCCCTTGGAGGTCTTGGTAGTAATCCAGCTCTGAGCCGAAGTCTGGGACTTGGAGGCAGTTTTCTCAGCCCAGTCGGGAGTGGTTTTAGTGCTAATGAAATGGGAGCTTACTTTGTAAAGGTTAGTTGTATTTATGATTTTGTTACATTCCGCCTGTCAGAGTTACCAATTTTCATTTGAAGTGATAACTGATGGCCATACAGATTGGTAGGGTTGTCCCGATACCGATACTAGTATCGGTATCGGGACCGATACCGAGTATTTGCGGGAGTACTTGTACTCTCGCAAATACCCCCCGATACCCAAATAGAATACTCGCCTACGCCGCATAGCGAATCCGACCCCGCCGCCGTATATACAAAGCTGCCACCGCGAACATTATAGGCACCTTTGAATAGCTGTTTTCCCGCTGCGCGTGTATAGACCCTCCCCCTTGCTCGGATCTGTCCAATCCCGAGCAAGAGGGAGTGTCCTTAACATGGCGCGCGGCAGGGAAAATAGCTATTGAAAGGCACTGCCTATAATGGCGGTGGCTTTGTATATACGGCGGCGGCGGCATAATCATCGGGTAGGGGGGGCATGGCTGCAATATGTGGGGGACATGGCAATATGTGGGGGACATGGAAATATGTGGGGGACATACATGGCTGCAATATGTGGGACATGACATGGCTGCAATATGTGGGGGACATACATGGCTGCAATATGGGGGACATACATGGCTGCAATATGGGGGACATACATGGCTGCATATATGGGGGACATACATGGCTGCATATATGGGGGACATACATGGCTGCATATATGGGGGACATACATGGCTGCATATATGGGGGACATACATGGCTGCAATATGGGGGACATACATGGCTGCATATATGGGGGACATACATGGCTGCAATATGGGGGACATACATGGCTGCATATATGGGGGACATACATGGCTGCATATATGGGGGACATACATGGCTGCATATATGGGGGACATTCATGGCTGCATATATGGGGGACATACATGGCTGCATATGTGGGGGAACATACATGGCTGCAATATGGGGGACATACATGGCTGCAATATGGGGGACATACATGGCTGCAATATGGGGGACATACATGGCTGCAATATGGGGGACATACATGGCTGCAATATGGGGGACATACATGGCTGCAATATGGGGGACATACATGGCTGCAATATGTGGGGGACATACATGGCTGCAATATGTGGGGGACATACATGGCTGCAATATGTGGGGAACATGGCTGCATTTGGTATTCGGTATCAGCGACTACTTGAAAAAAAGTATCGGTACTTGTACTCGGTCCTAAAAAAGTGGTATTGGGACATCCCTACAGATTGGTATCAACCAAAAGAGGTATTAAAGGGGTTGTAAAGGTTTGTTTTTTATTTTCTAAATAAGTTCCTTTAAGCTAGTGCATTGTTGGTTCACTTACCTTTTCCTTCAATTTCCCTTCTAAATGTTTTTTTTTTCTTTGTCTGAATTTCTCACTTCCTGTTCCTCCTCGTTAAGCTGTTCTGGCTGACTAACCCCCAACCAGAACGGCTCGGATGATGGTGGAAAGCTTACTGAGGAGAGACAGGAATTGGGAAATTCGGAAAAGAAAAAAAACATTTAGAAGGGTAATGGAAGGAAGAGGTAAGTGAACCAACAATGCACTAGCTTAAAGGAACTTATTTAGAAAATAAAAAACAAACCTTTACAACCCCTTTAATGTTATCACATGACTGCACCAAACCTAAAGAAACAATCATAGGTGTGCGCAGCCATTATTGCATATTTCGCACATCCCAAAGCTCAAACGCAGAGCAACAGAGGCAGTGAATGGGGGTGTACACATGCCTCGCAGCCATGGAGGAAATAAGCAAAAGCACATGTAAACGAGTTCTTCATTACTTCTATTTTTTATTTTTAGAATTTTCATTTTTTATTAAAAAAAAACTTTTATTTTTTTACTGCCCTGTCAGGGGGCATCGGTAACATTTCTGGGGTCTAAACATATCCCTGATGTCTTGCAGACAGAAAAAGTACATAGATTTGTCGACCTATTTTTCTGCACCCCCAGCTGCACAGATGAATAAATAGGAAGTGCTCACATGCTTCTTATTGATTTACAATCTGAATCATACTAACACAGTTTACTATGCTTCAGCAATGAATCAGCACAGGAGCAGTCGGTATCAATCGCTCACTGTGTTCATTCAGAAAAGGATTATGTATTTTTTTATTTTATTTTTTGCCCCTTTCCCTGCTTTTTGTCTTTAAAACATCCCCCTGTGTGCCCAGCACTGCAGGGGAAAGGGGCACACCGGAGGACTGGGACAGCAGGAGAATAGGGGCACAGATGGCTAGCACTGATCTCCCTACAGCACAGCCAGAGGGAGTGGAGGAGAAGCTGACAGAAGCAGTACCTCAGGTGCCTAGGCCCTTCTTTTGAACTAATGGGGCCCGGTACAGGAGGGCCAGCTGTACTGGAGGAATTCCTAATACAGCCAGATTGGGTGATTATTTCCTGCCATCACTCATGAGGGTGTATTTCCTATTTGCATGGTGTAATGATTCCATCTGGCATTTGAGTGTACTATCCAGCTGGTGATGTGGAGCAGCAAGATTTTATTAACTGGATCCCCACAGAGGCAACGATCATTCAATATACCTGTCTGGAAAGGCTTGTTTGACCTGTCTGTTAAGTCTGAGGTGAGCGGCCTGCATTGTCTAGGGTGGAGGCACTGATATGGATGCACATAGAGGATTTATTACTGAGCACCCCAGTCACCACTGTGGAGAAACTAACGTTTTTCTGTCTGGTGTTCCTCTTCTGTGTTTTTTTTTTTAAAGCTCTGCAGCTCCATAGGGTTATTTGGCAAATGTAAACCCCCTTTAACAAAAGGGTGTATTTGAACTGAACTTTGTGGGGTAAATGTAAACTTGGTTCTATAGTTGTGCATACGGTGTGCATTGTTAATACTCAACTGTTAACGCAAATATGTATTCCAGATGCAGCAAGAGCTGGAAAAGAATATCACTAAAGAATTGGACCAAGGTAAGACCACCCATTTATTTTAGTTTTTTAAACAGATTGCTACTGTATTTCGAAAATAGTTTTTAGATCTTTCATAAACATTTGAAGGCAGAGCATCACATGCTACTAGGGCAAGGACATGCTAATGAGATTGGTAGATTGTATTATAGCTTAAAGGATAAGTTCACTTTTTAAAAATATAAATAAATGTGCGTTTAGGCCCCTTTCACACATGTTTAGGTCCAACTGTCAGTTTTTTAGGCGGACGTGAATGTCCGCTCCATGCAGGTCTATGGAGTGACATTTCCCCTGAGATCTGCTCTGCTCTGATCCACTGAATCCAGACAGATGAAAACACCATTTTTCATCCGTCTGACGGATCATATCAGATGAAAATGGACAGGTGGTCAGGTGGTCCATTTTGATCCGACCCCCCCATAGAGTGCAAAGACGGACCTGTCGTCCTCCGGCTCAGCGGGGATAAAACGAGGGATACCTGCTAAGCAAACAGTTTGAGTCCGTCAAAACAGAAGTGTGTGTGTGAAAGGGGCCATATTTTTTTTGTTGCAGGAGTCTGTAAAGCTTTGCACCAGCAGACAGGAGATCGCTGATGCCATTCAGGTCTTCTGCAGATCTGTCAGTGTATCAGCTTGCTCGTACCTCGTATGAGGAAACCGATTCATTCTGACAGGAAGACTCAATGAACTACCACAGCACTCATGCTAACAGCCTCAAGGCTGCCGGACCTTGTAGTTTTCAGTTCAGAGAGGACTGTGAATAAGTGATTCAACCGAGTGGAAGATGTTCTCCTGCCTATTGCACTTTTATTGTGGGAGATGATCCCCTGCCTGGTGCGCTTCCATTGTGGGAGATGATCCCCTGCCTGGTGCGCTTCCATTGTGGGAGATGATCCCCTGCCTGGTGCGCTTCCATTGTGGGAGATGATCCCCTGCCTGGTGCGCTTCCATTGTGGGAGATGATCCCCTGCCTGGTGCGCTTCCATTGTGGGAGATGATCCCCTGCCTGGTGCGCTTCCATTGTGGGAGATGATCCCCTGCCTGGTGCGCTTCCTGATCCCCTGCCTGGTGCGCTTCCATTGTGGGAGATGATCCCCTGCCTGGTGCGCTTCCATTGTGGGAGATGATCCCCTGCCTGGTGCGCTTCCATTGTGGGAGATGATCCCCTGCCTGAGGCGCTTCCATTGTGGGAGATGATCCCCTGCCTGGTGCGCTTCCATTGTGGGAGATGATCCCCTGCCTGAGGCGCTTCCATTGTGGGAGATGCTTGTTGTTCTTCCATTGTGGGAGATGATCCCCTGCCTGGTGCGCTTCCATTGTGGGAGATGATCCCCTGCCTGGTGCGCTTCCATTGTGGGAGATGATCCCCTGCCTGGTGCGCTTCCATTGTGGGAGATGATCCCCTGCCTGGTGCGCTTCCATTGTGGGAGATGATCCCCTGCCTGGTGCGCTTCCATTGTGGGAGATGATCCCCTGCCTGGTGCGCTTCCATTGTGGGAGATGATCCCCTGCCTGGTGCGCTTCCATTGTGGGAGATGATCCCCTGCCTGGTGCGCTTCCATTGTGGGAGATGATCCCCTGCCTGGTGCGCTTCCATTGTGGGAGATGATCCCCTGCCTGAGGCGCTTCCATTGTGGGAGATGATCCCCTGCCTGAGGCGCTTCCATTGTGGGAGATGATCCCCTGCCTGGTGCGCTTCCATTGTGGGAGATGATCCCCCCCCCCCCCCACTTGTTGTTCTTCCATTGTGGGAGATGATCCCCTGCCTGGTGCACTTCCATTGTGGGAGATGATCCCCTGCCTGGTGCACTTCCATTGTGGGAGATGATCCCCTGCCTGGTGCGCTTCCATTGTGGGAGATGATCCCCTGCCTGGTGCGCTTCCATTGTGGGAGATGATCCCCCCCCCCCCCCCACTTGTTGTTCTTCCATTTTGGGAGATGATCCCCTGCCTGGTGCGCTTCCATTGTGGGAGATGATCCCCCCCCCCACATGTTGTTCTTCCATTTTGGGAGATGATCCCCTGCCTGGTGCGCTTCCATTGTGGGAGATGATCCCCTGCCTGGTGCGCTTCCATTGTGGGAGATGATCCCCCCCCCCACTTGTTGTTCTTCCATTGTGGGAGATGATCCCCTGCCTGGTGCGCTTCCATTGTGGGAGATGATCCCCTGCCTGGTGCGCTTCCATTGTGGGAGATGATCCCCTGCCTGGTGCGCTTCCATTGTGGGAGATGATCCCCTGCCTGGTGCGCTTCCATTGTGGGAGATGATCCCCTGCCTGGTGCGCTTCCATTGTGGGAGATGATCCCCTGCCTGGTGCGCTTCCATTGTGGGAGATGATCCCCTGCCTGAGGCGCTTCCATTGTGGGAGATGATCCCCTGCCTGGTGCGCTTCCATTGTGGGAGATGATCCCCTGCCTGGTGCGCTTCCATTGTGGGAGATGATCCCCCCCCCCCCCCCCCTTGTTGTTCTTCCATTGTGGGAGATGATCCCCTGCCTGGTGCACTTCCATTGTGGGAGATGATCCCCTGCCTGGTGCGCTTCCATTGTGGGAGATGATCCCCTGCCTGGTGCACTTCCATTGTGGGAGATGATCCCCTGCCTGGTGCACTTCCATTGTGGGAGATGATCCCCTGCCTGGTGCGCTTCCATTGTGGGAGATGATCCCCCCCCCACTTGTTCTTCCATTTTGGGAGATGATCCCCTGCTTGGTGCGCTTCCATTGTGGGAGATGATCCCCTGCCTGGTGCGCTTCCATTGTGGGAGATGATCCCCTGCCTGGTTGCGCTTCCATTGTGGGAGATGATCCCCTGCCTGGTGCGCTTCCATTGTGGGAGATGATCCCCTGCCTGGTGCGCTTCCATTGTGGGAGATGATCCCCCCCCCCACTTGTTGTTCTTCCATTGTGGGAGATGATCCCCTGCCTGGTGCACTTCCATTGTGGGAGATGATCCCCTGCCTGGTGCGCTTCCATTGTGGGAGATGATCCCCTGCCTGGTGCGCTTCCATTGTGGGAGATGATCCCCTGCCTGGTGCGCTTCCATTGTGGGAGATGATCCCCTGCCTGGTGCGCTTCCATTGTGGGAGATGATCCCCTGCCTGGTGCGCTTCCATTGTGGGAGATGATCCCCTGCCTGGTGCGCTTCCATTGTGGGAGATGATCCCCTGCCTGGTGCGCTTCCATTGTGGGAGATGATCCCCTGCCTGGTGCGCTTCCATTGTGGGAGATGATCCCCTGCCTGGTGCGCTTCCATTGTGGGAGATGATCCCCTGCCTGGTGCGCTTCCATTGTGGGAGATGATCCCCTGCCTGGTGCGCTTCCATTGTGGGAGATGATCCCCTGCCTGGTGCGCTTCCATTGTGGGAGATGATCCCCTGCCTGGTGCGCTTCCATTGTGGGAGATGATCCCCTGCCTGGTGCGCTTCCATTGTGGGAGATGATCCCCTGCACTTGTTGTTCTTCCATTGTGGGAGATGATCCCCTGCCTGGTGCGCTTCCATTGTGGGAGATGATCCCCTGCCTGGTGCGCTTCCATTGTGGGAGATGATCCCCTGCCTGGTGCGCTTCCATTGTGGGAGATGATCCCCTGCCTGGTGCGCTTCCATTGTGGGAGATGATCCCCTGCCTGGTGCGCTTCCATTGTGGGAGATGATCCCCTGCCTGGTGCGCTTCCATTGTGGGAGATGATCCCCTGCCTGAGGCGCTTCCATTGTGGGAGATGATCCCCTGCCTGGTGCGCTTCCATTGTGGGAGATGATCCCCCTGCACTTGTTGTTCTTCCATTGTGGGAGATGATCCCCTGCCTGGTGCACTTCCATTGTGGGAGATGATCCCCTGCCTGGTGCGCTTCCATTGTGGGAGATGATCCCCTGCCTGGTGCACTTCCATTGTGGGAGATGATCCCCTGCCTGGTGCGCTTCCATTGTGGGAGATGATCCCCTGCCTGGTGCGCTTCCATTGTGGGAGATGATCCCCCCCCCCACTTGTTGTTCTTCCATTGTGGGAGATGATCCCCTGGTGCGCTTCCATTGTGGGAGATGGTGCACTTCCATTGTGGGAGATGATCCCCTGCCTGGTGCGCTTCCATTGTGGGAGATGATCCCCCCCCCCCCACTTGTTGTTCTTCCATTGTGGGAGATGATCCCCTGCCTGGTGCACTTCCATTGTGGGAGATGATCCCCTGCCTGGTGCGCTTCCATTGTGGGAGATGATCCCCCCCCCCCCCACTTGTTGTTCTTCCATTGTGGGAGATGATCCCCTGCCTGGTGCGCTTCCATTGTGGGAGATGATCCCCCCCCCCCCCCACTTGTTGTTCTTCCATTGTGGGAGATGATCCCCTGCCTGGTGCACTTTTTAGAGAGGATGAGGTCAGTATAGTGAATACTTTTAAAGCTGCTGCTCTGATGACTAGACCTTTGAATCAAAGTAGCAGTAAAACACTTAGTAAAAGGTAAATCAGAATTTATACACCTGCCAAATCTAAGTATTATTTTTCCCAAATGATGGAGATGTACCTTATTATTCTCTTTGTGTTTTAAAGCAAATGCAGAGCTGGATACAGGATGTGCCAGAGTCTCTCCTGTGGGATCAACAGGCGGTTCCATGAGAAACCTAAGCAATGACCAGGACCTTGTTTCCCAAGCAAGACAGCAGTATCTGGAGGTCTTAAAGAAAAATTACAAAATTTAAAAACTACTAGAACATTCTAAACTTGAAATTTGTTTACAGTAAAGATAAATCTTAATGTGAAAATGTTTTTATGCCGTCTTAGCCAGTCATCTGGTTTGCAAAGATGCACAATGCACTTGCACTCAAATCACATCACTTAACAGAGCTGTGATGGATTCTTTTATATTGTCTTTTATTTATGTATTTATTGTGTTTTACTATACTCCCTCCATTGAACCACTACTACCGACTAAGTGTCTATTCTGAATAGTGTTTCTTAATGTGGTTGATGATTTTCTAGGGTACGGCTACATTTGGGAATCATCACTTTCTAGCTGATGAAAAATACATAATATATCAGTGGGGTTTTTAGGGGACCTATTTACTTTAGAGTGAATAAACCTGACAACAAGCAGCATTTTTTGCACACTTACTGCAGGCTAAAAGAACTATATTGTTTGTTCAATGATTTTTAGGTACACCTGTAAAAGAGATTCTCTTGATGTAAATAATCTTACCAGTATGTGTATCTTTGTGAAAAATCTTGATTCTCTGCATAGCTATGTAGGGAAGCAACCATATTTGCTGTTGATATAAGAAGACTCTTCTTCCTGCCTCGCAATGATACACATTTGTGCTTTAAAGTCATCCTTTCTGAAGAGAAATATGGCGCTGCCATTGACTTCCTTCTGAAAATATTAGTTGCCTGGCCACCATACTGACCCACGCTGGTTTCAGTATTTTCAGGCTCACTGATTTAGAACAAGTAAAGTTTTCCAGAAAAGGTCCATACATGATCCAGGTTGGTGACTAAAGCCATTGAAGTAAAATGGTCAGCCTGAGAGCCAAGCAGAATGGGAAGTCGGCTATGGCATCCTCCCTGCTTCTCTCATTAAAGCCTAAATACAGGCAAAATTTTTTTGATATCATTATTAAGCTTTTTCTCTCACTTCTTGTCCTGTCGGACGGAACAGGAAGCAAGGGGAAATAATAATGGTGGCACAGATTGCATTACAAATCCTGATCGGGATTCTAACTCTTTCTAGTCTATCTAGTCTATCTAAAATTGAAATTAAAATGTTATTTCTAATTGGACAGCGGAGGTCCGCAAAAAAATAAAAACATATTAAAAGCCAGCAGCTACAAATGTTGAAGCTGCTGACTTTTAATAAATGGACACTTACCTGTGCAGCGCGCCCACAATGTCGGCAGCAGAAGCCAAGCAATCGATCGTCTCTCTGCTGCCCCCGTCCCCATCCTCGGTGAGGGAATCAGGAAGTGAAGCCTTGCAACTTCACTTCCCGGTACCCTACTGCACATGCGCGAGTAGAGTAGCGTGGTGCGTTCCCAGTGGTCCCCGCTGTATCCTGGGACCAGTGTGTTTCCCAGAAGGCAACGGGGGGGGGGGGGGAGCTCTGAGTGAAGTGAGTGCAAATACCTAGATATACAGGTATCTGCACCCCCCTCCCCCCTAAAAAGTTGCCAAATGTGACACCGGAGGGGGGGGGGTTCCGAAAAGCGGAGGTTCCATTTTTGGGTAGAACTCCGCTTTAATGCTACTTCTCACAATGCAAGTCTAAGTGGAACAACTCATTGAAAAAGATGCACTCAAAATTTGGTTAATATCTTCTCTTCAGCAACTCTGGGGTTGATTTACTAAAACTGCAAAGTGCCACATTTAGTGCAGCTCTGCATAGAAACCAATCGGCTTACAGATTTTTTTGTCAAAGTTTAATTGAACAAGCTGAAGTTAGAGGCTGATCGGCTACCAGCTGCACCAGATTTTACTCTCTCCAGTTTTAGTAAATCAGCCCCTCTGTTGCAAAAATCAATCACAAAATCAAAACTGCCCCTGCAAAGAAGAAACTAAATATTTACTTCTCCTGACCACACCACCATACACCACTTTCGATGCATCCCCTGCGGTCTCCTTGGAAACCAATACTACCTGGGGGGGGGGGGGGGGGTCAATCTTTCTTTGTCCCCTGCTGTGCTCTGTGGTTTCTGCTGCTGACCCCTCTAAAGAACAGGTGTTGGGCAGTATGGTACAAAAAAGGCACCACTGCCCCCATCTATAACTGGCCATCGCAGTAATCGGCATTGGGGGTGACATAAGGTAAAAACACCGCCAAGTATAAATCTAAAGGGAAAAAAACCAAGCTTACTTACGAACCAGCTCGCAGACAATCGATTAAACCTGTCTAACAGTATGCGTTAAAAGCAGGGGTTTAGTCCGCACACATTTGCAAATGCATGTGCAAGCCACAAAGCCTCGCCACGGCACCCTGCTATCTGTAATTCCTAACGCTAACTTATAACTGCAGGACTTTTTTTCCCATCCCGCAAATGCACATTTCAATGGTTTACTGACTGATTACAAGATTATTATGGGATAATAATGAAAGAAATCAGTTATGTCTTGTACACACGATAAGAATATCGGACAAATGATCATTTTGTTTTTATTTTGCATGCTAGTCTCGTATCAAAAACCAATAGGTTACTATTTGGGTCTCACCGATGCTGTTTTTTACCGACGCGTATGAGTCAGGATACTTTCGGTCAAGTACTCGTCGGTACCGATACCTTTTTGAGGTGCGATTTGAGCCAATCCAAAATGAATGGGCTTAGATTGCGCTATGCGATTTGAACAGGAATGCTGTTCGATTCCTGTCCAAATCGCAAATGGTTTCCCTCACCGCTCCTGTGTTAACACGGGCTGAAAGCACTATGACAAGCCTGAGTTCACACAAGCGGTGCATGCGATTTGGACAGGAATCACACTGTATTCCTGTTCAAATCGCATACGATTCTTTGCAGTGCAATCTGAACCCATTCATTTTGTATAGGCTAAAATCATACTGCATGGGTATCGGAGCATTTTCATGAGTATGAGCACTCGTGGAAAAAAAAAAATTGAGAGCACCAATACCAGTATCTGTATTGGTGCAGCCCTAGTTACTATAGTTACAGAAATTCTCGTAGGACACACTACAACTATGGAAGTGATGTAATGTATTCTTTTGTTTCCAAGCATGATCTTACTTACACGATATCTTTTCATACAAATACAATGCTAATTACTAGAAAATCGTTCATTCTGTTATCGTACAAGAAATGATTTTGTGCTGGTCCCTTTTGGATAATTTTGCATTAACTGTTGTGATTGGCTGTGTACCAATGATCAGATTATCGGACAATCATTCGGAAAGTGGTATCTTTTATCCTATTTTTTTCTCATCGTGTGTACTGGGCATCAGTTTGCAATGTCACTGATCCATTTATTTTAATTATTTTCTAGTGGTGCCAAAAAATGTGGTTTAAGCCATTTTTAGGTTTATATAAAAAGCAATAATTTTTTCTTTTTTTTACACTTTGCTTTAGGCTGACATACCAAAGGCATACATGTACACATGAGGCCATTGCTTTTACTTAGTCACTCTTCAGGGGGAATAAAACATTTTTTTCAATGAGTTGTAGAGGTACCAACAAATTTGTCCTTGGCTGTAACTGGCGTTGACAACCTTGTGCATTCTAAAGCATTGTGAAAAGTATCCTGAATAAACGGTCTATATAAACCTTTCTATCGGCCACCTTGGCTCCATCAAAGTTAGACTTTTGTATTGTAACAAAATAAGCGTAAACATATTTTTTGTGGAAGGTGTGTGTGTATGTATGTATATATATATATATATATATATATATATATATATATATATATATATATATATAATTAAATATATGTATTACCTGCATAGGTAACCTGCAGACATCCATGGAATTCATATCTGGTACTGACTGTAGCTATACATCTATTTTATTACTCTTATAAAATATACTATATCTAAATGACTGTATTTTCTTAAACATTGTTCTTATAATGTTACATAAGGAAGACCTTGAACCCAAAGCATTCATTTCTGAGTTGGAGACAAAAAAAAATTAACATTTGTACTTTTGCTTTTGTAGAACTGTTGATGTCCGACACCAAGGGGTCCCTGTCAAATCTCTTATCTGTAAAAAATGATATGTGGGCTATTGATTCCACCCCCTCCTGTTTGGAAGTGTATCTGTACCCAAAGCGTTTTCTTTCAGTTTTGGCTAGAGTGGGGAAGGATTAGAACTCCTGGCAGGTTTTACTGCCGTTGCAAGTTCTAGTGGAGAGATTCCTTCACTTCCTATCTTGCAAAAGTGCTTTTTGATATATAACTAAAGGCAAAACATAGGGCAGGGTTTCTCAACCAAGGTTCCTTCAGAGGTTGCTTTGGGTTCTTTGAGCAATGAGCAAATTTTGCCTCTCATTAATAACCACAATGATCTTTTTAGCGATCTGTAAGGGGGGGGGGGGGGGGTTATTCCCAATGACCACAAATGTAATGCCTTGTACACATGATTGGAATTTCCGATGGAGAAAGTCTGACTGAATTGTTTCATCAGATATTCCGACCGTGTGTGTGCCCTATCGGACTTTTTTCCGTCAGGATTTAGAAAGAGAATGTGTTTCAATCGGAAATTCTGTTCGTCTGTAGGGAACTCCGGCGGAGAAAAACACACATGCTCAGAATCAAGTCGACACATGCTCGGAAGCATCGAACTTCATTTTTCTCAGCTCGTCGTAGTGTTGTACGTCACCACGTTCTTGATGGTCGGAATTTGGTGTGACAGTGTGTATGCAAGACAGCTTGAACGAAATTTTCCCGACGGAAAATCCGATTGTGTGTATCAAGCGCATTCCTTCCACCGACTATCAAATCAATGTACTGTGAGCTGTAAATATAATACTTATTAGCAGGGGTTCCCTAGAGCCAAGAAGTTATATTAAGGATTCCTCCATGTAAAAAAGGTTGAGACAGGTTGGGTTAGGGCAGTGTTTCTCAACTCCAGTCCTCAAGCCCCCCCAACAGGTCATGTTTTCAGGATTTCCCTCAGATGAAAAGGCTGTGGGAATTGCCAAGGCAGTGAAACTGATCAAATCACCTGTGCAAAATAATGGAAATCCTGAAAACCTGACCTGGTGGGGGACCTTGAGGACTGGAGTTGAGAAACACTGGGTTAGGGTGATCCACTCTCTTTATTCGTCCTGTTTTACCATTATTAGCGAAAGTGAAAGAAAGAAAAATCCCACATTTTGGCTTGTCACCAGAATGGGGAATACAGGGAAAATCTTTCAATAGGTTCTGGTGACACCCCAGGATTCCCTAACTTTGGAGGGATATCCTCTCCCTTCTGGTTTTGGCTATGGGACAGGAAGTGAAGGAAAATCTCCCCAATTGGACACAGATTGGAAAATCTGACGGGGGGTTATGATACCCTCCCTTACTCTTTCCAAAAATTATGTTTTGCCTTTCTACTCTGTTAAGTAAGGGAATGCTAGAACCTCAGCCAGCTTTATATTGTTGTCTGTTTCAGTTTCAGGTTTTCCCTCACATCCTGTCTGGCAAAACATTGTCCCGGGAGCAGTAAGTGGGGAGAAAAACTGTCTTGGGAGCCCCAGATAGCAGAAAAACCTGACGGGGTTCCAGCCTTTCCCCATTCTATAGAAAAATACAAGTTTTTGGGTATAGATGCACTTGAAAGACACAAGTAGTTGTACAAACATTATGATTGTGGCTCTTTATGTAAACCAAACTAAATGTATATGGTCTTTAATGTGCTTTATGTTCAGTGTGGTCCAATTTGTTTTCTTTCAACATATTATTGTATATACTGTATTTCTTGTATATTCCAATGTTTATCCATTGTGTATCTAGCTCATCCTGTGTCAGTATTTACCCAAAGTGTTAGTGCCAAGAAAGATTTGCTATGTATTTTTATAGAGAACTTTTATTCATAATACGCTGCTGTGGAGACGGTACAGTTTTTTTCTTTTTTCACTGAATAATTGGTACGGATACAAATGTACTGTGTACCTCTGGTACATTCTGCCTCATACTGTCTTTGTCTAGACTGCCTCAAATGTTTATGGGAACTATGGTTTTAAGCAGTCCTATCACCTACATTCAATACAGAGCAAATAATACACCATTGCTAAAACATTCCACGTGATTTTTTAATGTCCACTTTTCTATTCATTCATTTCAATAAAATGGGTACAAGACAATACTATCATAATGTCATAAAATATACTTTGTGTTTAATACCAAATAAACGTTTTTTTTTTGTTTTTTTTTTGTTTTTTTTTTGTTTTTTTTTTACAGATTTTCTGGCTTTTTTATCTTATTACAATGAATTTTGTAAGCATGTATTTTAATATGATTTAATTCCTGAATGAATTGACAGGCAGGTGTTTACCAAAATCTGTAAACCATTATTGAAATACGACTGAATTGTTTCCTGTTAGTGGAGGAAAGATATATCCTGTGTGAAATATGTAGGAGTTTACTACAGTTCCTTTAAAAAAGAAAAAAAAATACCCTGGGAGCGGAAGCTAATTTTTGGTATGGGAGCTGGAGAAGTGCTTACTTTTTATTGCGTATTTTTCCTTTTCAGTTCATGACAGCTTAATTTTTTGCTCCTTTTTCAAGAACCTCACTGGTTTCCGGTCTCTTTTGGGTCTGGAGCAGATGACATAGGGTTAAGTACCTTTTTTACTGCTCTCTGTTGCATCTCCTGGAGATGGCTCTGTACCATATTATTATAAAGCCCAAAGATTTCTGTTTCAGAGCATGGGTGGGACGTGGTTTAAGTACATAACGGATGTATGACATCACAAGCCTGGGCAAAGCATCTGGCTTAAATTCCGGCTACTTTCAGATGACACTTGTGTCTTTTGGAGGACCCTGAATTGGACTGGCATAGTGGAGCAGGTGTCTGTTTTAAGCAGCATTGGGGCTAGTTCACAATGGCAGTTTATATGTCCAGATGGCAGAGATGCAGAGGATGCCTTTGGCCCAGTAAATAGGAATCGTGCCTCTCATTTTGTCTTTTTTCTTTGCTGGTTAGCTTAGTCTGTTCTTTGATTTTTCTAGTTATTTTCAAAAGACCAGAGAAAAAAGGGATTTTTAATAACAGCTTACCTGTAAAATCCTTTTCTTGGAGTACATCACGGGACACAGAGCGCATAGTCATTACATATGGGTTATATGGGTACCTTCAGGTGTGGACACTGGTGTAATCAACTTCACAGGAAGTTCCTCCCTATATAACCCCCTCCCACTGAGAGTGCTTTAGTTTTGTAGCAAGCAATTTCTCTGAGGTTACACAATGTTCCCAAAAAGAGGGGTGGGAGCTCTGTGTCCCGTGATGTACTCCAAGAAAAGAATTTTACAGGTAAGCTGTTATTAAAAATCCCTTTTTCTTGATCGTACATCACGGGACACAGAGCGCATAGTCATTACATATGGGATGTCCCAAAGCAATGCTCCATGAAGGGAGGGAGACCGTAAGGCCAAAAATAGCCAAACAGAAACTATATCAGGAGGTAAAATAGCTCCACCAACAGAAAAAAAGGGGGCGTGAACCGGGCCAGAGGATTCTATACTGCTGCCCGTAGGACCGCCTGCCCAAATGCTGCGTCCGCAGTCTTTGTGACGTCCAACTTATAAAATTTAGTAAACGTATGTACGGAAGACCAGGTTGCCGCTCTGCAAACCTGTGCCATAGAGATCTGATGGTGTGCCGCCCAAGAGGCACTCATGGCCCTCGTAGAATGGGCCTTAACTGATAAGGGCGGTGGAACGCGCTTCAGACCATAGGCCTGAAAAATCAGCTGCTTAATCCACCTAGCCAAGGAAGACTTGGCAGCCGGCTGACCCTTCTTGGGGCCATCCGGAAGAATGAAAAGCACATCTGTTTTCCGGATCTTTTCTGTAGCCTTGAGATAAACTCTCATGGCTCGGACTACATCCAAAGTATGAAGCAATCTTTCCTCTCTGGACTGGGGAGTAGGAAAGAAGGATGGTAGGACTAGGTCCTGATTCAAGTGAAAACTGGATATGACCTTAGGAAGGAAAGAAGGCTGAGGCCGCAGAACCACTCTGTCCTTATGCAGAATAAGGTACGGTTTCCTGCAAGACAAGGCTGCCAGCTCGGAGACCCTTCTGGCCGAAGCCATAGCCACCAAGAAAACCAACTTTCGGGTTAGCAGCACAAGAGGGATTTCTGCCAGAGGTTCAAACGGCTGCTTTTGTAAAGCTGACAAGACCAGATTTAAATTCCAGGGGCAGAGGGGAGCTCTAATAGGGGGATTTACATGCAAGACCCCCTGCAAAAAGGTTTTCACAAGCGAATGTGTGGCCAAAGGCCTTTGAAACCATATCGATAAGGCAGACACCTGCCCCTTTAGAGTACTAAGAGCCAACGCCAACCTGGAGGAATCGCAAGATCCTGTCAATAAAAAAACTTGCGAGGATGCCCTCCTTGAGACTCGCACCACTCCACATAGGTTCTCCAGACTCTGTAATAGATATTTCTAGAGACTGGCTTTCTAGCTTGAATTAACGTAGATATGACTTGGGCAGAGAGGCCTCTGCCCTTAAGAATTAGAGATTCAGCCGCCAAGCCATCAAATTTAGCTGCTGTGAAGCAGGGTGGTAGATCGGGCCCTGAGACAGCAGATCTGGGCGCAGGGGGAGTGGCCACGGTGCCCTTACTGACATCCTCACGATGAGTGCGTACCAAGCCCTTCTGGGCCAGGCTGGGGCCACCAGGATCACCGGCCTGCGCTCCACCCTGATCCTTCGTAGAAGGCGGGGAATCATCTGTAGTGGAGGGAACGCATACAGGAGAGAAAACTGGTGCCAGGGGCAAACCAACGCATCGGTCCCGTAGGCCGAGGGGTCCCTGGCTCGGGATACGAATTTGTCCAATTTCTTGTTGAATCTTGTTGCCATGATGTCCACATCGGGAACTCCGAATCTTTGGCAAATCTCTTGGAATACCTGGGGGTGAAGAGACCACTCTCCCGGGAGTAACTGTTGACGACTCAAAAAATCTGCTTGAGAATTGTCTATCCCTGGGATGAACACTGCTGAGATGCAGGGTACATGGGCTTCGGCCCATGCAAAAATTAGGTTTACTTCCCTTTGAGCCGCCAGGCTCTTTGTGCCCTCCTGGTGGTTTATGTATGCCACCGCCGTGGCATTGTCGGACTGTATCCTTACTGGCAGACCCTGCAGGGGGAGAGTCCAGGCGACCAGGGCCAACCGAACAGCTCTGATCTCTAGGACATTGATGGGAAGCAGACTTTCTGCCTATGACCACTGTCCCTGCTGGGTCCGTTTTCCTAAGATTGCCCCCCAACCTGTTAGGCTGGCATCTGTGGTTACTATTTTCCACGAGATGGGGCAAAAGGTTTTCCCTTTTGATAATTTTTGAGGGATCAGCCACCAGTACAGGCTGTGCCTGACTTCTGGAGAAAGAACTAATGGTCGGTCTAATGCCTGTATGGACTTGTTCCAAGCAGAGAGAATAGCTGCTTGCAGAATTCTGGTATGTATCTGGGCGTAGGGCGCTGCTTCGAAGGCGGCCACCATCTTCCCCAGCAGTCGCATGCATAGGCGAATAGTCGGCTTCTTTTTGCCTAAGACTATTTGAATCGTTTGAATCAACGACCTGATCTTCTCTTGAGGTAAAAATACCCTCTGGCATTCTGTATCTAACCGAAAGCCTAGATATTCCAACTGTCTTGTGGGTTGTAACCTTGATTTTTCTTGGTTCACAATCCACCCAAACTCTTCTAGATGCCGCACTGTGCGGACTACTGCATGATTGAGGTTGGAAGCTGAACTGTCGATAACCAGGAGATCGTCCAGGTATGCTAGGACCAAGATGCCTTCTGTCCTTAGGACGGCTAGTACCGGGGCTAACACCTTTGTGAATACCCGTGGAGCTGTTGCCAACCCGAAAGGGAGGGCTACGAACCGGTAATGACTTTGGTTTATCGTAAAACGAAGAAACTTGTGATGTGCTGGGTAAATCGGCACATGCAGATATGCATCCTTTATGTCTATAGATGCTAGAAAGTCGCCCTGATGTAGGCTGGCTGTCACTGAACGTATGGAGTCCATACGAAAGGTCTGAATCCTTAGAAAGCGATTTAGGCGTTTGAGGTCTAATATAGGCCTGACATCGCCATTTGGTTTTGGTATAACAAAAAGGTTGGAGTAGAATCCCAGACCCCTTTCTTGGGTTGGTACTTCTACAATTACTCCTTGGAGCAAGAGGCGATCCAACGCCTTTACGAGAGAGGCCCTCTTTAACGGGTCGCTTGGAAGACTTGACCCCTGAAAATGAGGAGGGGGGATTTCTCGAAACTCTAGTTTGTAGCCTGAGGCTACTACGGACCGAACCCAAGAGTCGGGAATTCTGGCCTTCCAGACTTCGGAGAAAAACTGAAGTCTTCCCCCCACCCAAGAGAGTGGGGGCGCCCCTTCATGAATCTGATTTGATGACTGGTTTAGCCGGCTTGCGAGACCAGGGCCTCTTGTTTGCCGCGGCTTGTCCCTGTGGGCGGCTATTAACTGCTGACCGCCCGGGAGGCCGTCGATACTGACGGGAAGTCGAAGGGGCCGAGCCTGCAATGGCCTGTCGTTTAAACGTGGGCCCACGCGGTCTTTTATTGACCGGTAAGGAAGTACTTTTTCCACTTGATATGGTGTGGATATATTTATCTAGGTCTTCCCCGAATAGTCTTCCCCCATGAAAGGGAAACCCTGCTAAAAGCTTTTTGCAGGGTGCCTCTGCTGACCAGTTCTTTAGCCACAAAAGACGACGCATGTGAACCATCAGTAGAGATGCACGGGATGCCTGTTGGATGGAGTCCTTAATAGCATCTACTGCAAAGCAGAGAGCCCTAGGGAATTCTGCTAATTCATGAGTATGCTGAGCCGGCATGTCCTTTAATATATGTTTTGCCTGATCCTTCAGGGCCTGACAAACACCAATGGCTGCTACTGCTGGCTGAACCATGGCACCTACTGAGGTGAAAGCTGCTTTCAGTAGGGTCTCGAATTTCTTGTCGACCGGATCCTTGAACATATGGACATTTTCAACCGGACAAGTCAGGGATTTATTCACGCAGGAAATGGCTGCGTCCACTGTAGGGAGAGCCCATTTCTTTACATATTCCTCTTCCATAGGGTAGAGAATAGAGAATCTTTTAGGAGGGACAAAGATTCTATCAGGTCGAGCCCAATCCTGGTAAATCACGTTCCGCAGAAGGGGGTGCATTGGAAAAGATGCACCAGTTAATGGAGCCTTTAAAGACCCCAATGAGGATACCTCCGGGGCTACTAGTTCTGGCACTGGAAGTTTAAAGGCAGTGCGAACCATATCTGTCAAAGACTGGATCCACAGGCCCTCCGCTTGAGAGGCCGAAAAATATTCATCTATAGTGGAATTTTCCCTGTCTGAACCGTCGGGACTTGGGTCTGCCTGATCCCCTTGTGGGTCCCGTTCCTCTGAAGAGGAGACCTCCGCATCTGAAAACCCCACACTGGGTGAGGGGGATCTAGCCCGCTTGCTACTTGGGCAAGGACGGGAAAGCAACGCAGTTAACCTTTTCTCTAGCCCACACATGGTGGCTGCTAGCATTTCTTCCGTCACGTAAACGGGAATGGGTGGATCGGGGGCCGCCTCTGCCCCCAGCACCCCCAATGGCTCTTGTACTATGCCACTCGGTGTCCTGACTGGCGAGGGTGGGGCCGTAGAAGCCTGGCCCAAATCCTCTGACCCCGATGGAGACCCCTTTTGCTTTTTGGCACCTTTAGCAGCCTTGGCTGGTCCAGATCCCTTTGGAGCCATTGTACAACCTTGGGTCACCCCTATAGCCAACACCTGACTGTTGCAGCTAGGAGTAACCAATATGAGGGCAGGTATGAGAAAAATGAAAAAGAACTAATTTCTCTCTTTTTCTTTTATATTTCTTTTTTTTTTTTTTTTTTTTTTTTTCAAAAAAATTTTTTATTTTTTTTTTTACCCGCCTGGGAGGTGGCAATACCGAGGAAACCTGTGAGTATTGACACACCAATGCCCGTTAGCCGGAGTCCAAGGTAGACTCAGATACTGCTGGATCTAAGGCTGAGTCCCTTTAAGCAAAAAAACTTTTTTTTTTTTTTTTTTTCTGGTCAATAGTGGACCTAAGTCCTAGACCTGAAGATCCACAAAACCGCCACTAGGTGTCCCTGTGTGGCCAAAAGACCCAGCTGCACGCTCTGTATCCTTTCTTCCTCTGCCTCCAGGAGGGAAAGACCAGCCAGAGAAAAGTTTTTCCTTTATACAGACCCTGACGCTGCTGGCCCGCCCCCCCCCCGACGCACGCCGACGCTATAAAAGGCGGCGTGCACGCGCACGATCGCGCGCACCACGCTGAAACCACATGGAGGTAGCAGAGCAGAGGAACAACATGGACCAGCGTTATGCAGCACCAACAGACACCAGGTAAGCACTAATCTTATTGTAGTGCACACACAGCGAGGAAGCTGTCCCCATGGGCTTCCTAAGAAACAGGAGTTTTTTACCAGCAATTTCCTCTTTAAAACATGTGGGGTTGCAGTATCAGTGTTAACAGGCAGACCTGGGGTGAGTAGAAAATATATAACTTACACAAGTATACATATATTTACATATTATCTGGGTAAACATTAGAATCCCATCCTGCCTCAACAGACATAGTGGAGATAGTGGCTGATGCCCCAGCATACTGTTAGCCAACCCAGAACCCCCAGGGGGATACCTACTGTCGAACCAAGTCCCGCAGGTTCCCTCTTACCTGCTCCACGCCGCAGGGTATTGCAAAATGCAAGAGGCCCAGCCTTCCCCCATCTCCGTGGGTATTGTCTTGGACCTTCAGGGACCGGGGTCCTGTGTTAAGGAACCCACACCCCTGGACCTATATAGCATCCTGGCATCAGTAGCGTTTAGTTCTTGGAAGAGACTAAGGCACTGGAGCCCAGAATCCAGCCCTCCAAGGAGAGGCATTATAGGCAAAACCCCACTCCAGCAGGGCCCGGGTACCGTACATCTTGGCTCTGAAGCACTTCGGACGGATCCGACTAGCTATCCTGGGTCCCGAGACCTCCGAGGGACAGCTAGACGTGACCAACACCTAAGACACTGGCGAAAAAACTAAAGCACTCTCAGTGGGAGGGGGTTATATAGGGAGGAACTTCCTGTGAAGTTGATTACACCAGTGTCCACACCTGAAGGTACCCATATAACCCATATGTAATGACTATGCGCTCTGTGTCCTGTGATGTACGATCAAGAAACCTGGCCTGCATTACAATCTAGCAGGACGTCTAGAAGGTGTGCTGTTTGTAGCATTAAGCTGTCAGATTCTTACAAGAAAAGTTTTTGTGTGTAAATTGCACTTAGATTGCAACATAGAAGGGGTTCCCTCACTTACAATCTATTATGGATTTTTGCTAAATCATGTCTGTCTTCCATGAAGGCATTTGTCGTTTCTTCTACAGTGCAGCCCCAGCAGAAGCCATGATGAACCCTTTCAGTCCATTTTTTTTTTTCTATTGAAAAGCCTGTGGCGTGCAAAACACAACCCAAAAACTTCACCCGGTGCAGGAAAAATGTGCACACACAAAGAGTGACACAAAAAACTGTGACGGGTGCATCGTCAAATAGTCCTCCAAGGAGAACTCAGCTCTGATCCCCCGGGGTGTTAGGCTCCTGGCAGGGAAAAGAGTATAGGAGTCCGAGCAGCCGAAACCACAAGGACCCCACTAAGGCCCATGCAGCCGAAACCACATGGCCTAACATCCTCAGAGGGACTGCCGAAGCAGAACCCTCCTCGGTGAGGCTCCCCCGAAGGGAGACCCCATGAGAGCAGGTGAACTAAGCCAAAAGGCCATGTCCACCTACTCCCAAGACTTTCAGAGCAAGCCCGAGGACCAGCACCCTACTCATCACACAAAAAGTGCAGGTGCACCAACATAAAAAGAAGAAACGTGACAAAACAAAAGAAAGTGGGGGAGAAGGAAGGTGGGAGAGGTGAGTGGAAAGTGATCAACGTGCAATACGTTGACCGACCCTTTCAGTTCATTGCAAGATGAAGAAAGTGAACAGATTTCTTACTACTCAGATATTTAATTGTTTGTTTTTGTTTTGCTGGAGGATGAGACTGCACCGGAAAACTAAGTGAGAAAAGAAAATCTCACTTATTTTTTTTCAGCTGAAGATACAAACCATTTACTTAAAGAAGTGTGGAGCAAAAACTTTATTGGGGCATTAGCTAAGTACCCCTGATTTATGTGTGCCCAGGGATTTTAAAGGGTATACGGTATTTGGCGCACAAGGGGGTTACGATCATAGGGCTAAGTCTTTTACAAAACGGCTAAAAGTCTAATTAAAGTCCAATGTGGAGTCAAAGGCAAACACTCTGTGGCTCAGTTTACACTCGCTGACTCCAAAGTCAGATCAAAGTAGCGCAGGAACATTTTCTGAAGTTGCAGCGACTTAAGTAGTGTCAATTGGAACAGCTCTCGTGTCCTGCAATTTTGGGCCTCAAAGTTGCATCCTAATGGCCCATACACACGATCCGAATATCAGACGAAAACGATCGTCCAATGATGGATCGTACGATTTTCGGATCGTGTGTACACTACTTTCGAGAGCCGATCACGACCGTTCATCCGATATTTTTCGATCGGACAAGCACGAAAATTTTCCTCGTACGATTTTCGTTTAGTCAGTACAGCCGTCGTCCGACAATACAATACAAATATATTACAACACGTGACATCACTGTCGTACGAGAATTTTCGTGAGTTTAAAAACCTATTTTTTTTTACTTGCGATTAATAAGCGAAAAAAGTTGTACGATCCATCGGCCGATATTCGGATCGTGTGTACGGGCCATAAGTTGCAGGAGTGTGAAACGAACCTTGGGGCCTGCTTTAACCCCTTCCATACAGGGCATTTTCACCCCCTTCCTGCCCAGACCAATTTTTAGTTTTCAGCGCTGTTGCACTTTGAATGACAATTGCGCGGTCAGGCAACACTGTACCCAAATTAAATCATTATGTTTTTTTCCCCACACAAATAGAGCTTTCGTTTGGTGGTATTTGATCATCTCTGCGGTTTTTATTTTTTGCGCTATAAACAAAAGAGCGACAATTTAAAAAAAAACACAATATTTTTTCCTTTTTATTTAATACATCTCACAATATTTTTTTAAAAAAAAACTTTTTTCCCCTCAGTTTAGACCGATACGTATTCTACGTATTTTTGGTAAAAAAAAAAACGCAATAATCGTATATTGATTGGTTTGCGCAAAAGTTATAGCGTCTACAAAATAGGTGATAGATTAATGGCATTTTTATTTTATTTTTTTTTACTAGTAATGGCGGGGATCTGCGTTTTTTTTTTTGTGACCGTGACGTTGCGGCGGACATATCGGACACTTTTGACACATTTTTGGGACCGTTCACATTTACACAACGATTAGTGCTATAAAACTGCACTGATTACTGTGTAAATGTGACTGGCAGGGAAGGGGTTAACACTAGGGGGCGCTGAAGGGGTTAAAATGTGTCCTAAAGTATGTTCTAACTGTAGGGGGAGGGGGACTCACATGGGGAGGAGATCGATGTGTGTTCCTCTGTACTGGGAACACACATCAGTCTCCTCACCGCTGACAGGAGGTGGATCTGTGTGTTTACACACACAGATCCACACTCCTGACGTGTTTGCCGGAAATCGCGGGTGCCCGGCGGCAATCACGGCCGTCGGGACCGCGCGCCCTAGAACGCCGTGAAGACTGGACGTTGTGCAACGTCCAGTCTCATCGGCGAGGGGATCGCCATGACGCGATTCCCCTATGGGCTGGTAAGGAAGGGGTTAAATCTGTGGCTGCTATCCAAGAGTTAGAGGTAAACTCTTAAAAAAAAAAAAAGAGGATTCAAGCAGAAAAAGGGAAGCGCCATCTAAGTGCGACAGACCAACAATTTTTATTTGGCTCAAAAATTGGCAACTCGCATGTTAAAAACAGCAACTCGCTTTTTGAAAATAGGAAAACACCATTGTCGTTCTGGTCCCAGGTTCCCACTGTGTACCAGGCAGCCACCACTGGGTCTGTGTAGATCAGGGGTCTTCAAACTGCGGCCCTCCAGTTGTTCAAGAACTACAATTCCCATCATGCCTAGTCATGTCTGTGAATGTCAGAGCTTTACAGTGCCTCATGGGATGTGTAGTTCCGCAACAGCTGGAGGGCCGTAGTTTGAGGATCCCTGGTGTAGATATTGTAGCAGCCAGAACGTGGAAGAGTAATGCAATCCAGCTTGGAGCGCACCACCGCTGCAGGGGCGAAAGTGATGTCAATCCTGGGGCACAGAGCGGTGTATGAGCAAGACTACGCATTACGGAGAATGTGCTCCTTCCTCAGGCCATTGGCATAGACACACTCATGCACCACTTTGTGCCCCAGGATTGACGTCACTTTCATCCCTGCACCGGCAGTGTGCTCCAAGCTGGATTGAATTGCTCTTCTGCTTCCTGTCTGGTTGCTACAGCAGTGGTCACCAACCGTGTCTTCAGAGACCAATAACATACATCACAGGTGATATAATTTGCTTCTCAGTGATTCCAGTATTCTAATCTGTATCTCCCCAAGGTAATGCATAAAATCTGGTCTGTTAGTGGGCCCTGGGGACAAGTTTAATTACCACTGTGCTACAGTATCTACACAGACACCACAGCGGTGGCTGCCTGGTACACAATGGGAACCAGGAACTGGAACGACAGAAGTGTTTACCTGTTTTTGATAAGAGTTAATTATTTTATTTATTTTTTAACATGTGAGTTGCCAATTTATGAGCATATTAAAAAAAATGTTGGTCTGTTGCACTTAAATAGTACTTCCCTCTTTCTGCATGCATCTGACGGTGTCACCACTGAAGTTCCAATGAGGAAAATGACAGATGAAGCACAGCAATCACCACAGGCCTCTCATTCTGCAGCTTTTCTATTCATAAAGTGTCCTGAACCCTTAAAAAAAAAAAAAAAGACATCCTGTGATTGACAATGGACCTCATCATCGCCTCTTGGCCAGTCGCAGAACACTATGCATTCATTCTGAATGAAGGCATACTTTCTTAGTAATGTCCCAGTAATATTTTTGCCCACACTCCAGCTTTATATTATAGATTTTGCCAAGAATGAGGAAAAGGTACAACTGTCTATTGAAAACAGCATATAGAGGACAAAAGGGGGAAAATATTTTCTGTACATAACAAAATCTCTATGAAAAGTGTAAATTGTCTAAATCTAAGCCAAAGTCCTATAAACATAGATACCCATTTGCTGAGGTTCAATTATCCAACATGATTAAAAGTGCCCTTTAACAATATGGGATCATTTAATGGATTCTGAGGATAGAAAGGGTAAGGGCCAGTTCACACCAGACAGTGCTTTTTTTTTTTCTGTACTAACAATGCATGCACAATATTTTCCATGTATTCCAATGGCTCTAGTTCACACCATGCAGTCAGGTTCCGGTGCAGAAACGGACTGCGTGGTGTGAACTAGCACTAAAGATATTCTGGAAAATACATGGGAGTCCACCACAATGACATTTAGACCCATCAGCAAGGGCCACGTGTGTCTGAATGAAACAACTTCAATACTATTTAATTTCAGATACTCTGAAGGACTATGTCCTGGCTTCTCTTTCAGTTTTATTGATGGCTGTAGATTATTTCTGTGAGGACTTGGCAGATGCAGTTCAGAGAATGGCAAGAACGGCGGTCATCTCAAAATACAGCCAGAAGGGGCCATCTGGCCTAAAGTTTGAGTTGCTGTGCCACTGGATATAAATATGCCTAGCTCCAGCACCTTTGCAAAATACTACAAACTAGTCTCCAATGATGCAGATCTGGGGTTTAGTCATGGCATCTTGTCTTAAGCCTCCAACCCTCAGGTGATATCTGTTATATCTTGTGTCATTTACATGTGGAGATGGGTCTTCATATAAAAAGCTTGGAAGCCTCCATAAACCTCTCCCCCACAAAGTCTCAATAAAAAGTACCTGTCACTTCCTAAAGAATCCTGATTTTAAAATGTTATGTGAAAAATGTCAAAATTGCCAAAGTAGGCAAGTGGTTAAAGCTGATCTCCAAACTCAACTATTTATGGCATTACACAGGTGCGCTATATTAACTGTATGTAGCCTCAGCTGCAGTATACAGCGCTGTGTTCTGGCAGCAAGACGCTGCTCATCCATTCACAGGAAGGTTGTTATTCTATGAATACAAAGCTTCCTCTGGCTAAGGGGAGATCATGAAATCCGTCTGCCTCAGCCGATCAGAGGAAGCTTTGTATTGATTCATAGAAACAAAGCTTCCCATGAATGATTGAGTGGTTCTCAGCCCAACTCTATCTTGTTCCAGGAGTGAGACTGGAAGCCCCCATCTCACTGCCAGAACACGTATTTTATGTAACTGACGTTACACACACAGGTAATACAGCGTGCCCAGCCAGTGTACCTGCTAGTGCAGTAAATGGTCTGGTATGGTATGTAAAAGATGCATTAAACTTGGGGCTCTTTCACACAGGCGGTCTGCCCGACGGACTCTGCTGAGCAGGCAGATGACAAGTCGGTCTCTGCTCACTGTGCTGAGATGGACCTGTCTGAACGTTTTCATCCAATCTGATCCTCCAGACGGAAAATAGGGTGACCATCCGACTGAATTTCACAGACCGCACGCGCCGGATCGGATATCAGCGGACATGTCACCACAGACATCTGCCGTTCCATAGGAGGCTAAAGGAGGCTCCGATCAGGTCCGCCTGTAAAACTAACAGGTGGACCTGATCAAAAAGCTTGTGTAAAAGGGGCCAGTGATCAGCTTTAAGCTATATGATTAATTGGGGACAAACATGTTCAGTATTAGGAGCAACAAGCTTAATCTAGTGGCCAGTATTGCTCAATGCCACTTTATTAATCTTTTAATGGGTGATTTGAGTAAATTACATGAAATGTCCATACAGGGAAAAGAGTGGGAAGGGGAAACTGAGGCGCTGCAATAAATCTTAAAGCGGAAATTCCACTGTCCCCCCCCTACATTTGGCACTTTTATTCGGGGAGGGGGGGATGACAAGTACCCGCTTCCCCACTTCTAACCTGATCAGATCAAATTTTGGCCAGAAGACTGTGGGACCATTTGCAAAGCAGTGTATGTTAGTAGTTTTTGTACATTTTCTTAGTTTAAACATTTGATATGATTTCTTTTGTGAATAAAACATGAGTTTATGAGATTTGCAAATCATTGCATCTGTTATGTAGGTTTTATACAATTTTAGGGGAATTGGGTTTGTATACTGGCGGCCTTATTCATTTCCAAGCAATTGATCTTAACAGAAAGAAGAGTTAGGCTTGGTTCACATGAGTCACATGCAACTCATAGAAGGGGTCCAGTGCATGCTGCTTCACCTTTCAGGTCCAATTTCAGCACAAATTTTGGGCTGAAACAGACCGAAAGACACTTCGTGTTTGTGCAAAATGCACCACACCCGCTGCAGAGATATGTGAACTGGCTCCATAGAAAGGCGGTCAAATTCTCCTGCTATTGTGATTTGGATGCAGTATTCCACATCCAATTTGCAATGATGCAAGCCCAGCCTGAAAGACAGAAGAGAAAATACTAAGAGGGAGACCCCTGCTAAGTTTAAAGTGCTCACCACTGACAGCGTAATGTATCATCTACTGCAGAGGGAACTGCTATACAGAATGGATACAATATTGCAACCTGTGATAATGTCTGAATTACAGCTTTAAAAGTAAAAATAAGAAAATCAAAATCCACTAACAGCAGCAATCCAGTTGGTGCAAGAATATCAGCCTGGATTCCTTGCCCTTTTACTTCTTTATAATACAAAGCAAATAGCCTAAAGACAGACAATAGTAGCATGAAGAAAATGTCTAAAATGTACAAACATTTTATTATACACAATAAACTAAACACAATAACAATAATACATATGATGTTTATCCAAACGCTTGTAAGAAAACATATATAATGAATAAAATCATGTACAGCTTATTATTTACACACTGATCAATTTACAACGGAGTTCAAAGGTTCTGCTCTGATGTTTCCCAAATCCAGCGAAGAATCCGTCTCCTCATCTATTTCTCCAATGACCGCTCTGTAGTGAGTGATGGAAAAAGTTAAAGCAGAAAATTCTTATCAATATTCAATTAGTATCTTCCTGTGAAAGATGGTGTGCTATAAACAAGACAATTGTCATTGTACTGCCCAGGGTGCTACCCCATTCTGTACATCATGTACTAAAGGTTACCAAATCTCATGACACCCTACTGACTATGATCACTACATCCACACTAAAATCACACCCCCTCATTTGTAGCCACATCCACAAGCCCCACCCCACTTTTAACACTCCCTGCAACAATTTGGCATGACATTTTGGAACAAAAATCAGGCAGACATGGAAGGCCTAAAAATCAAAAAGATAAGGTGTTATGTGTAGAGATGATGTGGCGTGTGCTATGCATGCCTTGGACAATTGTGGATAAGGTAAAATTGTGGTAACAGTGAGAGGGTCCTAAAGAGGGCATGGTTAAATAAAATCTGAGCCTACTCCTCTATGGCTCAGGAGTATGTAAAGCACAGAGTGCAAGGGTCAGAAATATGCAACATACAGGCCAGTGTACAGTATAGCCAAAAACGACCCCCTCCTCCCTGTGTAAATCCCCAAAGTTAACATTCCAAGGCCCTCCATCCCTCCCAAGTCCTCCTCAGTACAGATCCCTCAACAAATTACCCACAATGCAGACCTCTCCTAAACCTTCTTTTCCCCCAGTACACATTTCTTCCACCCCCCCACCTTCCTCCGCCCTGGTCTGAAAATGCCAGCAATCGCAGTGCATATGGCACTAAAGTACCAAAAGTTAAAATAAATAAAGTCTGGTGGTCACGGTGTCAGAACGCAGGGCACCCTGCAAGAGATACATGCTCACTGCACTAGCAACAAATTTGATGGCCAAGGACAACTCCAGGATGATATTACCGAGTGTGCCTGGCAGTTCATAACAAGCTAGTGTCTACATGGAAGAGGATGGTGGGGAGCACTGCAAGTAATCAACAGACAGTGTAGTACATAAAGCTTTTTTGGCTGTTTTGCAGCAACCGGCCCATTTTCGGCCCGTTAGACAGAAGCTGGTCTTATGACCAGCTTCTGTTAAACAGTCATGTTGGAAAATCAGCATCCAATCAGCCAATGGCTGCTAGCACCGATCAGTGTGTTCTGGTGGAAGGACAGTCCCCATGTCAGAACACAATAGCACCATGGAGGAGATCGCTGCACTAACATCACTAAGTTAGTACAGTGATCTGTCCATTTTTTTTCCCCCGTTCAGCCCACTGGGTTGAACATTTAAAAAAAAAAAAAAAAACACATCTTGTGTGTACCCCCACATTACAAACAGTTTCAAAAGTTGTATAGGTAAACATACAAGATTAATACAACATTTTAAAATCACAATACATACACATTATCTCCTCGTACAATGTATAGTCCCAGTACTACTTGCTCTACTCCTTGTGAAGAGCTGAATACTCGCTCATGGCTCTCGTCCAAAATTAGGTTTATCGTCTGATCAAAACCCTTGAGTGTTCCCTTGAAAGAAATAAAACAAAATGATAAAGTACTTGCATATGAAATACACATTTAAGGAATACACAGGCCGACAACTGCCATTGGTTGGAGTCCCTTAAAAGAAGCATGCAGCAAGTGAAATCAGAACTGCTGCTGGTTCTAAGTCAATAAATAAAGCATTATGAAATGGATTACAGCCAGGCAATACTTTCAATGGGAGTTAACAATGACATCCCACATGCCTCTCTCAGTACAGATCGCCTTTTAATTTACACTGATTGACGAAAGAAAAAAAAAAAAAAAGTGTAAACCGTGTACATTGAACCTTTGATTTGGGAAGTGGGGGGGCTTATAAATAATCAACCTAAGCAGGACAAAGTGCAAGTTAACTGTTAGTGAACTTGTACTACGTTACTCACCAGGTCCTGGGTGCAGCCTGCTATGTTAAATACTTACCTGGACAGGAAGGTACAGTAAAGATGGCTATAGCCATGATAAAGGCGAGTATTAAACATAGCAGACTGCACTCAGAACTAGTGCCCAATTAAATATAGTATAAGTTCAATAAAATGGGTCAATTTATAAGTGATTAAAGAATAAGTTCACCTTTGGGAATATGTTTCACCTGTTTTTAGGGTGCAACATGTTCCTATTGCTGCAGTCACTGTCCGCTGCTCTCTCCCTGTGACAGCAGTATAGGGAAAATTCAAGTTGGACTTACCGGTAACTTGTTTTCCAGGAGTCTTTCAGGACAGCACATTGAGAGATAGTGACTCCACCCTCGCTAACAGGAAACACCTTCTACTTCCTCCCTAACACACCTCAGTTGTCTCAGAGAACCTCCGGCCCCAGCTGGAACATATAAACACATACGTTAGTCACAGCATGGTACATTAAACCAATAGGGCGGGTCGTTGCTGTCCTGAAAGACTCCTGGAAAACAAGTTACCAGTAAGTCTAACTTGAATTTTCCCAGGTCGTCTTTCAGGACAGCACATTGAGAGGATAACAGAGACTTAACTTTAGGGTGGGGCAACAGCCTGTAGGACTCTTCTGCCAAATGCTGGTCATTGGCAGATGTGAGGTCCAAACTGTATTGCCGCACCAAGGTGCGGAAGCTTAACCATCTCGCTGCTTTGCCGATTTGCTTAGGGGTGGCATCAGCTCTCTCTGCCCATGTGGCTGCAAGTGCTCCTGTTGACTGAGCACCGATTCCTACTGGTGGCACCACGTCCACGTGATTGAAGGCTTCTCGAATGGATAATCTCCACCATTTAGCCAAGGTACCTTTTTAAAACTTGGCAACCCAAAAAAGAACAAATAGAACGCGTCCGAGGCTCTTTGTTATTTTGAGATAGCATAACAAAACCTCTTCTTTTTTTTAAAAGAAAAACATCTTTCGCCCCTGAGGGATTTGCACAGACGGTAGGCAGCACAATATCCTGGAAGGAATAACTGCTGCCCTAGGAAAATTTTGAATCTGTTCTTGGGACAATTCAATCCAAGAATAAAGACGGATAAGGTTCCTTTATAGACAGAGTATGGAATACCCTGATCCTGCCCGCTGAAGTTATGGCGACCAGGAATAAGCTGTAAGGTAAGATCTCTAAGAGATGCGTCTTTCCTGCCATAGATTCTAAATACTCGCAACAGATTTTGTTACGAGAACCCCTGATTTGAGCCATTCTAGGCCTCGAAAGGGCTTAGAAGAGACCGGGTTACCAGTGGTCCCCTAGGAACACTATCGAAGCAGATATCTGTACTTTAATGTACTGACTGCCAGACCTTTATCTGCTCTCTCCTGAAAGAATTCAGGAGCTCAATAGGGTCTTGGTTAGACGAGTCACACCAGGCCGTATACATTTTTCACGCCTTTGTGCCCAAAATCCTCGTCACTTTCTACCTGCTTTCCAGTAGAGTAGAAACTAAACGCTCTGAGCTGCCTTTCAGATGCCAGGCTGCAAGGGAGAGACTGGACCCATCTGGATGGCATACGGGGCCCTGCACTGACAGATCCTGTCAGAGGTGGATGCCGCCATTCTTAGGACCGTCGAGAACCAAGCTCTCTTGGGGCAGTACGAGGCGATCACGAAGACTGGTACCTTTTCCCTCCGAATCCTCCTTAGCACTAGGGGGGGGATTAACTGGACCGGGGGGAACGCGAGGCACAGGTGAAACCACCAAGGATGCGTCAGAGCGTCAATTCCTATTGACCCGTCCAGTCTGTTTTTGGAAAAGGAATTGCAAAAAACCTGAGAGTTTTCCCCCTTGAGGCAAACAAGTCCACCTCTGGATGACCCCACTTGTTGGAAATTTCCACAACAGATCTCCGGGTTCAGAGACCACTCTGCTTCCCAAACCTGATGTCAGCTCAGGTAATGCGCCACCCTGTACAGGGACTTTAAGAGTATCGCTTATAGGGACCGCAAAATCTTTCCCACTCAGAGAAGCACTTTTGCCACAAGAATCTGCAGAGGTCTGCTTCTTGCGCCCCTTCTGGTTAGGTATACCACTGATGTGGCATAGTCCGTTGACACCTGAATATGGTGATTTAGTAGACCCGGAACAACTCTGTTAGAGTCAATCCAATCGGCTTTGGCTCTCTCCAGTCTGAGGATCGCTTCACTGGAAAAGGACCACTCCAGATCCTTTGAAGGCTCTCCTGATCTTTCCACCCATAGAGAGACCTCTTCCGATGGGATTTTATCCGAGAGTCCAGGGACAGACCGTGACCCCATGATCTCAGGGGAAAGGTCTGTATTCACCTGAAATGTAGTCTTGCCCAGAATGAACGGCATTGTTGACGTCAGAACTCCTAATGCCAACCTCGCCTGCCTTATAGCCATCGGCTGGTTGGACTGTAGTCCATCGCCCAACACTTGTCTCGTCCCCAACGGGGGAGAGGGCCGCGTGCCATGGTCGGGCGCCCTCTGACTTCCTGGGGTGGCCGCAGGTGGCTCAGGAGGGCGGGTGGGCCCAGGACAACGCTGTGTCCTGAAAAAAAACTGGCCCCTTTTCTCCTGTGGGAGAAACGTTTTCCGGTTTACCGAATCTACCTGGTAACCCAAGTGAACGGACTTCCTGAGATGGAACTAGGGATTATACCTGAAGGTTTACAAACCAGCACAGTGATTCCAAGTAACTTCTCGCCCTGAATAGATCGTTCGGTAACATATCTTTCCATGGGGCGAAAAAAACAGTCATCTAGGTAAGCCCACTGCAATACCCTGTAGACGAAGTGGACTAGGGCTTCCGCCACCACCTTGGTGAGAAAAATATGAGGCGATGATGACAGTCCGAATAAGAGGGCGCCCTGAATTTAAGGTGACAAACCATTCCCACTACACTTTACTGTCAACCCTCTGGACTGAGGGGAGGTAGGGATGCATAGGTACGCGCCTCAAGACACCATAAAACAGTCTGGAATCAATAGATTCCTGACCAAAAGAAGTTGAATCTATCTTGAACCTTCTGTATCTGACAGATTTGTTTGGAGGCTTCAAGTTTAAGCTTATTTTGCACTTTTCCGTAGGCTTCTCTACCAGGAAGAAGTGAAATAGCATCCCAGTCTGTTGAATCAGCTCTCTAAATGAGACTGCATGGCCCGGGTTTATGACTGGATCTTTTTTTTTTGGCATTTATAATCAAAACCTCTCTTGGAGGGGTCTCAAAACACGTTGGAAACCACTCTTTATTTCTGGCGCAGATTCCCAGAGTCTAGAGGGGAGAGTTGCCGTCCCATCCCCTAGGACATTTCAACTCTTTGGTCCAGTGAGCATTCCTGGCAAACCTGCATAAATACTGCCCTATCGTCAGCTCAAGGATCTCACAGGTAGTTGAAAGGCAGCACCCGAACAGGGACCTGAACCCTGGACCCTCCGAGTAAAAATATGACGCTCTCCCGACTGAGCTATCCAGGCTCTCGAGAGCTCTATGACATAACCCTGGGCAAGCGTGATCAGAATTTACTGACTGGATGTTACCGCTGATCACTGCGGAAGGAACCTTTGAAGGCCTCCACCTACCCGCCCTGCTGAGTCCTTGGGAATTCTCGGCTTGCGTAGGAAGATGGGCAAAGATTCCCCCTTTCCATTTGACTTGCTGCGCAGTCCAACTCTTCCTGCCTCCTTGGGCTTTGAATCTTGAGACCTTTGAGGCCGAAAAAAAAAAAAAAAACAGGCTTTTTTTGAAAAGATTTTTCCTTTCAGCTGACCCGTCTAGGATGCTTCCTAGTTCCGGCCAAAAAAATCTCCCAAAAAGAGAATCCTGCAAGCTTTAAACCTTCAGAAGCTGCATCACCTGGCCTCAGGTCTTTAACCACCCCGCCCTTCTCGCCAAATTAAATCAAGGCTGTGGCCTCTCAACCTCTTACGGTAATTGCTTCAGCTGAAGCATCAGCTAAATAAACCACTGCAGAGGATAGGGCGGAAAAGGAGTCCTTGTTTAGGTAAATCCACCACCATTAACTGGATAGTTCAACCCTCCAAGCTTCTAGCTGCACATGTTGCGGCCATAGCGGGTTTCAATTTACTCATGATCGACTGCCATGGGTTCTTTTGGAAAAAATACGATCCATGCGTTTGTCCATAGGGTCTTTTTAGAACCCCCAAGTCCTCAAAAAGGTAGATCAGAGGACCCGGACACCTGAGCCACACTGTAGAGTGATCTCCTCAAAAGGGAATCAACATTTATGGGTTTTCTAGAAACAGGCTTTTCCTCTGGATTCTGCCGGCTCTGTCTGCCCATTGGCGTCAGAAATCTGAGTAGATCGGGCATGTCCTGCGCTTTGCTCATTTGGATCTGCATACATGCGGACATATGTACTTAGAACCTTACTGAAAAAAATGGTTCTAAGCAACCATGCACCTCTCCCCGGGATAAACCCTGACTCCTCACTACAGGGAGTGCAGAATTATTAGGCAAATGAGTATTTTGACCACATCATCCTCTTTATGCATGTTGTCTTACTCCAAGCTGTATAGGCTCGAAAGACTACTACCAATTAAGTATATTAGGTGATGTGCATCTCTGTAATGAGAAGGGGTGTGGTCTAATGACACCAACACCCTATATCAGGTGTGCATAATTATTGGGCAACTTCCTTTCCTTTGGCAAAATGGGTCAAAAGAAGGACTTGACAGGCTCAGAAAAGTCAAAAATAGTGAGATATCTTGCAGAGGGATGCAGCACTCCTAAAATTGCAAAGCTTCTGAAGCGTGATCATCGAACAATCAAGCGTTTCATTCAAAATAGTCAACAGGGTCGCAAGAAGCGTGTGGAAAAACCAAGGCGCAAAATAACTGCCCATGAACTGAGAAAAGTCAAGCGTGCAGCTGCCAAGATGCCACTTGCCACCAGTTTGGCCATATTTCAGCACTGCAACATCACTGGAGTGCCCAAAAGCACAAGGTGTGCAATACTCAGAGACATGGCCAAGGTAAGAAAGGCTGAAAGACAACCACCACTGAACAAGACACACAAGCTGAAACGTCAAGACTGGGCCAAGAAATATCTCAAGACTGATTTTTCTAAGGTTTTATGGACTGATGAAATGAGAGTGAGTCTTGATGGGCCAGATGGATGGGCCCGTGGCTGGATTGGTAAAGGGCAGAGAGCTCCAGTCCGACTCAGACGCCAGCAAGGTGGAGGTGGAGTACTGGTTTGGGCTGGTATCATCAAAGATGAGCTTGTGGGGCCTTTTCGGGTTGAGGATGGAGTCAAGCTCAACTCCCAATCCTACTGCCAGTTTCTGGAAGACACCTTCTTCAAGCAGTGGTACAGGAAGAAGTCTGCATCCTTCAAGAAAAACATGATTTTCAAGCAGGACAATGCTCCATCACACGCGTCCAAGTACTCCACAGCGTGGCTGGCAAGAAAGGGTATAAAAGAAGAAAAACTAATGACATGGCCTCCTTGTTCACCTGATCTGAACCCCATTGAGAACCTGTGGTCCATCATCAAATGTGAGATTTACAAGGAGGGAGAACAGTACACCTCTCTGAACAGTGTCTGGGAGGCGGTGGTTGCTGCTGCACGCAATGTTGATGGTGAACAGATCAAAAAACTGACAGAATCCATGGATGGCAGGCTTTTGAGTGTCCTTGCAAAGAAAGGTGGCTATATTGGTCACTGATTTGTTTTTGTTTTGTTTTTGAATGTCAGAAATGTATATTTGTGAATGTTGAGATGTTATATTGGTTTCACTGGTAAAAATAAATAATTGAAATGGGTATATATTTGTTTTTTGTTAAGTTGCCTAATAATTATGCACAGTAATAGTCATCTGCACACACAGATACCCCCCTAAAATAGCTAAAACTAAAAACAAACTAAAAACTACTTCCAAAAATATTCAGCTTTGATATTAATGAGTTTTTTGGGTTCATTGAGAACATGGTTGTTGTTCAATAATAAAATGAATCCCCAAAAATACAACTTGCCTAATAATTCTGCACTCCCTGTAGAAGGAACATGGGAGTGACCTTTCCTGAGAGGTGAAGGCCCGAGTTGTGGAAGGGAAACTAAGAGTCACGAGAAGTTTGAATCGTGGCAAAAAGTTATTTCTTTACGGAGGTAATCAGCTGTCCTACATAGGGGTTGATTCCTCCCGAATAAAAGTAATGCATGTGCTGCATAGAGCCTTCTTACAGTTCTCACCCATGTACCTGGGGAGAAGAAAGAAAGCAGGGGAATCCTTAATGAGACCCAGTCCCAATAAATGGACCCCCCCCACATGGGTGCACTAGGAAAGAAATGTGCCCAATCCAGTGCCCAGACAGGCCCCTTGCCACTAGGGGGATTAGAAAAAGGGAGACCGGAAAGCAAAAAAGATACAGGTAAGGGATAAAAAATACAGGCAGACCTAAACTGCTGCCTCCTACCTAGCCCTGCTGGTGCCTGTCCCACCGCTGTAACTTCTGCTACCTCCACTGCAGATGAACAGCGCATCACTGTGGCTCACACACCGTTTCCGGACTCCAATAGTGCCGCTGCACCGGACCAGAAATGGGAAAAAGGCCCCAGCCTCTGTCCTGCCTCTTCCCCCAGCGGTCACACCGAAAATGACGTTTGCGCTAACCCGGCGACCTGCTGTACCAGGCCACCGAGTGTTTCTGGCTCTCGCCGAGCACAAAGGGGGAAGAGGAGCCCGCTGCCGTCGGGTAGGTAGGGGAGGACAGACGGTCTCAACTGGAGAAAAGGTATGAGGGAAGCCGTCTCCCAGGAACACCCGAGATATTTTACTCCCCTCACAGAAGATGTTCCCTCTAGGCCGGAGGAAATACAACAACTGAGGTGTGTTAGGGAGACGCCTCCCTTTAAAGATCTGGAGGAAGTAGAAGGTGTTTCCTGTTAGCGAGGGTGGAGTCACTATCTCTCAATGTGCTGTCCTGAAAGACGACCTGGGAAAAATAGGATTTTTGTACTCACTGTAAAATCCTTCTCTGACGGACACAGCTCAATTAATTCTTGACAGTAGGGTTATGTTCCGTCTATCAGGAAGGCATGTTAAAAAGTTAAAAAAACATGTAACACGGCAAAGCCGAACAGTCCTGCCCAGGGGGCGGTCCCTCTGGCTAAAGCCCCTCATCCTGCAGTCAGCAGCTCAGTTCGTCAAAAAGCATTCCAAACCGAAAAAAGGAGTGGTGGGTACTGTGTCCATCCATGGACTTCAGAGAAAAGGATTTTACGGTGAATACAAAAATCCTATTTTCTCTTTTGTTCATTGACAGACACAGCTTCTTGACAGTAGGGACATCCCCAAGCAGTGTCAAAAAAACAAGGGGTGGCACAGCAAATAAACCAACTTCCACCCAAAAGCAGAGCTCCTCAACGGAGGAATTACAACCTTAAACACCTAAGCCTAAAACTGCAAAACTTTGTGGCTATAGCAAGCATCCAAGATGCACTCACATCAACCTTGTAACATTTTGTGAAAGTGAACGAACAACCAAGTCGGCACCTTACACACCCGTGAGACAGACACTTGATGTCAGAAAGCCCAGGAGTCCCCTATTGCCCTGGTCGAATGCGCCGTGACAGGAAAGGGAGGTGCCTGCCCCTGTAGGGCAGAAGTCTGAATCACGATCTGTCTGATCCACCGAGGAATTGGTGGCCGACGAGACCAACAGGCCCGTCTTTGGACCAGCCACTGACAAACAGTGAGTCTGACCTCCAAAACGGAGCCATAGCAGAGAGATACACCCGCAGAGCTCGGACCACGTCAAAGGAATGTAGAGGGATGCGACTGTGGAGGACACAAGGATGGAAGCACTATGTCCTCATTAGGATGAAGGGCCAAAACAACCTTCGGAAGGAAGGCTGCAGGCGTATCCTTGTGGAGGATCATGTAGGGGGACTTGCGAGACAAGGCCGCCAATTCAGAAACCCTCCTGGCAGATGTAATGGCCACCAGAAAGGCCACCTTCTGAGAGAGCGTCAAAATAGGGATCTCTGATGTTCTCAAAGGCAGGTTTCTGAAGTACTGAGAGGACCAGATTCAAGGGTCGTCGAAAGAAAACAGCCAAGGCTGATATCTGCCCCTTAACCTCCCTGGCGGTATTCACGTGTGTGGCACGGGGTGAGATTTTCAAGCTACGATCGGTAACCCCGTGCCACACACGCGTTTACCTCGCTGGATGCAGAAAAAAGTTTTCTTACCTTTTCTCTGCGATCCAGCGATGAATCCCCGCAGTACTCGGCGGCCGGATGTCCGCCTGATTCTGTGTGTTCCTCCGATTCCCTTCCCTGCGAGCGTCGCGACGTAGGGGGGGGAACGGCGCCAAATTCAAAAATGCAAACAAACACTATACATACAGTACACTGTAATCTTATAGATTACAGTACTGCATGTAAAAAATACACACCCCCCATGTCCCTAGTGGTCTGCCCTGTACACTACATGTCATTTTATATAATAAAAACTGTTCTTTCTCCCTGCAAACTGTAGATTGCCCATAGCAACCAAAAGTGTCCCTTTATGGCAAAAATTGTATTAGAGCAGCTAAAAAACTGCGATAATAAATCAGAATCACTTGCAGAATTTAGCGATAGCGATTTATGGGGAAATTCGTCATAAAAAAAAAAAAAAAATGACAGCAAAAATTCTGCAACTGAGCAAATTTCAGTGATTTTGATTTGATTACATTATTGAATAATTTTTACTATAATTATATTATCATTTGTGATAATTTTTTATAATTATTTATTATATTATAATTTTTAATTAAAAAAAAAAAAAAAATCATACCCGGGATGCCTATTAGACTCTTGTTTGGATAGATTTCCTAAGAATTACAAGCCTACAGTATAAAACGCCAAATTCCCTTGCAAATAATGGTACCGCTTTTAGCACCTAAAATCTTAAAGAATCATACCGCCAGGGAGGTTAATGGTGCTTAGGGCACGTTTGTGATCCACTCCATGCTGTAAAAACATCAGTATCCTAGAAACTGTATAAGCTTGTGGACGACACTCCATCTCCTCACACATGGAGATGTAAGCCTTCCACATGCGATGATAGATCTTCCAAGAAGATGACCTCCGTGCCCTCAGCATGGTGGACAGACAGACCTCGGCCCCTCAGTACCTGACTTTCAACAGCCATGCCGTTAAATTCAGCGACTGTAAAGCAGGATGAAGTATAGGACCTTGCAACAGAAGGTCCTCTCGCATTGGCAGCATATATCAGCTGATACTGTCCCCACCAACGCATTCACCCAGGTATCCTTGGACCTGGCCACAAACCTCAATACCTTCAGATTAAGTTGAAAAGCCAGGAAATCCACGTCTGGCGTGCCCCATCTGTCCAAAATTTGGCAACTTAGGTAGTCTGCCTGACAGTTTTCTACGCCTGGAATGTATACAGCCGACACGCTCCGCTATTCCCATCTCAGGATGTGAGCGACCTCCAATGCTGCAGCTGAGCTTCTTGTTCCTACTTGATGGTTGACATATGCCACCCCCGTGGCGTTGTCTGACTGGATGCTGACTAGATGTCCCTGAAGCCTCTGTGACCATGTGGAGAGGCACAGTCTGATCACCCGAAGTTCCAGCACATTGATCGACAGGCGGGATTCTCCCTGCGCCCATTGACCCTTCGTGGACTGAACTCCCCAGTCATCCCCCCCCCCCCCAGCAGGTCAGGCTGGCGGCTGGAGACTTGTCACATTTGGACAGGATCTCCTTCAGCAAAACACGAGTGTAGAATTGAGCATATGGTACCGCCTCGAAGGAGGCCACCATGAGACTCAGGACTTGCATGCAGAAGCGCAGTGTCGACCACCTGCGGGATGCCAACAGCTCCACCGCAGTCCGAAGAGTCTGCAACTTCTCCAAGGGGAGGAAACCTCTCGCCTCTGAGGAGCCCTGAGCGGTACTGTTTAGCTTTGCTGTGTTACATGTTTTTTAACTGTTTAACATGTCTGCCTAGTCCTCTCCTGATAGACGGAACATAACCCTACTGTCAAGAATTAAATGTAGCCGTGTCTGTCCATGAACGAAAGAGAAAGTTCCTCGTACTAGCTTCACTTTCTGAAAACAGCATTGCCGCGTGGGGCTTCGCCCACACAGCCACGTCATTCATTCACAGAGCTCTGTGTATAAATGAACTACATGGCAATGCTTTCCAGCCATCCAAAAAATAAAAGGGAAACGCAGTTTTTTTTTGTTACCTGCAAATAGTTTATGATGACTATTATTTTTTTTAACCACTTCCAGACCGCCCACTGACGTTGTACATAGGTACTTTGATATTAAATACCGGGTTTATTAAACCAGCGGGCAGTCCGCTTTCAGAAAAGTTGCCGGGAGAAGTGCCCACCACGTAGCGGTCGTCTCCAAGGCTTATCAGAGCCATCGGTAGCGACGGAGACGACCCTTTCCCCTCTGAGGCACTGTGTCGAGTGAGGGAATGATGGCCCCCCCACTCTACTCAATTATAGCAGCGATGTCAAACATCAAGTCCGCCCAACAGCCTTAAAGGGATAGTTTCTTTTTTTTTTTTTTATTACATGCAAGTGTAAATGCGAGATCTGAGGTCTTTTTTACCCCAGATCTCATGATTCATCAAATCGTGTCCAAGTACCCTAAAAAATAAGCAACCTCCATAACAGAGGAACAACACTAACACCTTCACAGCTATTATTTCAACAGCTTGTAGACAACTCTGTTCACACAGAAAATCTTACCACAATCATCCTCCCGTCCGCTGTAATAACTGCAACTGTTCCTGAAAAATGTCTGTTAAGGACGTAAACTAGTTTTAGGCAACACAGGTAAATAAAAATGTATTAAAAGCGGATGTCCAAAAAAAAAAAAAAAAAAAAATTACATAAAAAGGCTCCTAAAAATTAGAAAAAAAAAAATAATGTACTTACCAGAAATAGCTGTTGCTAGACAATCTTCTTAATCTGCCACTTTATATTTATGTGATAATTGTATATAAAGTGAAATTGATAACAAAGTCCCAAGTGCTAAGAGGTCCATCTTTTCTGGTGGCTTACTGTTATCCACGGAAACCGGGAGGATCTTAACCCTTGATATTGGAGGCAGTTCCAGTTTAAAGGCCCCGGCTGGGGTTTCAGCCGCAAGCCCTATATGCTTGCCTTCTGGTAAGCGTGCATTTCTTATGGTGCTTTCTGGTGATGGTGGTCTCTTCCAATGTAACGGCTACCCAAGTAGTGAGAGGGGATCCGCCGTTGGCAACGTCCTTTTCCCTGGCAAGTTGCTATGCAAGTAAGTCCAGTATAAGCCCATCCACGAGAGCCCAAGGGAGAGTCAGGTCCAGTTGTAAGACGCACAGAATAATAATCCCATAGCATACCCTTTCACAAACGAGACAGGCTATGTTTTGAAGGGTCAGAAGACTCCCCTTTAATGGAACATCTCTTGGTTTTTATATCTTAGTTACAAACGGGTGAGTGCTCAAGGAACAATAAAAGTCTCCGCCCCCTCCCTCCACAGGGGGGCCCCCAAGTTAGACACACTGTCACCAGGCTAAAAGAAACCACATTTCTTTCTCAATAGACTTAAATCACAGATAATCCCATCAATAGATAAGCATTTCGGCACCGCAAAGCCTGACAAGTTCTTCTGAACATTAGTGACATGCTATTTCAATACAACTGACAGGAGGCTGCTAATTTGGAATACAATATACAATCTTAAGGATAAACACAGGTCTTTCACACACACACAATAGATCAATTAACCTTTGGGAATAGAGAGGTGCATTAGCATACCTAAAGAGAAGTTGTAATCCACATCTAGACTGACAAGAGGACACTCACACTTCATAATATCCCACTGCATGATTATTATAGATGTCCAGGCAGAATACATAGTTCCGTTACATCCATTTTTTGGCTTCACTGGTTTAAAATCAAGTTAACCAAAGAACTTTGGAATCTTTGGACTCGGTTTGCTTCAATTAGCACTTGGGACTTTGTTATCAATTTCACTTTATATACAATTATCACATAATTAGCAAATTTTAGCGCAACTACATCCTTTTTCTCCTGTATTGTGTGTATACCACTTTTTAGTTGCAGCTCACTTGTGTTTTGTTTTAGCGCAGTAAAAAAATAAATAAAAAAATTGCCACTTCCTATACCGCGGCTAGCTTCTTTCTCGTCATCCTTGCGTTTTCTGAGGAATGGAGCGTGCTGTCTTCTGGGACCTGTGTGTCCCAGAAGACAGCCGGCCATTCACAAAGTGCCGCAAGACTCGCACATGAGCAGTAGGAAACGCGCAGTGAAGCTGCAAGGCTCCACTGCCTGTTTCCTTTAGTTCGAATGGTGTAGCCATCCAATGGACATCATAGGCACCCTGGACAGGTAAGTGTGCTTATTAAAAGTCAGCCACTACAGTATTTGTCGCTTCTGACATTTTTTTTCAGCTGGAACACCCCTTTAATAGATCACTAGGGATCCATGCTTCTTCCACAGCTGCCACATTTTTTTTTCTTCCCCACTTGGAAAGTATAGCTGGCCAGGTAATGGCAACGGTAAGGATGTGCTTAACGCTCTGCAAACAGACTTTCAGAAAGTCAATGGGGTCGATTTACTAAAAATGTTGAGTGCAAAATCTGGTGCATGGTAGCCAATCAGCTTCTAACTTCAGCTTGTTCAATTAAGCTTTGACAAAAGCCGATTGGTTTCTACGCAGAGCAGCACCAGGTTGTGCATGATATAGTTTTAGTAAATCATGCCAACTGTCTCATTGTACCCCTGCATCCTGTGTGCCACTTCCCTGAACTTTCTATCAGGAAGCGCAGACACCGACCATCATTAGGCTGCTTTCACATTGGGGATAGAGCCGCGGTGGCGGTATAGCAGCGTGATTTTTAGCGCTGCTATACCATCGTATTTACCGCGGTATTCGGCCGCTAGCGGTGCGGTTTTAACCCTCGCTAGCGGCCGAAAAAGGGTTTATACCGCCAGCAATGTGCCTCTGTAGAGGCGCATTGCGGGCGATATTACCGCGGTTTCCCATTGATTTCAATGGGAAGGCGCGGATACCGCAGTAAAGATGCGGCTAGCAGGACTTTTGGAGCGGTCCTGCTAGCGCACCGCTTCAGTGTGAAAGCCTTCGGGCTTTTTACATTGAACACTACAGGGCAAATTTTTTTCATGCGGTATAGCAGCGCTATTTTTAGCGCTGTACCGCATGAAAAACGCCTCAATGTGAAAGGGGCCTTACTCACCATATTGGATTCATTGGGGACCTCATCTCCCATCGTGTATGTATCCTGATTGATAAGATTGTGTAGATGTGAGCACACTGCCGGCGTTTTATCAGAGAGCCGCTACCTGGTCTACTACACATGCGCAGTCGAAGTGACATGGTTATGCTGTTACACCCACACTAGACCGCAGTAAGCCTGGAGTTAGAAGAAGTCGGCAAGCGGACATCCTATACACCCACCGAAGTCTTGCTTTACACCGTTATTTTGAACAGTAAACTCAGCTAATATAGTAAAAGGCAGTATTTAGAAGTCCGTAACACTGTTTTGATGTTTAAGTTTTAAAAGAAGCCGTGTTCGGTCACATCAAACCTGTGAGATCAGCAGGCTTGTTTTTTTTTTAAAAGCCAGCAGCTAAAAATACTGCAGCTGCCGCCAGTAGCTCAGCACACCGTCACTGGTCCCCGCTCCTTCCTGGGACCAGTGTGTTTCCCAGAGACGATTGGGGGGGGGGCGAGTGGCGTGACTCCCACGTTAGTTTATGCCTGGACAGGCATCTGCACCCCCTTCCCCACTGAAAGGTGCCAAATGTGACACCGGAGGAGGGGGGGGAGCGGAATTCCATTTATGGGTGGAACTCTGCTTTAAAATTCAACATCAAAACAGTGTTACGGACTTCTAAATACTGCATTTCACTATATAAGCAGAGTTTACTGTTAAAAATAACTGAAGAGCCAGACTTGGCTGGGGGTACAAAAATGTCAGCTTGCCGACGTCTAACTCCAGGCTTACTGCGGACGAGTGCGGGTGTACCAAGATGGCTGCTAGGCAACGTCACTTTGGCTGTGCATGCGCAGCAGAACATGTAGTGGCTATCTGATAGAACTCCTGCACAGACAGCCCAGGGAAGACACACCTCTGCTCCTCCTCCTTTGGGGTTTGTTGTCCTCCTACTATGCTGCCTACGGGGGGGGGGGGGGGGGGCAGATGGAGGGAGAAGGCAGTCAGCGTGCGCCCCTCGCCCACGTGAGGGGGGAGAAGGCAGTCAGCGTGCGCCCCTCGCCCACGTGAGGGGGGTGAAGGCAGTCAGCGTGCGCCCCTCGCCCACGTGAGGGGGGAGAAGGCAGTCAGCGTGCGCCCCTCGCCCACGTGAGGGGGGAGAAGGCAGTCAGCGTGCGCCCCTCGCCCACGTGAGGGGGGAGAAGGCAGTCAGCGTGCGCCCCTCGCCCACGTGAGGGGGGAGAAGGCAGTCAGCGTGCGCCCCTCGCCCACGTGAGGGGGGAGAAGGCAGTCAGCGTGCGCCCCTCGCCCACGTGAGGGGGGAGAAGGCAGTCAGCGTGCGCCCCTCGCCCACGTGAGGGGGGAGAAGGCAGTCAGCGTGCGCCCCTCGCCTACGTGAGGGGGGAGAAGGCAGTCAGCGTGCGCCCCTCGCCTACGCGAGGGGGGAGAAGGCAGTCAGCGTGCGCCCCTCGCCTACGCGAGGGGGGAGAAGGCAGTCAGCGTGCGCCCCTCGCCCACGCGAGGGGGGAGAAGGCAGTCAGCGTGCGCCCCTCGCCCACGCGAGGGGGGAGAAGGCAGTCAGCGTGCGCCCCTCGCCCACGCGAGGGGGGGAGAAGGCAGTCAGCGTGCGCCCCTCGCCCACGCGAGGGGGGGAGAAGGCAGTCAGCGTGCGCCCCTCGCCTACAGGGATAACCTCATTCCTTTAAAACCAAACACATTGATAACACAGGTTCTGTGGCTGGTAAAGGTGTTAAATAAACTCACTCAGTGCCTTATGTAAGCCTCAGAAGCCGTGTCATGTATATGTGTTTGGTCTTAAAGTAAGGTGACCAGATTTTTAAAATGAAATCCGGGGACATATTTTTTTTTTTTTACTAATAATGGCGGCAATCGGCGAATCTCTGCCCATCACCGCCGCCCGCCTCACAGCCTGTCAAGTCTTATGCCGCGTACACACGATCATTTTTTGTGATGAAAAAAAAACGACGTTTTCTGTGAAGTAAAAAACAACATTTTTGAAACGTCACTTTTCAAAGACGATGTTGCATACACACCATTGTTTTTTTCACAAAAAGCGAGGTTACGTTCACCACTCTTTTCCATTGAAGCTCGCTTCATAACTAGCTTCTGGGCATGCGTGGGTTGAAAAACGTCGTTTTAAACAACGTTTTTGCTACACACGGTGACTTTTTGGTCGTTTTTTTTAAGACAAAAAACAATGTTTTGCCCACACACGATCAATTTAAATGACGTTTTAAAAAACAACGTTTTTTTTCATCGCAAAAAACGACCGTGTGTACGCGGCATTACACTCCGGTCCCCGGCTACTACTGGATGGGGTGCAGAGGAAGATCACTCCACCAGGAAAGGCAAGGAGATACACAGGCAAGGGGCTGGCCGGGACTTGAGCCAAGGCAGAAAAACATGCGAGCGGAGCTGAATGAGCATGCACCCAAAACAGAGGAAATATTCCCTCCACTCTGACAGCACATGATCATCAGAAGGGGGCACAGATAATGGAAAAAATACACCCGCCTAAGCTAGTAGAAGCAGCTGAGCGGGGGTCTGCAATTCTTTTTTTTTTATTATTAATTCTGCACTGACTGTTATTGAAATTGCCCCAGCCCCTGTTCAAATCCAATCTGGGGACAAAACTGGGGACAGACTTGGTCCGGGGACAGTGTCCTCAATCAGGGGACTGTCCCCTGAAACCGGGGATGTCTGGTCACCCTATCTTAAAGGAAAGAGGTGACAACCATGACCTCGCTGAGGAGGAAAAAGACAGTGAAGTTATTGCTCTGTCCTGTATGACCAAAGCTCAGGTTTGCTGTAAGCAGGCAGAGTAGGACATATTCCAAGGAGACACAGGAATAAAACAACTGTGAGCAGCTCACACATACAGCACAATAAAACAGTCACAACTACTGTAAACTACAAGCCAACACTCAGTCCAGGATACGGTTGATATAATTCTCCAGAGCTGTCGCCATACTACCGGTTCTCTGCAGACCGCCTCACTCACTCTGCGTACAGAAACAAACGCGCCAGCCGCTCCGGCGCTTCTCTGACGTCATCACCCCGCGACTACTACTAGAGAACGCCGTCTAGTGACCCTTGGCCGCCATTTTTCCGGAGCCCGCGTAGAAAGAAGCACTGCCATGCAGAACGAATGCGGTATAATTGGCATCACTGCGAGACTACTCTCAAAGCAGTTCAGCTCTGCCTTGGAAACACAGAGTAAAGCCTGATTCACATATATGCCTTTTTAGTGCATTTTGCACGTGCATAGGAAACCATATTAAATGGACTGTAGTGCAAAAAGAACTAAAAATGCATAGGTGTGAACCAGGCCCCTGTGCCATAGCAGTACACAGCGACGTTGGACTATTTTATTGTTTAACAGAAATGAAAATGCTGCCCACTGCGACCATTATAATTAACCACTTGGCCTCCGCACCTCTTGGGGGGGAGCTTCCCTTTTTGGGTAGGGCCATTGTTCTGCCGAATAAGTTCTGTCCCCCTACTGCGCAGGCATGGCGCTTGCGCTGTACGAACCTGAACTGAGCCTCCGAAAATAGCCGAACATGTAGAGCTGAGGGTCAGCTCTACACGGCGCCTGCGCACTGACTATGACACATGCGGCACGCTGCCGATGCTAGTGCTACTCTGCAAGGAGCGGGGGTGATTTTACTAATAAATTACACGTCTTAGCAGGGGTGTTAAAACAAATGAAGGTCTGCTTTTGCAATGTCGATGGGCGGACTTTGCAATGTTCCCTGTTAAGACGTGTACTTTATTGGTAAAATTACCTCGGCCCCTTGCAGAGTAGCACTAGCATCGGGAGCATGCGGCATGTGTCATAGTCATTGCGCATGCGCCGTGTAGAGCTGACTCTCAGCTCTACATGTTCGGCTATTTTCGGAGGCTCAGTTGAGGTTCATACTGCGTAAGCGTCGCGCCACTCCTGCCCAGTACAAGAGGGTCCTAATCCGCCGGGGGAACTTATTTGGCAGGATGAAAATCACTACCCCGTGAAAGATGCTACCCCTGACGCTACTGCGCATGCTCCAGTTTCAGACGAAAGAAACCCGAGCGCAGAGCTCAGATTAACCCCTCACACGCCGATCGATCGGCAACACAGAGGAATACACAAACTCTATCTAGATGACAACATCTGCGGGACATGGTGAGGGCTCACGGCGGACATACAGGCTGGTTGTGAGGAGGGGACAGCAACAAATTGTATCACATACACACAGGCTGGATGGGGGGCAGACCATAGATATCACAGGCTGGATGGGGGCACACCATAGATATCACAGGCTGGATGGGGGCACACCATGTATACCACAGGAGGGCACACCATAGATATCACAGGCTGGATAGGGGCACACCATAGATATCACAGGCTGGATGGGGGCACACCATGGATACTGAAGGTAGATGTTCCTCGGAGGTAGGTGCCCGGACCGTCCCCCGTTCAGATAGTCCCTGACTATCGGTTGGCCCGTGTTGTGCCCAAGGGTACCCGGGAGACCAATTTCACCATAGAAAAGGACACAGAGTCATGCAGCAAGTGAAATCAGAGCTCTCCGTTTATTTAGGCTCGTCTAGATCTTTTATATGGTATAAAGAGGGGTGTAGAATACATTTACAAAAGATAACTTATTAACATTCTATAGGTAGATGTAAATGAGGAGTCTATAACCAGCTGTGACCGACATCTCAGAGAAAAACCAAGGAGGACAAGAACATGTTGTTCTGCAGAGGAGTGTAAAGGAAGATAAGAACATATTGTTCTGAGAAAGGCTGAGAAGACAGATCTAAGACAGTTTCAAGGTAACACATACCACAGACATGGACGTGCAAAAGCAAATATCTAAAATGGAGATGAAGAGTGAACAAAATGGCGTTACTATTGCAAAAGCATAAAAACTCCTTCAATCCCCTCTTAAAATCATGTATATGTACAAAAATGATTTTCATCTATCTTCGTGTGAAGGATGTCATCAGGGACCTAGTCTCCCTGGGTGTGGGAAGTGTGAATAGGTGACTGAGCCTTGGGTTCCTTGCTAGTATAAAAAGGACCTATTCCACCCATCCTAAACAACGAGGTTACACTTCTTTCTTAGCTTATGTTTCTTTATGTAATCAGCATAGCCTTGGGGGGAGGGGTTAAAAGGGACCTCCAAGTCGGAGGTTACAGTGGAAAGCATTGAAAGATTATCTATACCTTTGCTAAATATTTTGCGAAAGCAGGGGATTACACAGCAGACTATTACTCCTATTACAAGGAGTACTGCAACTATAAAAATTCCTAGTTGGACTAGGATTTGTTTCCAGTTAGCAAACCACCCAAACCACTGATCCCAAGGGTTGGTTAACCCTGAATTCTTCTTCAGTTCCACAGATAGGTTTTCTAGTTTCTGAATTGCTAGAGTAACCTTACCATTGGGACCAGTGTTATCAGGAATGTAGGTGCAACATCCGTCAGTCTTACCAATATATACACATGTGCCCCCCTTTTCAGCCAGAATCATGTCCAGAAACATCCGGTTCTGGAAAGTCATTTGGGAAGTGTATTCGAGCTGTTCTGCTATTCCCTTTAGGGCATCCCTTGTATCATTAACAAACCTTTGTTGATTGTAATAGATGTAATTTATCCAATCAACATTTTTATTTATAGTTATGATAGGGATTAAGGACTCAAAACCTGCAGCAACTTGATCTCTTGCTTTAAATTCACTGGGGACCCCTCTTGGCACCCCTATCGAATCTATATATACATGTGGATCAAAACTTCCTCCTGGGGATTCTCTCTTTCTTCTTCTTAGGGGGTTGGAGGAAATCTGATGATTATCAGGATTACTTTCTGACACTATGTGTAGGGGCATTATAACTTTGGCCAGGGCGCATTCTCCTTTCCATGGGGAATCTAATTTGGTTCTTAATTTCATATCACCACATATCCAATAAATGTCCCCGAGGGACCTCGTTTGGTTCACAATTGTTGTATTCCTTCTCTCATGGCAGTAACCCTCAGGAAATACCTGGAGGTCCCTGCCTTTACCCTTAGGTGTACCATTGGATATATAACAGGTATAATTCCCTGGGTATATGGTGATATGACTACCTGGATTTGGGTTTTTCGACAAGATAGGATACTCTTTCTTCCATTTCTCGCAAAGTGTGTTATTAGTGGGTGTGGAGGTGAAGAGGCTCAGGAAACATTCTTCTTGGTTGGAAGGGATATTGAGGGGCACAGTACCCAAATGAGGTCTGGCCTTGCCACACACATAGCAATTACTTTTATTATGGGTGTGGGCATTATACTTCATCCATTCCAACCATAGGTTGACATCTGAGAACCCAGTTTCTATGGCTAGAGTGTCTTCATATGTGGGGTCTGCTATGGCCATCATATCCTTAAGGGTGTGTAAGTGGGGCTTGAGTGAATTAAGGAGTTCCTGGCCTGTCCACTCGTTTGACTGATACATATCTTTGATTTGAAACTTACAATGTGTCATATGGTCCCCGTTAAAATATACACCCAAGAGGTAAGAACCTTCGTCTTCTCCACTAGGGTTTTCTATATTAAGGGTGAGTTGTAGATTGTCAGTGAATCCCTTCTGCACTGTGTAGGGGTAGGAATGGGTAAAGGTAGTGGACCCTTTCATGAGAGTCATACGACTGATGAGGGACCTGCCATTGTTGTCCCTTCGGTCTAATGCACTCCGAGGTCGGCACCCCCAATCATTTCCTGTATTCCACCCCACTGACCTCCAGTATCTGCAGTTATGTCCCCAGTAATCATCAATCACACATATGTAGGCCTGAGCTCCCGTGGGTATTATGATACGATCACACAAGCTGTGGTTGAACATAAATGTCACTACTTGGGTACTGGAGGAGTTAAACCAGAAAGTAGTAAGAGCCCCCTTTACATTCCAAAAATAATCCCTCCCATCATTAAACCTTTTTCTAACAGGTGTCCCCCCTGTTTGTGTTATTGCTACTTGCTGGGGACTGGAGGGAGAAAGAGAGGCACTTCTCCTTGTCCTGCATGGTTGTTTGTTTGTATAAGTTTTACCACAAATAACTTGTAGCCCGCCCAAGTCCTCTGGATGATAAATGCAGTTAGTTGTGATCCACACAAGGGTGTACACTGAAAATGAAACCAGTCCTATCAGTAGCCACAATTTGCTTGAGTCCGGTGAAATCAGGATTGTCATTTTCTACAGGGTCAGGGCTGTCTGCCCCCATTATTACCCCCTTTTCTTGACTGTCCTGTTCGAGGTCAGGGCTGTCTGCCCCCGTTAGTACCTCCTTGCTTGCTTCTGGATCCTGTTCGAGGTCAGAGCTGTCTGCTCTCGTTAGTACCTCCTTTCTTGACTCCGTTTCCTCTGACTCAGGTTCCCTGCGTACCAGCAGCATGGATCCAGGTAGGACTGTGTTCAGTTAGTTAGTTTCCCTTCTTCAGCTGTTCTATCACCACTACATCTCCTTCCTTGAGAGGGTGAGTGTTGCCCTGTGGAAGAAACGGAAACTTGCGAGTAACATTGTCTTTGACTTCTATTAAAGTTTCAATCAACTTTCTCATATATTCATCCCTAATGTTGTCAAGATTGTCTTGTGTCATGAATGTGCGTCTGGCCCAAGGTGTTGGGAAAGGTCTATCCATCAGGATTTCAAACAAAGGAGAATATCCTAGGGTTGCATTTGGTGCCATTCTTATCTCAGCAAGGACAGCTGGGAGGTATCTTTTTCACTTTTTAAACGTACCTCTCGTAGCTTTCCTCGGCTTGTCTTTGATTTGGGAAGTGAATGCTAGGCCTTGGTCTGAATTTATTTGTAGTGGTACTCCCCACCTGGGGATCATTTCCCCTGTGAGGATTCCCACTACCTTTTTAGCATCTTTCCTCTTAGTGGGAAACATTTCAGGCCAGCGGGAGAACATGTCTGTAATCATACAGACTGGTTGTTGTCCTTCTTTCGCTGTGAAATGTGGGTGAAATCAATTTGAAGGTGTGTGAACGGGGTTGTGGGGTGGAGCAATCCGATGTGGGTTATTGGGTTTACTCCTGATGCATGTAATGCACCTTTTAACATAACTGTCTACCAATTGCCTGGCATCTGTAACATAAAAATCTTTTAGTAGTTGTTTTAGAGTGTGTTTCCAACCTAGGTGTCCTATCCCATGATAGTGTGCAATGTATATTGGGGCACTACACTGTGGGATGCCTGTCTCCCCTCTTTGCAAATTAATCCGGTCTTCGGATTCTTTTGCAATATCGGGTAACACCAGTCTCTTAATTCTGTAGTTGTAGTGGAAGCTTGTAGATCAGTTAACAATTGTGTTTCATCTGGAAGGAGCGGTACGAGGCTGGGCATGGAGATTAAAGCACCTAGAGGTGATTTAAGAGCAGCCTGTTTTGCTGCACTATCAGCCAGGGCGTTACCTTTAGAGACATCATCAGATCCTCTCGTATGGGCTCTACAGTGAATGATTGCCACTTCGGAGGGCAACATTATTGCAGCAAGGAGTTGTGATATTAACTGGGCGTGTGAGATCCGTTTACCATCTGCGCCGATGTATCCCCTCATAGACCATAAGACACCATGGTCGAAGACGACGCCATGTGCGTATCGGGAATCAGTGTAGATGATAACGGGTTTGTTAGCATAAAGAGTGCATGCTCTGGTTAGAGCAATAAGCTCCGCTGCTTGGGCCGACTGGTACGGGATGGGATTTGCTTCTATGATGTGATCTGGTAGTTTAACTACTGCATACCCTGCATGGTATGTATTGTCATTGGGCTTGGTACATGAACCATCCACAAAGACAACATCTGCACCCGGGATGGGTGTGTTCATCATGTCCAGTCTGGGGGAAGTAACCATTTCGATTGCCTCCAGACAGTCATGACAATCGGGTCCTTTATCCTCAGATGACTTCATGCCTAGAAGTGCATCTAGGATCATGGCCGGGCCCGAGTTACTGGCACTATACTGAATGTACAGCTGTGGATTACTGAGCAGAATAACCTCATACTCACTTAATCCCTGAGCTGACATGTGTTAGATGTGTATGCCTTTAAGCAGGCTTACTACATCATGTGAGGTATGTAAGGTTGTAGGATGTCCTAATGTGAACACAGATGCCATTTCTACCACCATAGCGCATGTTGCCAGAGCCCTAAAACAGGACGATAAACCCTGGACCTATAGAGGCATGACCTTTGAAAAATAAGCTACAGGTCGTAGCTTGCCCCTGTGTTCTTGGGCCAGCACACCCGCCATGGTTTTACAATTGTCTCTAGCATACAAATTAAACATCAATGAAAAGTCAGGGAGGCTCAGTCCAGCACTCAATACTATAGCTTCCTTTAATGCCTCAAAGGCATGTAACATTTCATTAGACCATTTAACATTTTCAGGAGAATCTTTCAGAGTGGCTTGTCTCAGAACATTATCATAAAAAGAACAATCAGGGATCCATTGCCTGCAATAATTAATCATACCAAGGAAGGATAGCATCTCCCTCTTGGTTTGTGGGGTGACCAGGCCCACTATTGCATGGATACTTGAAATACTGATGTTCCTTTTGCCTTTTGTGAAGACAAAGCCCAAGTATTCAACATTTTCACTGCACCATTGCAACTTTTGCTTAGACACTTTATGACCACATTCACATAACCATAACATTAGTGATTCACTGTCTTGTTGACAGGCCTCCCTAGACTTACTACAGACCATCAAATCATTGATATACTGTAGTACTACCGAACCCTGGGGGGAGTGCCATGGCCTGAGTGTGGACTGAAAAACAGTACTGTATACCACGGGGAAGTCCACAAATCCTTGAGGCACTTTCATCCAGTTTAACTGGGGTTCGCCAACAAGGGAAAAAGAAAAAAAAGAAAACAAAAGGTCTGGTCTTCTTGTCAACAGGGACACTAAGAAAAACATTCTTTAAGTCTATAACAGTAAAATGTGTGGCATCATGTGGTATGTTGGCAAGCACGGCATGGAGGTCAGGTTTCAGAGTGACCCTGTAAGGGGCACAGGAGATTAGGCCAGTGTCATACTCTCCTGTGGCCAAAACATTTTCAGACAGGTCCGGAGGATCCAGATATGCCTGCATGTTATACATGGTCACAATGTATGATTCAGTGAAAGCATCAATGGGTAACACCGAGGATTCAACAATTAATCCTCCTCCTTCCTCTATGGGGAACGGGTTACAACTGTTCATATTCTTGGTCCATGCACTTAAATTATCTATGAATGGGTTAATTAAATAACCGGTCCCACAAATGCGGGCCACATAATCTTCTTAATCCTCACCCGGTTAGGGTGGACTATGTTCAGACTCTGCAGCGCCCATTACCGAGACATAAAACCGCTGAAACAATCAATGAACTGCTGTAATCAACCCAGAGTCTGCCCAATGTAATCTTTAATTGGTACAGAGAAATAACAATTAAGTTTATATAATACTTGGTTCTTGCAACAGCGCCTGGGGGGTCTACTGCCGCAAAAAACATGGGGTAGGTTATATGGTCTCTCACTAATATGTGGCTGTTAATGTGCAAAACAATAAAAAATATCTTTAAACAAAATAAACCTCTTGTTTAGAAAAATACACATTTGGCATAATGCCAACTATTTTATCGGACCCACATTGGATGAGTCCCATATACAGTCAGCTTGCAGCTCATTTAAACAATAAAAATAATAAATGCACAAGTTCCTTTTAATATTCCTGCATGCTTAATCAACCCGGCTACACAGAATACTTTTAATTCGTTCACAGAGAACCCTAAGGGTCTTTTGCGAAACTTCACTCACACTTAACATTTTTCAAATGTTTTGTTTTTGTATTAGCCAATGGACTCCAGACACCGATTAGTTATTGACCACTGATAACAAAATTTAATGACAATAACGGTTTGTCATTGCGGCCGCTCTTTTGCCAAAAGCGGGGTTCACTCATCTTTTCGGTCTGGGGTGTCCATTGACCCTCACTATCAGAATTTGTCTTTTTTTTTTTTTTATTACAGTAACTTATAGAACACCATGGAGGTATAAGACTTTCATGTACCTTCACATAATCACAAACAATCACTTCATTCACTTCAATTGTCTAACAAGGTGTAAGTTATTGTCAGCTTTAGTATGCTTAAGTTCAATTACACAAACACAATACTTGCATGTCATTAATGTCTTTATATGCGTTATTAGTATTTTCCAACAGAAAGACAACCAGTGGTTCGTTATCCTTGCAGTACTGGCAGTCTATCTGCTACAAAATATATGTGGTTGCAGATGGCAGATGTTTCTAACCTGCCTATAAGTAAGCCCAAGTTGATTACAGTCTATTTCTCCATGGAAATTGATTCTGTAATAAATTGTTCTACACTCGGGACGGCAGGAAATAACTCGTCTACCTAAGAATTTATTTTGCCCTGCAGGTGGGGTTATTGAGACTAACTTGGCAGCATTTAACTCATGATTTGTTATGTTAAAATTTAGACACTGAGTACAGGACGGGCAGGTCATCAGTCAACACAGTCTCTACTTGTCATAAATACAGCTTCAGTATATGTTAGATCAAATCTGTGATGTTCAATGCAGCATGAGCCTCTTCATTCGCTCCGACTCCACCCTTGACTGGTTTTAACCTCGGTAATAAAATCGAGGTTAACCTGATCTTTAGATGGAATCAGCCTAGACCAGACGCATGCTCGAGCCAGCCCGTATCTTGTTGACCATCACCGTGGATTGATCATTAGACATACACTAAAGTAAACATTCAATGATTCTTATTACTTTAAATTCAATCAATGATCACAGTCCGTATACTCACTAACCGGACTATTGGACCATACAAACAGATTATCTTAAACTTCTACGCGACAGGTAGGAAAAGCAAAGCAGTTTTAGGCACAACACGGGTCAATAATTTGTCTCCCTGAGACAAGCTAATATTTCCCTGAAATATTAGTTTTGTTTTACACTCCCAGAGTGTTCACATTCCCTGAATGTGCTTTTTATTCACGCTCCCGGAGCGTGTTTGTTATAACTTTGCTCACACTCCCTGAGTGTGTTTGTTATAACTTCATTCACACTCCCTGAGTGTGTTCACAATCCCGGATTGTGTTTCTTATAGTTTTGTCTACGCTCCCAGAGCGTCCACACTCCCAGAGTGTGTTTCTAAGGCTCAGGAATCGGAAACTTAGTCAGAGCCCTCCCCTCCCGGACAGTTGGAAAATAAAATATTTCAACTTACCGGGTGGGTGAGTAGGGTTGACGTTCCGATCCCGGACGAGCCCCCAAACTGAAGGTAGATGTTCCTCGGAGGTAGGTGCCCGGACCGTCCCCCGTTCAGATAGTCCCTGACTATCGGTTGGCCCGTGTTGTGCCCAAGGGTACCCGGGAGACCAATTTCACCATAGAAAAGGACACAGAGTCATGCAGCAAGTGAAATCAGAGCTCTCCGTTTATTTAGGCTCGTCTAGATCTTTTATATGGTATAAAGAGGGGTGTAGAATACATTTACAAAAGATAACTTATTAACATTCTATAGGTAGATGTAAATGAGGAGGTTATAACCAGCTGTGACCGACATCTCAGAGAAAAACCAAGGAGGACAAGAACATGTTGTTCTGCAGAGGAGTGTAAAGGAAGATAAGAACATAGGGCCAGATTCAGGAAAGGTTACGCTGGCGGATCGAGTGATCCGCCAGCCTAACTGTGGCTTTGAGCCGGCGTTTCTGTTTTCTGTAACCAGAAAACAAGAAACGCCGGGTTGAAGTTCCGATGCGAGCAGCGTAACTGAGTTTCGCCATCGCATCGTTACTTCAACTTAAAAATGGCGCCGGGGGCGTTCCCGCCGATTTCCGCTCAAAAAATATGTTAATGAGCGGAAATCGGCAATTCACGATCGAAATCCGGCGCGACGCAATGACGATACGACGTTTCCGGACGGGATACGCGGCGCATAGATATACCTACATGGGGTTGGAGTATCCTATGTTAGGTATAGGCGTCGTCATCGCGTCGAAAAAAAAAAAAAAAACGTCGCTTGCGTAAAACGGTCATGAATGGGAATGTGACGTCATTGACGTTCATTCACAGATTTTGGAGCATGCGCACGGGGATGTTTTGACACTCGACGCATGCGCAGTACGTTGGCGGCGGGATCGCGCGTAGTTAGCATACTACACGCCCCGTACCCGCGACATTTGAATTCCGCCGGCTCATTTGTGATGCGCTGCCGCAACTTTAGGAGCAAGTGCTTCGTGAATGACAGCACTTGCTCCTAAAATTTCGGCAGCGCAACGCAAATCAGAAGCGTTACTCCAGAGCAAAGATGCTCTGGAATACGTGAATCTGGCCCATATTGTTCTGAGAAAGGCTGAGAAGACAGATCTAAGACAGTTTCAAGGTAACACATACCACAGACATGGACGTGCAAAAGCAAATATCTAAAATGGAGATGAAGAGTGAACAAAATGGCACACCATAGATATCACAGGCTGGATAGGGGCACACCATAGATATCACAGGCTGGATGGGGGCACACCATGGATACCACTGGGGGGCACACCATAGATATCACAGGCTGGATAGGGGCACACCATAGATATCACAGACTGGATGGGGGCACACCATAGATATCACAGGCTGGATGGGGACACACCATAGATATCACAGGCTGGATGGGGACACACCATAGATATCACAGGCTGGATGGGGGGCACACCATAGACATCACAGGCTGGATGGGGGCACACCATAGATATCACAGGCTGGATGGGAGCACACCAAAGATATCACAGGGAGCACACCATGAATATCACAGGCTGGATGGGGGCACACCATGGATATCACAGGCTGGATGGGGGCACACCATGGATATCACAGGCTGGATGGGGGCACACCATAGATATCACAGGGGGCACACCATGGATATCACAGGCTGAATGGGGGCACACCATGGATATCACAGGCTGGATGGGGGCACACCATAGATATCACAGGCTGGATGGGGGCACACCATGAATATCACAGGCTGGATGGGGGCACACCATGGATAGCACAGGGGGCACACCATGAATAGCACAGGGGGCACATCATGGATATCACAGGGGGCACACCATAGATAGCACAGGGGGCACACCATGGATAGCACATGCTTGATGGGGGCACACCATGGATATCACGGGGGCACACCATGGATATCACAGGGGCACACCATGGATAGCACAGGGGGCACACCATGGATTTCACAGGCTGAATGGGCCACAGGGGGCACACCATGCATGTCACAGGGGGCACACAATGGATATCTCAGGGGGCACACCATGCATATCACAGGCTGGATAGGGGCACACCGTGGATATAACAGGCTGGATGTTTGGCAAAGGGGGCACACCATGGATATCACAGGGGGCACACCATGCATGTTACAGGGGGCACACCATAGATAGCACAGGGGGCACACCATGCATGTCACAGGGGCACACCATGGATAGCACAGGGGACACACAATGGGTAGCACAGGGGGCACACCATGGATATCACAGGGGGCACACCATGGATAGCACAGGGGGCACACCATGGATAGCACAGGGGGTACACCATGGATATCACAGGCTGGATGGGGGCACAGGGGGCACACCATGGATATCACAGGGGACACACCATGGATAGTACAGGGGGCACACCATGGATATCACAGGCTGGATGGATATCATAGGGGGCACACCATGGATATCACAGGGGGCACACCATGGATATCACAGGCTGGGTGGGGGCACAGTGGGCACACTATGCATGTCACAGGGGGCACACCATGGATATCACAGGGAGCACACAATTTATATCACAAGCTGGATATTGCTCTCATTCTGGCATGTGCAGTGATATGAAACATGTGTATTGCAAACTATTTAATGCATAGGCACCCCAGACACATGTGTTGTGCTTGGGTGTAACTTTTTTTTTCTAACTTTTTTTAATTTATTTTTTATCATGATGATGATTTTTAGGTGATATCTCTTTAATGAGATATTCAAGGCCCAAAAGGCCCTGGATATCTCCCCTGTGCTCCACTGAATGTAATGCAATGCATTCTTTCCTGGCCATGCTGGCTGGAGACACCAAGAGGCTCACCTGGAAGTGATATCAAACACGTCGCTTTCCAGGTCAGCAACAAGGAGCGGAGGAGAGTGGATGTGCATCTGCTTTTCTCCCTCCCCTCTACCTGGCGGCACCCACTATGCCAGTCCTGAGCCTGCAGATGGGTAAGCGGAGCCCGGGACACATGGTGGAGCCGTTACCAGGGGAGTGTTATCAGTGTAGCCCCAACAGTGTCACCAATTTGTGCCCATCAGTGATGCCAGTCAGTGCTGCCTTTCAGTGGCCATCAGTGTTGACTCATCATCAATTTCCCGGCAGAAACAGAAAATCAATTTGTTATCTTTTTTTGTTTTTTAAGCAAAAAAATGTAAACCCTGTGGCGATTAAATACCACCAAATGAAGGCTCTTTTTGTGGGAAAAAAGTATAAAAAATATATTTGGGTACAATAATGTCGGACCACACAATTGTCATTCAAAGTGAGTGCTGAAAGCTGAAAATTAGCCTGGGCAGGAAGGGGGTAAAAGTGCAAGTAGGCAAGTGGTTAATAAACGGTGTTAGGCTGGGTTCACACTGATGCGCTGTGCACATGTGATTCGTACCGCACTGCAAATCACATGCTGATTTCCGTACAATGCAATTTCAGCCATACACTTAGTATACAAATAGCAAGAGGTGCAGTCAGCGCAAAAATACAATAAATGTGTGTAACGGTCAGGGGTTAACGCTGTTACGATATTCCATTCCACCAACCCACGACAGCTTCTAGACACTCCACAATCCAGCAGACACGATCCATAAGAATTCCCCCAGAAGACGAGACACACAGCTCTGTCTCTGGTTCAAAACAGATAGACCTTTTAATGGTAAAACTCAGGCATTTATACAGTTAGCAACCAAAAAGCATGCTGCAGTAATCAAAGGGACAATGACACACTCCACCCACAACATCATACAATGGGTACTAACGAGTCCCCCTCAATCCACATCTTAGACAGACATTCTGACTCCGCGATAAGCTATTCTCACCTGCTACACAATACACATTCCTTTAGTAAGCATAAGTCAGACGTCTGACCTTTAGAGTGTGCTAACTCACAACACATATTATCATCAATAGAACTTTCACACAATACAGTGTTAATTTGCATAGCACAATGAAATATCTTAGGAGCCAGACTTAATTAACACCTTAACAGTATGTGTCCCCACATTGAATGAATCACACTATTATTGACCTGTTGGGTTAGTTTAGAATTAACCACCTGTAATATTTCAAGATAGTCTGCATTACATTGTGAATTATCATTACTGTCCCATCTTATGTAATTCAAGATATCATTTCTCAGTCATCCTATGCCCCTAGTGGACAAAGGTTGACCCTAGACCCAAGAGTCATTGGTGAAGCTGAACCAGGAGTACCCGGCATCCTTCAAGAGCCTCTGGGTCCCACGGGCTATACCGTTACAATGTGTAAATATATAAATAAATCCCCTCTCCATATAAATGCAAGCTGAACACTTACGGTAATTCACAAAATCCAAAAAGATATGTAATATAAAAGATTAGTGCAGCGCATAGAAAATTGATGCAATAAAAGTGTGAAAAGATGAAAAAACACAGCAAAAACTAAAACATGTCCAAATGAACGTGAATAATGGTCCAAAGAATTGTGTGACAAACAAATTCCACATGAAATTCACCGGTGACGTGAGCTCAAACAATAAGCGATCCCTCCACCACTACAGGATTGGCCACTCTTACCTTAGGGCATGGACTCCTGTGTTGCCATGTAGTCATGCAAGCAGATATCATAACAACCATTTTTCACCCGACCATTTTTCGGGTTGTAAAAAACAACGTTTTTTTCAACCCGATCATTAAAAAAGGCCTTGCCTACACACGATCGTGAAAAAAAAATTCTCTAGCAAAGCGCGGTGACGTACAACACGTACGATGGCACTATGGGCTGCTTTAGCTGCTTTTGTGTTAGTAAAAGACGATTCGCGCTTTTCAGTCTGTTACAGCGTGATGAATGTGCTCACTCCAAACGGTAGTTTTACCAGAACGAGCGCTCCCGTCTCATAACTTGCTTCTGAGCATGTGTGTTTTTGTTACGTCGTTAAAGCCCACACACAACCATTTTTTACAACCTTAAAAACAACGTTAAAAACGTTGTGAAAAAATAGAGCATGTTTTTAATGACATAAAAAAAAAAAAATTAATTTTTTAGAACCCAAAAAACGGTCGTGTGTAAGCGGCATAAGTGCTCTCCGTTTCAAAATACTAAAATTTATCAGGTAAGCATAACAACTACTCACAAAGATCTGAACGATCGGCAGCGGGTAAAACAAACAAACAAACGACAGGTTTGTTTCCAAAAGGATGGCGCTCGTTGCTAGTTTTTGCTGTGTTTTTTCATATTTTTACATTTTTATTGCATCAATTTTCTATGCCCTGCACTAATCTTTTATATTATATACAGATAGTATGGCTGATATTGCACCGCATTTGGACCAAACCCGCACAATGCCCTAGGGTTAGTGGTTATTGGGGAAAAAGTTCCCAGTGGTCAGAAAAATGCCCCAGTATCAGTGGGAGAGAAAAGTGCCCCAGATGGATCAGAAGGTGAAGGGGCTAATATACAGGTCACATACAGTGGGGGAATGGAGATGATGGAGTTAATGTACCGATGTGCAAAATAAGGGAGATGGCGGGATCAGATCAGGGACGGCGTGGGGCTGACATATACTGTAGCGGGGAAATCATAGTGAAGAGTGAATTTTAATAATGTTGGCACTATAACAGGATTGTGCTGGTGCTGGCTGGTGGTTAGGAGGCCTTCCTTTCTCTCACAGACTAATCAGTGGGTAAAGAGTGCTTCCTGATCACAGTCAGCGAGACATGACTGCTTAGAGCAGCCTTTGCTTGCATTTTGTGATACTGTGATTGGTTGCAGTGATCACGTGGTACAGAGCCGCTCTCAGAAGGCACAGGGGAGTGCTGTGCCATTCTTGACTATGGGGCTATGTTGATACACACAGTGTAGGATGATACAACTCTACTCCCTACATACTGTACAAGGGTGCAAGAAAATGGAGCCACCCTGAAATGGTGGCAGCAGTAATAGCACCAGATTAAACTGGGACTTAAGCAAAGAGTAAAAGAAAAACGAAGCTCCATACTCAATAAGTGAATAAATCAGCAGCAGAAAGTGCTTAAGATACTGAAGATTTATTATCACTTTAATATAAATACAGTCTTTACGTCTTTAGTAAATCAAGCCAAATATGTTTACAACCCCAAAACAAAGTTTGTGAATGCTGCAAACTCAACAAAATCATGTTTTGCCTTTATCAAGGAGTCTTTTTTTTTTTTGTAGAAAAGATCCTTTCTAATTTCCTCCCATTTGTTTTAATTGTTTGTTTTTTTTAGTCTTTATGGTTATTAACCACTAGGTGGCATTATCAGCACTATTGTCTGTTCAAACTGCAGGCCAATGCTTTTACAAAATCACTACTGCAGCAATTTTGAGCTGAAAGCATTATAAAAATGCCAAGCCTTGCAAAAGTATGCAGTTTATATGCAGTACAGTAGAATCTTGACAATAGAGATTATATTATTATTATTATTCAGGATGTTTATAGCGCCAACACTTTGCTTAGCGCTTTACAACATCAGGGCAGACAGTACAGTTGCAATACAATTCAATACAGGATGAATCAGAGGGCCCTGGAGCATAGGATAGATAATGTTATCAACAGCAAAACCATGACTTATACACGTCACTGTTGTCTAAAAGGGAAAAGGGATAAGATGACGAAAGGTCCAGGGTACAGATTACAGACATCTGTCAGCAGGTGGTGACCAGAGAATGAGAGACAGAGGGGTGAAAAAAATAAGAAATTGAAAATAAATAAGGAGGGGTGAAGAAAGAAGGGAAGGGGCGTTGGGAGGAAGGAGAAATTGTGTGTGTGTGTGTGGTGGGGGGGGTGGTATTAGCTGCCAGGACATTTGGTCAGTAACTATAGGTGTGCGCAGCCTATTACATTAGGGTGTGCACCCCAAAGCTCAAACACAAATGCGTATATATATATATATATATATATATATATATGGCAGTAGGGAAATGGACGGTGTCAGTAGAACAGTGGATGGTGTCAGTGCGGGCTGGGACTGTTGTCAGTAGATTCTTTTTACTTTTTATTTATTATTACTTTTAACAATATTTTTGTTACAATCATTTTTTGTTACAATTTTTTTATGAGCACCGTTGGGGGGGGGGCTTTGGTGAGATATCAGGGGCCTAAACAGACCCCTGATATCTCACTTTTAAGACAGAGAAAGGGGCTGAGGACAAAGATTCCTGAGTCCCTTTCTCTGTGGCGAAGCAGCACAGGGTGATTAGGGTGTGCCTGGGCACACCTGGCACACCCTGTGCGCACGCCTATGTCAGTAACCCTCAGGTAGGGAGACAAAAATGGTAAGTGTTCTTCATATTGTCAACGGGTCTTTATGAATGGTAGGGGGCCGCCCCCTTTCTCCTGCCACCCCCTCTATGACATTGCATGAATCTATCCATGGCCGCCGCTGACACCCCCTATTCTGGTGCCCGAACCCCTTTTTTGGCACCGGGCGCCTGAATTACGGTGGCAGGGGGTGTTTTTGAAGCACCTGATTAGAGCCATAGGCTCTAATATGCGTCAAAAAAGGTAAACAGCAAGCGCCATGCTTGGTGCTTGCAGTTCACCCAGCTGTGTTAGAAAAATGAATACAAATTAGCTTCATGTGCTCAGATCTGTTACCCGTCACCTGATTGCCTGAAATGACAGGCACTATGATTGGAGGCATCCAATCATAGGGGAGGATGGGAGTAGAGGAGGACGGGAGAAGACATCGAGGACATGGCGGAGCACACCGCGCGGGGGGGGGGGGGGGTCAAAGTGGCAGCATTCAATGGGAACAATGGGAGCATTTGATTGGGCACAGTGGTAGTGAGAGCATTTGATGGGGCACAGTGGGAGAATTTGATGCCACAGTGGAGGCATTTGATGGGGCACAGTGGCAGCATTTGATGGGGCACAGTGGCTGCGTTTTTATAGGGCACAGTGGCTGCGTTTGATGGGGCACAGTGGCTGCGTTTGATGGGCACAGTGGCGGCATTTGATGGGCACAGTGGCTGTGTTTGATGGCACAGTGGCTGGGTTTGATGGGCACAGTGGCAGCATTTGATGGGCACAGATGCTGTGTTTGATGGCACAGTGGTTGCGTTTGATGGCACAGTGGCTGCGTTTGATGGGGGGGGGTTCAGAATTTTTCAGTTTTTTTTCGCTACTCCAAAAAATGTGAGCACCAGCCGCCACTATTAGTAGGGAAGAAATACTCAATCCATGGTTCCAGTTTTTCAAGGGATAACACTTGGGACACCGGTGCTCGATTTCCGCAGGAAGTTGTTGGGGGTCTTCCCAACAGGAACAATGGGAGCATTTGATTGGGCACAGTGGTAGTAATAGCATTTGATGGGGCACAGTGGGAGAATTTGATGCCACAGTGGAGGCATTTGATGGGGCACAGTGGCTGCGTTTTTATAGGGCACAGTGGCTGCGTTTGATGGGGCACAGTGGCTGCGTTTGATGGGCACAGTGGCGGCATTTGATGGGCACAGTGGCTGTGTTTGATGGCACAGTGGCGGCGTTTGATGGGCACAGTGGCAGCATTTGATGGGCACAGATGCTGTGTTTGATGGCACAGTGGTTGCGTTTGATGGCACAGTGGCTGCGTTTGATGGGGGGGGTTTCAGAATTTTTCAGTTTTTTTTCGCTACTCCAAAAAATTTGAGCACCAGCCGCCACTATTAGTGGGGAAGAAATACTCAATCCATGGTTCCAGTTTTTCAAGGGATAACACTTGGGACACCGGTGCTCGATTTCCGCAGGAAGTTGTTGGGGGTCTTCCCAACAGGAACAATGGGAGCATTTGATTGGGCACAGTGGTAGTAATAGCATTTGATGGGGCACAGTGGGAGAATTTGATGCCACAGTGGAGGCATTTGATGGGGCACAGTGGAAGCATTTGATGGGGCACAGTGGCTGTGTTTATATATGGCACAGTGGCTGCGTTTGATGGGCCACATGGGCTGCGTTTGATGGGCACAGTGGCGGCATTTGATGGGCACAGTGGCTGTGTTTGATGGGCACAGTGGCGGCGTTTGATGGGCACAGTGGCTGCATTTGATGGGCACAGTGTCTGTGTTTGATGGCACAGTGGCTGGGTTTGATGGGCACAGTGGCAGCATTTCATGGGCACAGATGCTGTGTTTGATGGCACAGTGGTTCCGTTTGATGGCACAGTGGCTGCGTTTGATGGGGGGGGGGGGTTTCAGAATTTTTCAGTTTTTTTTCGCTACTCCAAAAAATTTGAGCACCAGCCGCCACTATTAGTGGGGAAGAAATACTCAATCCATGTTTCCAGTTTTTCAAGGTATAACACTTGGGACACCGGTGCTCGATTTCCGCAGGAAGTTGTTGGGGGTCTTCCCAACAGGAACAATGGGAGCATTTGATTGGGCACAGTGGTAGTAAAAGCATTTGATGGGGCACAGTGGGAGAATTTGATGCCACAGTGGAGGCATTTGATGGGGCACAGTGGCAGCATTTGATGGGGCACAGTGGCTGTGTTTATATATGGCACAGTGGCTGCGTTTGATGGGCCACATGGGCTGCGTTTGATAGGCACAGTGGCGGCATTTGATGGGCACAGTGGCTGTGTTTGATGGGCACAGTGGCGGCGTTTGATGGGCACAGTGGCTGCATTTGATGGGCACAGTGGCTGTGTTTGATGGGCACAGTGGCGGCGTTTGATGGGCACAGTGGCTGCATTTGATGGGCACAGTGGCTGTGTTTGATGGCACAGTGGTTGCGTTTGATGGCACAGTGACTGCGTTTGATGGGGGGGTTTCAGAATTTTTCAGTTTTTTTTCGCTACTCTTTTTCAAGGGATAAAACTTGGGACACCCGGTGCTCGATTTCCGCAGGAAGTTGTTGGGGGTCTTCCCAAGAGTTTCAATTAATTGTTAGTGCAAATGCCAGTTTTGTTTGGAAGGGACTTTTTAGAAGGAAATCAGAGGAGCCTGTGCAAAACAATGTGCCTTTGGCTGTATAGATTAACCGATAAACCCCGGGCAGTCCTAAATATGCCTGAATGAGCCCTCAGCATGACAACCACCGAAAAACACAACGATGAGTATGTGGGAAATGTATGAGATACTCTCAGGGGACTGGGAACCAGCGGAGGAGAAGTTTATAATTAGTCTCCGGGACTAATACCTGGACTGAGCTTTTGCCTTAGCAGTCCAGATATGGTTCCAATCATCCTCCATTATGTGTTTGTCAAGGTCTCGTTCTCATTTTTGTGTATTAAAAAGGAAGGTGTTTAGAGCTGTTGCAAGTAATAGATAATGGCCTAAAGAGATGAGGCCCTGGTCTTGTAGGTTATTCTATAAGGCCTTTTTATAGGCCCTAAGGGAAGACAAGTCAGATATGGTGCGTGTCCATGATTGGATGAAACATTTGATTTAAAGGTATTGGAATTTGGAAGACATCCCCTGGTTTAGCTTGGTGCTTTTCTAAGAGAGTTTAAAAAGGTATGATAACCAATTTTGCCTAGAAGTTTCAGGTAGAGGGAGCTGAAAGCATCTTTTATGATAAACCACATATCTTAGTGATATTCTTAAAGAGGAACTGCAATCTGCTCACATAATTTGTAATAAAAACATCTTTGCCATTCTGCTTCCCTCCAACCACTTTGCATATGATTTTATATATACTGTGATTCTGTACTTGCCAAATATGCTGCAGAAATCTCCCTCCACTAAGTCTGGCTGCATCCATTTTAACTGTGGGCAGCTAAAACTGCCGCCTGTTCACTTCATGGATTTACACAGACACACAGCGACACACCTCCTGCTCTGCAGACATGCAGCTCTCATTGGCCCTCTTATGACTCATCCCCTCTCCCTTCCTGGCAAAATCTCACAAGCGTGAGAGAGAGCTGTGCATGAGGTCATATGCCTAGGCTAATGACCAGACAAGAAACAGGAAGTGGGCTGTATAAGGTATTTACTGGCAGAAAAAAAAAAAGTTTTACTATCCAAAGCAGTGGTGGTGCATCCATAGAGGGTGCAGGAGCGCTGCCCCCTCTCTCCTGCACCCGTCAATCTCCAATAAATAGATTCATGCATTCCAATCATAGTGTCAAATCATAGCAGAGGAGGACGGGAGAAGATATCGAGGACTTAGCGTGGAGGAAAGTGCTTACCCGAGAGAGGTAAGTGCCAGGAAGGGGGGCACACTGGCAGCATTTGATGGGGAAAATTGGTGGCAATTTATGGGGCAAACTGGCAGCAATTGATGGGGAACACTGGCAGCATTTGATGGGGAAAACTGGTGGCAATTGATGAGGCAAACTGCCTGCAATTGATGGGCACACTGGCGACAATCGATGGGGCACATTGGCGGCAATCGATGGGGCACACTGGTGGCAATTGATGGGGCAAACTGGCGGCAATCGATGGGGCACACTGGCGGCAATTGATGGGGCAAATTGGCGGCAATCGATGGGGCACACTGGCGGCAATTGATGGGGCAAACTGGCGGAAATCGATGGGGCACACTGGCGGCAATTGATGGGGCAAACTGGCGGCAATTGATGGTGCACACTAGAGGCAATTGATGGTTACAGTAGCTGCGTTTGATGGCACAGTGGCAGCAATTTATGGGTACAGTGGCTGCGCTCGATGGCACAGTGACAGCGTTTAATGGGCACAGCGGTGGCAATTTATGGGTACAGCGGTGGCAATTTATGGGTACAGTGGCTGCGTTTGATAGGCACAGTGGCTGCGTTTGATAGGCACAGTGGCTGCGTTTGATAGGCACAGTGGCTGCGTTTGATGGGCACAGTGGCTGCGTTTGATGGGCACAGTGAGGCTGCAATTGATGTTTTTTTTTTTTTTCAGTTTGTTTGAGCCCCCCCAAAAATGTTGAGCACCAGTCGCCACTGATCCAAAGGGCAGAAGATTTAATGGATGGAAAGTAGGGCTGTGACTGATTAAAATTTTGTTCGATTAATCGTTTTTTTTTTTAATCGATAAATCGACTAATTTCGATTAATTAACGCACATACAGATCCAACTACTTTTAGCTGATCTCCTTGCATTGCAACTCTGCATTAGTCAGTGGTAAATGTGGTGGGGGCAGCATGTGGGCAGATGTGTATATTCTTGCAGTATGGGGGCAGATGTGTATATTACAGCATCTGCCCCCATGCTGTAATATACACACATCTGCCCCCATGCTGTGATATACACACATCTGCCCCCATGCTGTAATAGACACATCTGCCCCAATGCTGTAATAGACACATCTGCCCCCATGCGGTAATAGACACATCTGCCCCTATGCTGTAATAGACACATCTGCCCCCATGCTTTATTATACACATCTGCCTTCCATACTGCAAGAATATACACATCTGCCCCCATCTGTACATTACAGCATGGGGGCAGATGTGTATATTCTTGCAGTATGGGGGCAGATGTGTATATTACAGCATGGGGCAGATGTGTCTATTACAGCATGGGGCAGATGTGTCTATTACAGCATGGGGCAGATGTGTCTATTACAGCATGGGGCAGATGCCTTTCTATACACATCTGCCCCCATGCTTTTCTATACACATCTGCCCCCATGCTTTCATATACACCAGGGGTCCTCAAACTATGGCCCTCCAGTTGTTCAGGAACTACATTTCCCATCATGCTCAGTCATGTCTGTGAATGTCAGAATTTCACAATGCCTCATGGGATTTGTAGTTCCGCAACAGCTGGAGGGCCATAGTTTGAGGATGCCTGATATACACATCTGCCCCCATGCTTTTCTATACACATCTGCCCCCATGCTTTTCTATATACATCTGCCCCCATGCTTTTCTATACACATCTGCCCCCATGCTTTTCTATACACATCTGCCCCCATGCTTTTCTATACACATCTGCCCCCATGCTTTTCTATACACATCTGCCCCCATGCTTTTCTATACACATCTGCCCCCATGCTTTCATAGACATGATGGTTGTCCTCTCTTACCTACTTAAGGCAGGAGGACCCGTCCGCAGAGTAGCTGACACTGACACGTGCTAGGTAAGATACAAGCAGGCGGGCGGGTGATGATGACGTCAGCGTGCCGCTACTTGGTTGGCGCCGGGTGGACCAAGATGGCCGCAGCTCCGGAGCTAGGCCGAAGCCACGGCCTTTCCTATCGGTGAGACCGCGGAGCTCACTCCGCGGATCGTCGATCAAAATTATTTTAGTCGATCAAAGAAATTAACGATTAATCGAACAATTAATCCTTAATTTCCGCAGCCCTAATGGAAAGTTTTAAAAATGGTTGAAGGTCCCCTTTAAGAACCATCCATGGGTATTGATATCCTTGTATCATCACCTAAATATAGATTCAAATTAGCAGCATTGCTTTCATTTGTATAAAACCATGTTAATTTTAATTATAAAGCTTTTCAGTGCTCTATGGCAGTTGAGAAATCTACCTGCTTTGGAGATGACTACTTTAAATGCAGCGTACAGGAACTAAAAGCCCACCTAACATTGGGAACATCAGCAGCCAAGGAGAGGGGGATTTTGACATTATTGTTATTATTATACAGGATTTATACAGTGCCAACAGTTTACGCAGCACTTTACAACATAAGGGCAGACAGTACAATTATAATAAAATTTCATACAGTAGGAATCAGAGGGCCCAGCTCATTAGAGCTTACAACCTAAGAGGAAGGCATTACACTTAACACCCAAAGCTTTATAATTAACCGTCTTGGAGTTCTTTCTTTCACAGAAAGTACATTGTGGTGACATTACCCTGAAATTGCTAAGCTATATAAATCTTTATATGCCAAAATTTTCTTTTTTTTCAACAGAAATCTAAAGACAGGATTCACATGGCTGAAAAAAATGAATAATGGAGAATAATACATGTGCTATAGTAACTTGAGCTTACTGTCCTGTTTTATATATGTAGCACCCTAGCAGGGTTGCTATTACATTTATTTGCCAAGTGATAGTTGCCTTGGACAATTGTTAGGAGATCAATTCTGGAATTACTGCACTTCTCTCTGTCACTAGGCGGCCGGTTATTTGGTGACATTAGATAAGACAAGGGCATTGCAAGGACAGATTAGGAATGAATGAGGTGTCTCAGCCAATAGGTAGGGATTTTCTTGGCTCCCTTGGCCTGCTGGGAGCACCTATTTATTTGGGTGGAGTCAGGTGATCGGGGTTCTGTGCCACCTGGAAGGCTGTCTGGGTGGACGTGTGTTGTATTGCCCCGGGCTGCTAGGCCAGAAACCTAAGGCATATCCTGGGGACATCTGGCTGCTAGGCTGTCTGAGGGCCTATCCAGAAGCAGGAAAGCAGCGTAGGGTTGGGACTGCTTTTTACCAACCAGGAGTAAAGGTTCCGCCAGGTGGGAGCCAGTTGTGGTCGTGGTTAAAGGGAAACTGTCTCCATTAAGGGACCATCCACATTGCTACCTGCTACCAGAGATCACAGTAAGTGAGCTGAAGCCAGTACCAGAACCGACTTCCCCCCCACCCGGGGACGGTGAAGAAGTGGGAAAACTTCAACAAGTGGCAAGTCAGGGACCCAGTGGAACAGCAGAGGTGATGCTTGTGAAGTGCTAAACCAAGGACCTAACGTGTCAGCAGGGGTGAAGCTTGAATAGTATATGAGTGCCAAGCCAGGGACCCAGCAGTGAAGCGGGGGTGACGCTTGAGGAATATACTGAATGCTACAGTGAAAGAGCTCAGGATATCCAGTCTATAATGGATCTGAAGTCTAGTGAGAGAGACTGGGAACTCGCTGAGTGAAGACCCACATTGAGTGAGTGTGGGGTAAGAGAACTGTTTGTGTTGCAGATAGATGAATACATTTACCGTTAGTAACAGCTACAAGATTGTTGCCATAGAAAACAGCGGTCCTACCTATACAGAAGTGGTGACCAGCTGGAGTCCTTCAACTGTATAGCTGTCTACCTATAGAAGTCTCTTAGTCTGCCAATTAACATTGAATCTACCTAAATGTGTCCTGGCCCTAACCCTCTCCCCCACAGTTCTGTTTAGGAGACAACCAATCTCTTTGCATTCAAAAAGTGTCTGGCACCCACCTGTTTATCTTGCATTACACCCACCATGTCTTGTAACCCACTCTACACTGAAGGATGTTAGCTCTCCCTAACTCTGCAGGACAGGAGCAAGACAGATCACAGGAGGCAGAGGATTAGCTACAGGAGCTCACACGGCACACGTTCTCCTAGGAGTAGGAGCGTGCGAGCTATAGCTCCAGGCAGGTGTAGTCCAGCAGGTAGTCAGGGTTCCCCTGTCCAGCCAGCCAGCCGCATCTTACCTGGATCCCGGATCTCCTCCACCTCTGGCCGCCTCCAGCACTCCTCCCCCCCCCCCTCTTTGGAGCATCTGAGCTGTCACACAGCCTCACACAGGTAATCCAGCCTGTCCCCAGCCTGTCCCCCCCAGAATCAAGATCGGCAGTCCTTTTCAGGATAACCACCCAAACCATGCCGCAATCGAGACCCCCTGCCCGTACCCACATCCCCCCAGCTGTTTCCCCTGCCGTTTTTCGCCGCCGTCCGCGCCGGTCCGCGCCCAACCACGCTAGGTCCGCGGGAGCCGCGGCTTAGGAAAGTCCGCGGCTTCAAACGGCGGCCTAGCGGCGCTCGGCCTCAGCTTGTTGGCCTCACCCCCCCGGTGCTTTGGCCCCAGACTCAAGGTACCCCCAACCCATCCACACATCCCTCCCACTGTAGCCTGACTGTTTCTCGCCAGTCCGCGCCAGCCACGCTAGGTCCGCGGGGCGGCGCGCCGTAGGAAAGTCCGCGGCTTCAACTGCGGCCTAGCGGAGCGCGGTTTACAGCAAGCTGTGTCTGCCCTAGGACTTTCACCCAACTCACCCCACCTACCCACAGGGGTCCCCATCCACCTCCCCAGCAGCCAACTACCCCCCTCTCTGGGTTATTTGCACCAGATTGGTGGACCAGCTTGGTGCACCCCCCAAGCAGGAATCTATTCCCTTCACATCACTCCCCTCACCAGTTCATTAGATTTGATCCAGGGCTCAACCGATCGCCTCTGAGGGATCAGGAAGGAATTTTTTTCCCTGCCCAGCAGATTGGCTTAGCTGAACCAGGGTTTTTTTGCCTTCCTCTGGACCAAATATAAAATATCCAGGAGAAAGGATTCAAGGAATCTACTCCCCATCGCCACCCGACCACACCCCCCCCCCCCCTGCGGAATATGGCCGTCTGGCAATATTCGGCAGAAGTCATCAGGGGCTTGAGGCAATTTGCCACGAAGCTACCAGCCGTCACTAAAAAGGCCCTGAGTTTTGAGCAACTCTTGAGGATCGATCGTCGATCATCAGAAACAAAATTTAGCGACCCACCCAAGCGAAGCACATATCATGTGCTTTGATCAACACAAGATCGGCAGTAAGGCACCGATTAGAAATCCATGATTTCATTCTACAGAACAACTTAGATTGTCTTTTTATTACAGAAAGCTGGCTTACAGCCGACTGTAACACCATTCTTGGAGAACTGGTGCCAGAACACTACCGGATTATCACTGAAAACAGAATAGGGCAAAGAGGTGGAGGACTGGCGGTGATTCATAAGACGCATCTTGTGATCTCTAAACCAGCCCTTCAGCACTCGCTTCCATTTATGGAAACCCTTACTCTGCAGCTGCAAACTAACCCCCAGAGACCGTCCGTATTCTGCTCTGCTATAGGCCACCAGGGCCTAAATCGCAGTTTTTACCTCCATGGTCAGAGTTCATCTCCACTTATGCCATAACCAGCAAACACCTTTTGCTGCTCGGAGATTTCAATCTCTGGGCCCAACTCCTCACAAGACCCTGTGGCCGACGCCCTGTATCGACCATCTGGAAGGATTAGGCCTTCAGCAACTAGTACATGAGCCCACACATGCTTCAGGTCACACACTCGATCTTATCTTCAGACAAAATCTGAAGGTAAGTATTTTGGAAAATGAACCATTGCCATGGACAGATCACCATGCAATTAAATTCATAATTTCCAATACGGCCCTATTGATAAAAAACACCCAAGCCAGTGACAACACACTGGTCTAGATCTCAGAAGAAGCTCCATTCGGAACTCTTCAAATCTACCTTGGAAAAAAAAATTAAAACAATGCAACCAAGACAAACGGCCACAGATATTCTGGATGCCATAAATGCAGCCCTACTACAGTCAGCCGACGTAGTAGCGCCTGAACACAAAGTCCGTACCCGGAAAAACAAGGCAGGCTGGTTCAACAACCAGCTATCGCTACTGAAGCAAGAGCGTAGAAGGGCAGAAGCCGCCTGGAAAAGAAAACCTCCGAGACGAACCTCGCCTTCTACAAAGCAGCAACTCGAAGATACCACATAGAAATCTTCGAAGCCAAGAAAAACTATTTTTCCATGGCTATCAACAGCGCTTTAAACCGCCCTCGGGATCTCTTCAAGCTGGTCTCACAGACCATGAATCCACACTGTCTTGAAGCCCCCAACACTGACACCCAAGAATTTTGCGAGGAATTGTCGGATTTCTTCATCAATAAAATTGAGGGAAATCCGGGAAAGCATTTCGCAAAATAATGCCCCTAAGCTACCACACAGCACCCAGAGGAACACACTACAACCAACAAAGTTCTCTTTGGAACCCGTTTCCATCGAGAACACAGAAAATATCATCGGCGCATTGCGGAACAGCACTTCGCCTAACGATATTATCCCCACTAAGCTGCTAAAGGAATGTGCCGATATCCTGGCGCCTCCCATTACGCAGCTTATAAACCAGTCATTTAAGGAAGGCATAGTGCCCTCCCTGCTGAAAGAGGGCACAATCCAGCCCATCTTGAAGAAACCTACCCTGGATCCCAAGGACCCAAATCACCGCCGTCCCATAACAATGCTAAACGTTTTCTCTAAGGTAATGGAGAAAGCGGCGGTGGTACAACAGCTGCAACAGCATCTAGATACCCACAACTTACTCGATCCACTGCAATCGGGATTCCGTCCCGGACACGGGACGGAAACGGCACTGCTCAAAATATGGGACGACGTTCTGGAGGCCGCAGACGAAGGAGAATCTTCCCTCCTGGTTCTGCTGGACCTAAGCGCAGCCTTCGACACCGTAGATCACAAACTGTTACTGACTCGGCTGACTGAGGTAGCCGGAGTCACAGAGAATGATTTACCATGGTTTTCCTCTTTTTTGGGAACCGATCTCAAACGGTGAAATTAGGACCGTTCATTTCTAGAAAATGCACGGTGTCATGTGGAGTCCCCAAGGCTCACCTCTATCACCGTGTGCTTTTCAACATCTATCTTCGACCTCTCTTTGAAGTCATCAGTAGTCAACAACTACTTTATCACTCTCATGCAGACGATACGCAACTGTATTTTTCGCATCTGCAATAGAAAGGATCGTCATCTCAGCTTAGAGAATTGTCTCTCTTCAATAGAAAAGTGGATGACGATGAGTTATCTCAAACTCAACAATTCTAAAACAGAACTTCTTCTGTTTCAGGCCACTCGCAAGAGTCAACTCACAACAACCTGGACACCTCCGCCCATTCTGGGCCAGATCATCTCCCGAGCGCCAAAGTCAAAAGTCTCTTGGGATCATTTTTGTCACACATGACATGGACATACATATAGGGTCACAGTCCAGTAGTCAGCGGATCTCACCATCTGCTGCGCCTACTCCGCTTGATCCCTTTTATTCCCAAAGAAGATGTGGCAGCCGTGGTGGGAACGATTGTGAACTCCAGACTGGATTATGCAAACGCTCTCTACCTCGGACTCCCTAAGTACCAAATCGCTCGTCTGCAAGTCGTACAAAATACGCCCCTGACTGGTGACTGGGGGAAAAAACCCTGGGAATCAATCTCACCGTCGCTGAGACCTGCACTGGTTGCCGGTAAAAGACAGAATTGCTTTTAAAGCACTCTGTCTGACCCATAAATGCATCCATGGAAAAGCCCCGCAATATCTTTGCGATAAAATAAAACCCCACAACCCCAATCGCGCTCTGCGATCCAGTGACCAAAATTTGGTCAAAGTACCCAAAGCCAGATTCAAGTCCAAAGGAGAAAGAAGGTTTGCTGTCCAGGGTCCCAGACTCTGGAACGCTTTACCAACCAGCATTCGGTTGGAGGAAAACCACCTGACCTTCAGAAGACGGATTAAAACTCTGCTCTTCTGATGTCAAGAGAGACGGATACAACTAGCGCCCAGAGGCGATTTGGTTCGCATGTGCCGCGCTATATAAGTTTTTCATTCATTCATTCATTCACTATTGGTCCTAAAGAGGCCCGGGACTTTGCTAAATATAGCACTACCCATATTTAAAAATGTAAATATATATATAAAGAAAATTGCTAGGCAGCTAACAGGTGGCGCTAAATGTTAGGGGGAAAAAAAGAAGAACATAATTGTGATCAGGTAGGCTGCTTTTATCTGCCACATAAAGAGGGGCTGGATACTAAGCACTGAGAAATGAACTAAGCTAGGGTGACCAGGGGACAGTCCCTGGATTGAGGATGCTGTCCCCGGAGCCCATCTGTCCCCGGATCTGTTATCTCAACAGGGGGGACCTGGGGACTTCCAAATCCTGTCCACCGATAAACAAATTCCCCGCGGTGCAGCTATTTACAAAACAAACGTCTCCGGGCCTCCTGTGCTCAGTGGGGGCCCGGCCTCTTCAATATGAAAACACTGTGGCCGCCTAAACCCAAAAATTAAGAAATGGTCCACTTACTGTCACCCAGCTCCCACTCAACACAGGGGGCCCGGAGACGTTTGCATACAATCATTTTATAAACACATACCACATACACTGCATATATCATTTGAGGAAAATATGCTTACCCTGTTTCCCCCGAAAATAAGTCCTACCCTGAAAATAAGACCTAGTGTTATTTTCAGGGATGGCTGCAATATAAGCCCTACCCCGAAAATAACCCCTAGTTAAAGTCGTCGTAAAAACATGTAATCAGTTTTAGAAAAAGATTATAAAATGTGCAGTGTCTCCTTTTCTAAATTTGTTTTGGAAAATATCTTACTTACAGTGCCGCTGGGCGTGACCGGATGGAGATCTTCTCCTTTCCGACGTCATCGGCCCCTTCCTCTGCAGTGCTCAGAGTGGAGAAGAAGAGCTACGCTGGGTCACTGTGCTGGCTATAATGTAGATTATTGTACATACTGTAAATAAATTAGACATCCCCTGAAAATAAGCCCTAGTGTGATTTTTGTAGCCAAAATTAATATAAGACCCGGTCTTATTTTTGGGGAAACACGGTATAAAATAGTTTACCATTTGCCAATAAAAAAAAAAATGTCACCGGATTTAATTTTAGAAATCTGGTCACCTTTAACCACTTAAGGACCCCCGCACGCACATATACGGCCACAGAATGGCACGTACAGGCACAAGGGCGTAAATTTACGTCCCCGCCTGAGTGCGGTTCGGGGGTCCCATCGGGACCCCCTCCGCGGCGTGCGGGGGTCCCCCTACCTCTGGGAGCGATCCGGGATCTGCGGGCGGATGTCCGTGATATCCCCCCCCCCCCGCGATCGCTCCCAGCCAATGGGAGCGCGCTCCCAGCCTGTCACTTCCTCCTCCTGTGTTTACACAGGAAGGAGGAAATGATGTATTCTCTCATCGCAGCGCTGTTTCCCAGCGCTGCTGATGAGAGAAGACATCACAAGTAAGTGTGCACCAACACAACACTGACACACACTCACATAGGCATATTAACCCCTTGTGATCGCCCCCCCCACCCCCCTGTCACAGTGTCACTGAATGCAGTGATTTACTCACTGCATTTAGTGTCAGTGTGACAGGCAGTGTAAAAAACAGTTAGTGTTAGGTTCAGGATAGCCCCCCCACCCCCCCTAATAAAGTTTTAACCCCCTGATCACCGCCCTAGTTAACCCTTTCACTCCCTATTGCCAGCGTCACTAAGCGATCATTTTTCTGATCGCTGTATTAGTGTCGCTGTTCCCGCTAGGTAGCTATTTTTTTTTATTGCGATTTTTTTTTTTTACTAAAGACATGTGGCTAAATAAATTTTGGCCTAAATGTTTGACTAAAATTTAGTTTATTTGATTTTTTTTTAACAAAAAGTAAAAAATAGTGTTTTTTTTTCAAAAATGTCGCTCTATTTTTGTATATAGCGCAAAAAATAAAAATCGCAGAGGTGATCAAATACCACCAAAAGAAATCTCTATTTGTCGGAAGAAAAGGACGCAAATTTTGTTTGGGAGCCACGTCGCACGACCGCGCAATTGTCTGTTAAAGCGACGCAGTGCCGAATCGCAAAAACACCTTGGGTCATTTACCAGCGTATTGGTCCGGGTCTTAAGTGGTTAACTAAGCTTCCCAATTCTAATTGGATGCCAAACAAATGTCTACTCTTTTTAAAAGACTGCAAAAAATAAAATAAAAAACCTCTTCATACATTCAGATGCACTGAAACATCAGATCTGATATTTCTTTACAGTATATTGTAATACAACACCTGTTATTGCCATAAGGCCTCATTCACACAGGCACACTTACGCGTACAAGGACACAGGCGCTGCTCCCAATTTGACATCTGTGTGGGTGTGATTCCCCAAACTCACATTGTCTGCATGAGGACCTGTACATACCTGCACCCACACAGATATCAAATTGGAAGGAGACACAGCTGCTGTGTCTCATTTGATATGACTGGGTGTGCCTGCACAGGGATGCACAAAACACTTGTGCAGCCACAAAAACGGCCCTCATGCAGGTGTATGCTTAAGTACGCCTGTATGAACAAGCCCTAACTAAAAAGCTGCTATTAATAATGTATGATACTTTATAATAAAATATCTAATATCACGTTATAAGGCTGAGCTGCAATAACTGTTTATTTATGTTAGTTTATATCTTTTATTTATATCTTTTCCAGGGACTAATGACTGATCTATGGCTCAGCCTTTAACCACTTCCCATCCCGCGTATTGTAATATGACGGCCGCAAGGGAGCTCTGACATCTTGGGCAGGGCATCATTTGACGTCCTCAGATTTCCAGGGGTCTAGGGGGCGCAAGCCCATCCACTGTGTCACTTGGGAGCCATTTTGCGTGCCTGGCAGCCGCGATGTCCGCCGGGCACCCACAATTGCTGGTCATAGAGCAGGAACATGGATCTGTGTGTGTTAGCACACAGATCCACGTCCTGTCAGGGGATAGGAGACAGATCCTGTGTTCATAATATATAGGAACACCGATCGGTCTCCTCCCCTAGTCAGCCCCAACCCCCCCACAGAAGAATAGATATCGGCCTAAACTGAGGAAGACATTTTTTTTTTTTTTTTTATTGGAAAAAGTAAAAAAAACAAAAACAAATTTAATTGTTGTTTTTTTTTTGTTTATAGTGCAATAAAAAAAAAACACAGAAATGATCAAATACCACCAAAAGAAAGCTCTATTTGTGGCGAAAAAAATGATCAAAATTTCATATGGGTACAGTGTTGCATGAGAGCACAATTGTCAAAATGTTACAGCGCTGAAAGCTGAAAATTGGCCTGGGCAGGAAGGGGGTGAAATTGCACGCCACGATCTGTGTGTGGTACATCCATTGAAAGGGTGCCGTGAATGGCACAGCTATTAAATCTTGTGAGACTGCAGTTTCTCCTAGGATCCTGGAACTCCCCATGTGACGGCGTGGCATCACATAGGGAGTAAACCTACTGCATCCGAGAGCGCGATCAGGAGAGGAAAGCTGAAACAGGACTGACAGACATACATATACCCAGAACGAGTAAATATGAAGCACAAAAACAATGTAACATGCCGGCTATGAGTGGCAGTGCTCAGTTGCCGCAGTAATGTCAGTTCGCACATGCGCAAAATTATGGTGAAAACAGGAAAGGGACGAAATTATATTCTACACAGGCTCAAGATGACAGTACTGAAGATGGTGCCGCCTTATCCCAGAAGACAACATTTTTAAAAGTTTGAAAAAAAAGTAAGTAATAGGCTATTCTGGCTTGATTGGACTATGTAATGCTTGCTAAAAGGTGATTAAAATAAAATAGATGAAAAGCACCATAGGGACTGCAGAGTTTACAGTCTTTAAGAAACAGCACAACCATATATATGGTGGAGATTCCAAATGAAATATGTGCTAGCGATGTGTGAGGCCCTGTACACACGAGGAGACATGTCCGATAAAATCGGTCCGTGGACCGTTTTCATCAGACATGTCTCCAGGGATATTTTGGTCTGATGTGTGTAATCGCGGCCTTAGAGTAGCAAAGACAGGCATGTCATTTATGCAAGAAACTAGGTGGGGGGAGTGATTTATACAGGAATATCAGGGGGAAAAAATGATTTTTTCAGGAAATTTAAGTTGGATTGGGGAGGAGCTAGTTTGTGCAGGAAATGGGAGATTGCAGGGGAAAAGAGCTGAATCTGACATTTAGGCCGCGTACACACGAGGAGACATATCCGATGAAAACGGTCCGACAGACCGTGTTCATCGGACATGTCTCCTGGGATGTTTTGGTTTGATGTGTGTACACACGATCAAACCAAAATCCCCGCAGACAGACAGGGTGGTGACGTGGCGGTGACGTTGACGCCGCCACGTCACCAAACCAGGAAGTAACATACTTCCACGCATGCGTCTAATCCATTTGACGCATTTACGGGAGATTTCAGTCAGCTGGTTAGGCGTACTAACCAGCGGACATATCCGACAGACCGCTTTCCAGCAGACAAGTTTTAAAGCATGCTTTAAAACTTTTGTCTGCTGGAAACCTGTCTGCTAGGCCGTACACACGATCGGATATGTCCGCTGGAACTGGTCTGTGGACCAGTTTCAGCAGATATGTTTGATCGTATGTACGCGGCCTTATAATACATATTGTCATGGAGACCAATGTGACTTGGGCTCCTTGCGGGACCTAGGGACCAGCCTTCTTCCCACTGACTATCGACCTAGGACTTAGGGGACCCCCCCCCTTTCTTGGGGTCAAAAGGAACCTTTTCCCCAAGAGGGTTATATCACTTCCCTGGGTACCTGGATGCGTGTGAATATTAGCCATCCGTCCCAAACAATTAGGGATAGAGGGACTGTTTCTGGGACGCATTGTCATGTTGTGCATACTGGAACTATTTCTGATGTGATGCTTGGGGTAAATTTGCCATCTACAGTCCTAACCAAATTGTCTGGTCCTGTCTGGTAATTATGCTATATTCTGGTTCCAGAGAGGAGGAAGCTGTAGTTTAGCAGAGATACCTAGTCAGGGTATATATATATAGTACACTTGTTTAAAAATAGCATAAACTCCTGTTCAGTGCTATATTGGGCTAATTATTATCCTGATAGCAGTTATGGCAATAATACAAGTCATAGTGCTGGTTGTTCTCTGTGACTTGTATTTAGCTTCCAATCTCTGATAAGAGAACAGTTGCTATGGCAAATAATTGTTATGGCTTAGTGAACAGTGGCTACTGTGTGCTCTAGATTTGGTTGCTTATGTCGTTTCAGTACTCAAGAATTGCATTTTTGTTTAATTTGTTATGCAGTGTATTGGCAATTACCTGCTATACCTGAGCCATTTGCATTTTGTTCACTAAGGGCCAATTTCCATGTAGCAAATAAAGAGGCTGATGTAATAAAAGTGGAGAGTGCAAAATCTGGGGCAGCTGTGCGTGGTACGCTTTCTTTTTTTCTTATTTTTTTTGTCAGAGCTTAAAGTGTTACTGAACCCATATCAATAAAATCAGTGTGTATATGCAGTAAAGCATGCTTGTTATACTTATGGTGGAACCTAAGGGGTTAATCCTCTGCATTGTGTAAAAAGGCTCTTTGATCCTGTGTAGCAGGGTATCACCCTTTTGATGTGATTGTGCTGATCGTGAAGGATCTCAGCTCCCTCTTGTGGCCGAGATGGGTTAGAGCCACCTGTTGTTTACATTTTGTTGGGGTAACACAGAGAATGTTGGGGAATTGAGTTTCAGGAGGAGAAGAGAGTCCATTTGCCCTGACCTGTAATAAATTACATTACCCAAAGACCAGCTGGATAACTCCAAGATGCTTCCACGCCGCCTGCTGGGAAAGGTAATTTAAGGGAGCGGACGTGTTTGGCACGCTATCTCGGGGCCGCCTCTTCAACCCAGGAGGACACTGACAGAAGTGTCTCCACAGGGAGTAGGCCGCAGCTGAGGCCTACATATGCCCGGGCGGAGCACCTTTGTAGAAGGAGAGACGGAACCTCTGTCGGAGTGATCAGACGGGCCTTCAGTATCCCTGCGACCTGTCTAAGATCGGAGGCTGCCGGCTAACAGGACTGGGACTGGAGATCTGGGACAGAGTGCCACAGAAGGACAAGGCCTGAACCGGTTGGGTGAGACGGGCGATTGCCCGAGAGTACTGACTGTCTTGCAGGAGGTCGGATTGCTGATATCCATCTTTGCGGTTTGACTGTTCAGGGAACTTTCACCAGTTTACTATTTCCCTTTTGGATTTTAACCACTTAAGACCGGACCAAAATGCAGGTAAAGGACCTTGCCCCTTTTTGCGATTCGGCACTGCGCCGTTTTAACTGACAATTGCGCGGTCGTGCGACGTGGCTCCCAAACAAAATTGGCGTCCTTTTTTCCCCATAAATAGAGCTTTCTTTTGGTGGTATTTGATCACCTCTGCGGTTTTTATTTTTTGCGCTATAAACAAAAATAGAGCGACAATTTAAAAAAAAATGCAATATTTTTTACTTTTTGCTATAATAAATATCCCCCAAAAATATATAAAAAAACATTTTTTTTCCTCAGTTTAGGCCGATACGTATTCTTCTACCTATTTTTGGTAAAAAAATCGCAATAAGCGTTTATCGGTTGGTTTTCGCAAAATTTATAGCGTTTACAAAATAAGGGATAGTTTTATTGCATTTTTATAAATTTTTTTTTTTTTACTACTAATAGCGGCGATCAGCGATTTTTTTCGTGACTGCGACATTATGGCAGACACTTTGGACAATTTTGACACATTTTTGGGACAATTGTCATTTTCACAGCAAAAAATGCATTTAAATTGCATTGTTTACTGTGGAAATGACAGTTGCAGTTTGGGAGTTAACCACAGGTGGCGCTGTAGGGGATGTGTGACCTATGTGTTGTGTTTACAACTGTAGGGGGTGTGGCTGTAGGTGTGATGTCATCGATCGTGTCCCCCTATTACAGGGATGACACGATCGATGCTACGGCCACAGAGAAGCACGGGGAAGCCGTGTTTACACACGGCTCTCCCCGTTCTTCCGCTCCAGGGACGGATCGCCGCACTGCAGCGGCGATCGCGCCCGTGACCCACGGCTGGGTACTAAAATCAACGTATATATACGTTGATGTGCCCAGCCGTGCCATTCTGCCGACGTAAATGTGCAGTAGGCGGTCCTTAAGTGGTTAAATTGCTCTTTGCGTGCCGAAACGTTTGCTAACGCACAAGTGCACGAACTGTGTGAGTAGAAAGTTGTATTGAGATTAGGCCATATCGATTAGCTATAGCTTTAATTCTTTTTTTTTTTTTTTCTTATCCACAGTCAGCTTTTTCTGCACACAAGAGACCAGCTCATGTTAAAGATGCTTAATTTTCGTCTCTGTTTCAGGTTTGCATCATTTGTGGATTATTTTTTTTTTTTTTTAAGTTGCATTTATAAGATATGTTTTGTTTATTACTCTTTTTTACAAAATTAATTCCATGTTTCCCTTCCCATCCCCCGTCCACCCCCCCCCCGCCGACCCTCCCTTCCTACACCAATTTTTTTCAAGCTAAGTTGAACCTCTTGCCGCAAGTTTTCGATATAGCTCCAAGTTCTTTTAAAAACTCTCCAATTTTCCCATTTTGAGCTATCCCAGTTATCTTCTGAACTACCCCTGAAGTCTTCCATCAAATAGGTTTCCTCCACAGTGTCTATCCATTCCCACACCATGGGACATTCTAATTCCTGCCATTTCCTTGGTATCAACCTTTTTGCCGCATTTAATAAGTGCGGTACCAAAGACTTCCTATAGTTCTTAATCCCTTCTCTCCCTCCATGAAAGAGTACCGTCCAAGGCTCCCTCTTTATCTTTACCTTTGTGATCTCTTCTATTAACCTCAGGATTTTTTCCCAATAAGATTTAACTTTTGGGCATTCCCACCAAAGGTGGGCCATGGTTCCCCTGCTAAGTTTATCTGGAGTTATGTACCAGCCTGATAGGCATTTGAAATTCATTTCAGCCGCTCGACTGTCCGTAGCTGAGGTGTGGGCCAGTTTAACTATTTTTTCTATTGTGTTCCTTTCACACCGTGTCCCTAATTCCTTCTCCCATTTTTTAATGAAGGGGTGTACCTCTAGTTCTTCCCACTGTATTAAAATCTTGTAGATCTTTGAAATAGTTCCTTTCCCCCTTTCTAGAGAGCATAATTTTTCTATATCTAAAAGTTGGTCCCCTGTTCTTAGGGGTTGGGGAAGTTTTTGAATAAAGTGGTTTAACTGTTGGTACCTCCATTCATTAAGTGTCATAACATTTTTTTTTTGCTCTATTTGCCTATATGTTAGTAAGTGTCCTAGATGTGTTATATCCCTTAGTTGTGCCTTATAATTTTTAATCCAGTTACCCCCAACCTCTATTTTCCCCGGGGGGAAATAGTCATTATTTTTTAAGAAGATAAGGGGAGAGTGAAAATTTTTATCCATTTTTTTTTGTGTGTGATCCCATACCTTTAGTGCATTCTTTGTAATTGTATGTGTTCCAGTGCTGAGTGCTCTAAATTGTGGGGGATTCCATATTGCTTTTTCTAATTCCACCTTCGCGAGAGTGCTCTCCAACTTCACCCATCTTTTTTCTGTGTTTACTCTGGCCCACTCCACTGCTCTCGACAGGGTAATTGCATCATGATATTTTTTGAGATCCGGGATCGCTAGTCCCCCCTTGTTTTTGGGCTGTCTAAGAATCTGGAATGAAATCCTATGTTTCTTATGTCCCCATATGTAGTTCATAAGTAATTTTTGGAGGATACGAAACAATTGTTTCGGGAGCTTGATCGGGATCATCTGGAACTTATATAGGATCTTTGGGGTCAACACCATTTTGCAAAAGTTTATTCGTCCAAACCATGAGATTTGTCTGTTTTTTACTCTGGTTATTTCCTTTTTGATTTCTTCTATCAGGGGGATGTAGTTGATTTCGTAAATTCTTTTTTCCGAACTCGCTAAATAAATGCCTAGGTATTTAAGCTCTTTTACCCACGGGAATGTAAATTCTGCTCTAAGACTTTGCATATCTTCTTTGGATGTACTAGCGTTTAATATTTCCGTTTTGTTGATATTTAATTTGAAATTTGATATTTCCCCATATTGACTACAAACGTTTAATAATCTTGGGATAGAGGTTTTAGGGTTGGTCAGGTAAAAGAGTACGTCATCTGCAAAAGCAGCCAATTTATGTTCTTCTTTCCCCACCTTGATTCCGTTTATTTCCGGGCATTTACGAATTTTAGATAGGAGAGGTTCAAGGGACAGTACAAATAATAGTGGAGAGAGGGGGCACCCCTGTCTCGTACCATTTTCCATCGTGAAGTAATTTGACAGACTTCCATTAATTTTGATCCTAGCCGTTGGGGCATTGTATAAGGTTCCAATGCATCCCATCATCCTACTTCCAAAACCTATCGTTTCCAAGGTCTGTAACATGAATCCCCAGTCTACCCTGTCGAACGCTTTCTCAGCGTCGATCGACAGGAGCAGACTGGGGACCCCGCTTCTCCTCATCTCCTGAAACAGGAGGAGGGTCCTTACCCCGTTGTCTCTCCCCTCTCGACCCTGGATGAACCCCGTCTGGTCAGGGTGTATCAACTCCGCCATCTCGCTTTTTATTCTCGCGGCCAATATCTTTGAAAACAGTTTTAGATCTGCATTTAGCAGAGAGATTGGCCGGTAGCTCGAGCATATCCTAATATCCTTACCCTCCTTTGGTATGACGGTTATTATTGCCTCAGCGGCTTCTCTACTCAAAGTATAGTCCTTTACTAAACCGTTAAAGTATTGACATAATCGGGGAATTAGGATCTCCTTGCATTTTTTGTAGTAAAAAGCGGTAAAGCCATCGGGGCCAGGGCTTTTTGCCGATGCTGTGCCAGATAGTGCTAACTGTACTTCATTTTCTGTAATTAGCCTGTCCATATTTATTCCATCTATTGGGTTCACTGATGGGAGTCCTGCCCCCTGCAGAAAATCTCGGTTTTTAGTTTTTTTCTCCTCTTTATCCCAGTTTTTCTGTTTCACTGCGTATAGTTTTTCATAGTAAACTCGGAATGTTTCCGCTATATCTTTTGTTTTATACATCTCCCTGCCTTGTTCATTTTTAATTTTTTCTATATAATTCCTTCCTTTCTTTTTCTGGACCATCCTTGCTAGATGTTTACTGATTTTATTGCCTCCCGTATATCTATCTTTTGCGATTATCTGTAACTCTCTTTTAGTTTCCTGGAATAAAAGGTTTTTAAGTTGGTTGCGTTTATTCACTAATTCTTGATATAAATCGGGTTGTTGCGCCCCTCTTTTATGTTTGTGTTCTAACTCATCTATCTCCTTGATTATTTTCTCTGTTTGAAGCCGTTTCTCTTTTTTCTTTCTTGCTCCTTCTGATATCAGTATGCCTCGTATAAAGGCCTTGTGGGCATCCCATAGTGTGGCGTTGGATATATCACCTGTATCATTTATTTTAAAGAATTCTTCTAGCTCCTTTTGAACCCTAGTGAGGCTATTTACTTCTTTTAATAGTTCCTCATTGAGCCTCCAAATTTGGGGTGTCGCCGGATTTCCTGAGAGATCCAGGGACACACTAATTGGAGCGTGATCTGATATAGTCATAGGCTCAATTGTCGCGTTCACCACCACTTCCAGTAGGTAGTGGTCGACGAGAATATGATCAATCCGTGTGTAGCTCCCATGTACCTGAGAATAAAACGTGTAGTCTCGTGTTGTCGGGTTTAGCACTCGCCAAGCGTCTACTAGTTGATTCTTATACAGAGTATTTTTTAGATTTCTTAAATGCTTTATGTTGGTCCCTGCTGTCTGGGTTGTCTTGTCCACCTTTGGGTCCATACAGATGTTGAAATCTCCTGCCATAATCATCCTACCTATTTTAAAATCACTGATCTTTCCTAGGACATCGGTCAAGAATTTTATCTGTTGATTATTGGGTGAGTAAATGTTTACTAGGGTACATTCTGTATCCTCTAGTTTCCCTTTTAATATCAGAAATCTCCCCTCTGGGTCAGTCATTCTGTCAATCAACCGAAATCTTACTCCTTTGGCGAACCCGATGGCTACTCCCCTTGCACGTTTTGAAACCGTGTCCCCATAGTACCATACGGGGAAGTCTATTGAATTGAGTTTCACATTTGAGACTATAGTAAGATGGGTCTCCTGTAAGAATGCTACATTGGTTTTGATTCTCTTCAATTCCTTTAAAATATTATGTCTTTTTATGGGGCTATTTAGGCCTTTAACGTTATAGGAAACGCATTTTATTACCGGCATTTTCTACTGTTGGTGGTCTTCCTTTTTTAATCCGATTTTAACCTCGGCCTAGTTTCATATACTTTCCCTATTGGTCTTTTTGGTGTGGTATATCTCCCTCCCCTCCCTCCCCTGTCCCTCCCTCTTCCAATCCCTCCCTGCCCCCCTCCCACCCCCCCCCCTCCCTCCCCTTTCCCCCCCTGGCCAGATATAGGCCTCTAGACCGATTTTCTCCCTTGGTCTAGTTCCCCTCTATGGTGGGGCCTATTTTCACAATCCCCTTCTGTTAAGAAGGTGGAAAAAAAATGGGAGATTTAAGACAAAACACGGGGCCTCTCTGAGAAAGTAGGAGCTCCATGTTGTTCTAACCCTACCCCTCCCCCCACCACTCCCCCGTCCCCCCCTATTTCACCCATCCAGGTAGGTCTGGTATTTGTAGGTCGAGTCTTTTGCAAAAATCAGACAGATCTTCAGGGAATCGCAGTAATGCAGATTTCCCATCTTTTGAGCCTACCAGACACGCTGGAAATCTCCAATTATATTTAATTTTTTTTCCCAGTAATTGTTCTAGAAGAGGTTTTAAGAGTCGCCTTCTGGCTAATGTCTCAGAGGCCAAGTCGGCATAGAACTGAATGGTAGACCCTTCATATATGAGGGGAGGGGATCCCCTCAGTTTCCTCCAAATTTCATCTTTCTCTTCAAACGACTGAAATCTGACAATTACGTCCCGCGGCCAATCATTATCATTTCTACTGATTCTTCCCACCCGATGGATTCTCTCGACTCTAATCGAGTCTCCGACAGTTCTACCCAAAAATGGGTTTAGTATTGACCCGATTGTTTTCCTCAGGTCTTCCCCTTTTTCTTCTGGGACAGCTCTAACTCTCAGGTTCTGTCTTCTGGATCTATTTTCTTGATCTTCAAGTTTATAAAGTATGTTTCGCTGTTGGAGATGGAGCTGGGAGATCTGGCCCTTTAACTCAATTGACTCTTGTTTTTGTTTCTCCTGCTGTTCCTCCAATGTCTCTACCCTTAAGAGAAGATGGCCAAGGTCTGTCTTTAAGCTATGTATTTCCCCTTTAATTACATTTTCCAGTCGCATCAACATCTTCTCCATGTCCCCCATTGTTGGAATGTGATCTTCGGGTCTCTGTTCTTCTCTTCTGCTTATCTCTCCATCTCCTTCTCTACTCTCTTCCTCTCTTGAATCTTCTCGTAGGTCCCCGGATGTATCCCCTAAGGTTTGTTTCTGAGCTTTCTTATCGTCCATTTTTTTCTCGGTTTTCCCTTGTGTGGATCTTGGGGATCCTATGTTTCTAGAGCTTGTTGCTTTAGACATATATTGTTGGATTGTGCTTGATGTTGCCACCGGTCCCGATGTCTTTGGGGTTCCTCCCTTTGTTGATCTACTTGACATCCTAGACATATTATTCTTCACTTTTCTTATTCTTTTCCCCAGGTTGCCGACTTGTTCGCTTCCTTATTGCCTCTGCCTCTGGGTGTCCCCCCTGTTTTCCCCTATTGGGGTTACTTATATGCCTTCCGGTTTTCCCCCTTATGGTTTACCAGGTTCGCCCCAGCTCCGTAGATTAGGTCCTGTTCTCTTTAGGGGGGGGGGGGGGAGGGGGTCCTCACTTACGTATGGAAGGGTATTTTTTAATTTTCCCCCTTTATTTATGGCCATCACCTCCCCTGAGAGTCACTAAGCTTTTAACCTGCAGCACCCTTTTTTTTTCCTCCTTACTTGTTCCCGGGGACAGGTAGCAGGATAAGGGTTTACTGCCCACCAATAGGCACACTAATAGTGGGCTGCAGGAAACACCAGAAAAAGACAGAGATGTAATCCGCAGGGGACCCTCTTTGTCTCTATTTACTTCCTCTGGAGAGGCCCCCCCTCCACGTCTATAGTCCACACCGCTATGTAAAAGGGAACCCTTCTTCTCTCATAGTATGTTGCAAAGCATTTTTAGTGGTAGACGATGTTTTATGGGGATACACAGTTTTAGGGCTTTTTGCGACAGACAAACTCTCTTGCCAAGAAGTTCTTCCTAATTACCCTCTCAAAGCACCAATTTTGGATACCAGTCCTTGTATGAAAAAAAAAGAATACAATGTACCATGCAGTTCATGCCTCTCTTATGCCTCCTCTCCTCCTATGCAATGTAATTTCAGCTTATTTAAATACCTTAGCTTGAGGGTCCGATTATTCCATACTACAGTGAGGCTTTACCTTCAATATCCACTGCGTATACTACCTGCTTGTGGCATCTGGAGCGGGAGTTTGGGTATTGGAGCGTCCGTTGAGGGGCCTCCCGGGGGGAGGACGGTTCTGTTGGAGGAGAGGGGGAAGGGTCCGGGGGAGCTCACTGCAAACGTGCGCCGCGCGGCATCCTCTGCTCAAGCCGCGGTTCTCCCCATGTCATTCCGGATGGATCCAAGATGCCCTCCGCTGACTGGGGGTTCTCCACGGGTTCTTCGGGTGAGTATCACACCCTCCGGAGGCGCCTATGCCACTGCAGCACCGTATCTCAGCTTCCAGCTTCCCGTGTTCAGCCGCGTCTCGCTGGCGTTCTCACCACCCCGCCCCCCTTGCAGCGCGTCACGTCCTCACGTGCACGCCATCCCCCGATGTCCGCGTCATTATTTTTTCGGTAGCTGGATTTCTACGAAGTCTTACAGGACGGCACCCTGAGAGTAGACTGGCTCCACCTTCACTGCTGAGGCCTGCTGGTGTGCAGCCAAGGAGGAGTCCCGGTGGGCTGAACCCTTCATAGCTTTAATTCTTAAAGTGGATGTAAACCTATTTTTTTTAATGTCACAATGTACAGTATAAGATTTCCTATCATCTGTGCCCAGTCTTGCCACACATAGTTAATCCAGCTCTGAGCAATCCTCTTTTATTGTTCAATGAGATAAAACAGACTTACAGAGAAAAACCTTGGTCTGTTCCGCCCCCTTGCTGTGAGTGAGGCCTCGTACACACGAGGGGATATGTCCGCTGAAAACGGTCCGATGGACCGTTTCAGCAGACATCTCCGCTCGTGTGTATGGGCTAGCGGACAGATTTCTCCACCCGACAGATTTCAAAGCATGCTTTGAAATCCATCCGGTGGAATCTGTCCGCCCGACATGTCTGCTGGTTAGTACACTTACCAGCAGACATGTCGTCCCCCACCGCCGCCGCGCCGCCGCCGAATGGATTCGGCGCATGCGCGGAAGTGTTTTACTTCCTGGTGCGGTGACGTGGCGGTGACGCGGCGGCGTCAACGTCACCGCCGCGTCACCGCGCCGTCCGGCGGCGGGGAATTTGATCCGATGGTGTGTACACGCCATCGGATCAAACTCCCGATCGGACATATCCGATGGAAATGGTCCGCGGACCGTTTTCATCGGATATGTCCGATCGTGTGTATGGGGCCTTACAGGTTATTTACATATCTCATGCACTAGCCTGGAGACAGGCATTATGTTTTCATTCCCACCACCAATCCTTTTCTGAAGTCATGTGGTTACTTTTCTGGATTTTGACTGGATGTTAGTGATCATAGCAGAATTTAGTGTAAGGCCGCGTACACACGGCAGAGAACCTCGACGGGCAGAACACATCGTTCCGCCCGTCGAGGTTCCCTGCCGGCCGTCGAAATCGGCGACCCGCCCGTCGGGAATGGCAACCAGCCATTCTTCCGGGCGGGCCGTCGAGGAAATAGAGAGCGTGCTCTCTATTTCGGCTCGACGGGCTTCCCGACGGGAAGCTCGCTGAGACCGTACACACGGCCGAGGTCCTCGCTGGAATGTGCATTCCAGCGAGGTTCTCGCTGATTTTCAGCGAGAACCTCGGCCGTGTGTACGGCGCCTCAGGAATACACAGGAGTACAGGTATTCTAATGATATCATGACTCCACCCACTAAGCTCCACCCACAGAATCTGCTGTTTTTCAGTTCTCATAACAGACAGAGGGGAAACATTTGACAGGTAAGGATACATGCAGGAGGCATGTATATCCTTATAGATCCGCACTACAGTTTGGCAGTAGTTTAGAAAGGATGAGAGTGGGTTTACATCCACTTTAAGGACTATCTTTTTAGTGTTACACACTGTTAATATTCATTTTATTGCTCGTTGATCGAGTAATTGGTTTTATTACATTATACAGTTTTGTAGAGAGACAGAGAACTGTGTGGGGCTTGGCAAGGGGGGAGTTTCAATGTGTATGTTTTGTTGAAGGAGTTTCCCTTGCTGTGTGCTCACACAGGTCTGTATGACATTATAGTCTAGCTCACACCTATGCATCATTATTGTAACTGATCTTGCGGGGCGCTGCAAATAATTGATCACTGTTTTACTCATGTTCCTTTGATTCCATTTCAAGTCAAGTATTACTTTGGTTATCTTGAAGTTTGTGTGCAGCCTGTCTTTCATACTGCAGGATCCCTTCCATCTAAGGTACCCCTTTATTTTGCATAATCTGTTGTAGTGTAAGGGGATATTGTGCTTCCCCACAAGTTATTAGGATCCACAACTCCCATATTACCAGTTGTGTCAAGGGAGGGTTTTGAGCCACTTTAAGGGGTTGACCACAGAGCGTAGAACCAAAACAACCAGCAGCTCCTCCGGGGGTAGTGCTACACCTGTATGGACAGATCCTCGCCCTCCTGCAGGGTCTCTCTTGGCAAGTCCAGATAAGACACAAAGAGGGTAGTACTGCTGCACATGCACAGTTTGGTCTCTATTGTTGGAGAGAACATTTCCTTGTTGATCAGAACTAGCCACATCACATGATATTGACATTACACATGTGGGCGTGTATACAGATCCTAAATGGCAGCCCAGTCCCTCCCTCCGCCTCCATGCCCAGTAACTAAAAAAGAACACAGTGGGTGGGATGTCACATCTTCATTGATGGATGATCCGCCTCCCATAACAGCATGAGGCTGTAGTGGAAATCTCCTCCTATCTGAACACTCAGCACTCAGGCAGACCTTGCAGTTTAACATGTGGCCGTGATATACAGATCAGTCAAAAAGGTATATAGTGGCAGTATTTTAATGTAAAAAGAGAATTTATAAGCTGTGGGCAATGCGGGGGAAGGGCATGGGGGTTTGGGCAGATGAACTATTGTCATAATACTGTGTTTAGTAACACTTTAATTGAACAAGCTAAAGTCAGAAGCTGATTGGCTACCATGCCCAGCTGCACTAGATTTTGCACTCTCCAATCTTAGTAAATCAACCCCAAAGTGTCAATTAATTGTATACAGTGAGGGAAAAAAGTACTTGATCCCCTATGGAACACGAACATAAAATAATCAAAAGTCCTAATTTTCAAGGCTTATATGCAAGTTATTGCCACAAAAAATGCATGGGGACCCGGGTACTCCCCTAGGGAACATGTATTAATGCAAAAAAAAGTTTTTAAAATTATCTTTTTTTAGGAGCAGTGCTATGTGTAGAACAACCTGCAGCAATAATGACATTTCTAAACGAAAAAATGTAATTTAAACTTGCTAGCGGCTGTCACATATTGCCATCTCCCGTAAATATTGATGAAAAATCTATGAAAATAACATCCATAAGGGTCTGGTAAAGATTTTAAGGGGAACTCCTCTCCAAAATGAAAAAAAAATTTGGTGTGGGGTTCACGGCAAAATCCATACTTGACCCTTATCCAAACATGCAGAATGGCAGGTCAGGAACCATACTAGGCCAAATGCCTTCAACATGGGGGGGGGGGTGGGTGCTTTTGGACAGGGGGGCTCTGCCAAAGGGCCTCTTCCCGAAAACCCTGGCTGGTGATTGTCAGGGTCTGCGGACAGGGGGGCCCAACAACCACTGGCCAGTGTTGTCGGGAAGAGGCCCTTGTCCCCATCAACATGGGGACAAGGTGCTTTGGGGGGGCACTTTCCCCTTAACCACGTCAATACCGGGCAGCCACATACAGCTCCTTGGATTTCTGGGGACTGAAAACCATCCCTTGAAGACTGCTGTATGTTATGCTTCACATTCATGCTGACACAATCCTCCTCCTCTTCCTTCTTTGTGTTTGATTACCCCCATTCATGGTATCTGTATAAAGGGGCCTTGAGAGGAAAGCAAGTCCTCCTCTTCGTTCCGTTGTTCTGCCTTAAGTGCCCTGTCCATGATGCCACAAAGCCTGTGCTCCAGCAGGAAGACTAGGAGGACAGTGTCACTGATGCATGCATTTTCGCTGCTCACCATACTTGTGGACTCCTCAAATAGTGACAGGACACTGCATGCATCCTTTATCTGTAGCCATTGGCATGGTGAAAAGAAGCCAAGCTCCCCTGATCTTGTTCCATAATCACATACTGTAGGTACTCATTGATGGCCCTCTGCTGTGTGTGCAGTCACTGTAGCATTGCCAATGTTGAGTTCCACCTGGTGGGCATGTCACAAATGAGGCAGTTGGTGGCCAGGTTTAATTCCCGTTGAATGTCAGCCGACTGAGCAATGGCATTGTATGACCGTCGAAAATTGCCATAGACTTTTCTGGCCTACCTCAGGAGATCTTTTAAGCCTGGGTATCTGTTCAAGAAATGCTGCACCACCAAATTCAGGATGTGTGCCAAGCATGGAACATGTATCAAGTATCCCTGTCGGAGGGCAGAGAGAAGGTTGGTGCCATTGTCATATACAACCATTCCTGGCTCAAGCTGCTGTGGTGTCAACCACCTCTGAGCCTGCCTCTGCAGAGCTGACTGAATCTCTGCTCCAGTGTGGCTCCTGTCCACTAGACAGACCAACTGAAGCACCACATGGCATCTTTTAGCCTGACTGCTTGTGTAGCCTCTTGAGGCTCTATTGACACTTGGGCGTTCCATATTGTGGGCAGAATTGCAGCGATTCTGAACGCGATTTGGAAACACTGCAAATCTGGGGATGCTCCTGTGATCTCCGCTGTTTTGAATGGCACCAAATCGCAATACGATTTTGCCGCAATTGACACCTGACGAAATGTACATGAGCTTATTTTGGGCGTCAGGTGCCCCGCGATTCTGTTTGCACGTTTCTACCTCTATTTTATCTGCGATTTGGTGCTATTCCAAATAGTAGGGATCGCAGGGGCGTCCCGCGATTTGCAGCGTTTCCGATTCACAGCAGAATCGCTGTGATTCTGCCTGCAAAACGGAACGCCAAGGTATGAATGGAGCCTGAACGCTTAGGGAGCACTGCTGGTTCAGAGGACAATTCAGCAGAAGAGGCCATATCAGGTGCCCCCATCACAGACTCCCCCCATCACAAAGCCCACCCAACACAAACTCCTCTCCTCACATAGCCCCCCATAACAGACCCCCCCTTCACAGACTCCCCCATCACAGATCTCCCCCATTACAGATCCCCCATCACAGATCCCCCCATCGATATTACACTGCCGCCCCTTCTATAACATCCCAGCACTCTCTGCTACCTCAAACACACAAGATGCAAAGCATGGCAGGTCCGAACAAAGGGCGGGACTTTACTAGTGAAAGGCCGGTGTTTGATTGCTGAAACTGCCCCGCTGCTTAATTTAAAAAAATAAATCTTTTGTCCGGACCTCTCGTGTTTCTCATCTTGTGTGATAAAAGGGTAGCAGAGGGAGGGGGATTGCTGTGGTATTAAAGGGGCAGTCCACAGGCCGGGTAAATCACACTGGCGGGCCAGATCCGACCCACGGGTCGTAGTTTGAGGACCCCTGCTGTAGACAATACAAATCCTTGAACCTTTGGTGATCTCTGTAAACTACAGTAATGTATTGCATGTCATTTTACAGTTTTCACACTGTTTAAGGAGTTAAAAGGATTAACCTCTGTGGTGTTTAACCCTACTGCACACGTTTGAGGCAAAGGAATTAAAGTAATGCCCTTATCGCAAGCTCTCCTCTCATTATTTACTCAAATCCAATGGGGCCGCAACATCCTATTTTAGTGGCCTTTGAGCATCTGCCTTTCCTTGTTGGCCTTTATGATGGGGATTTTGTTTTTGCTTGGTGCACTATAAAATGTTTTATTATTGTTTTTAATTTTTTGGGGGGAATTTTTATAACTCTTTATTACAGAGTGTGGGAATTGAATATGGTGCATGGGTGCAATACTTTTGTGCTTGGTGCAAGAAAATAATGATGCAGCAACGGTGGAAAAGTCCAAAAAAAAGAAAAAAGGGAACGACTGCTGACGCAGAAAGATAAACAGCTGTATCGCAGAAGGAGGGACAGCAATTATGCCCTAAGCCCTAGAAAAAAAGTTATAAATTGATTTGCATTTTAAGTGAAATTAGTATTTTAACCCCTTCGCAAAACATAACTTAGTACTCGGTGGCAAAGCTCTCGTTGGCAATCACAGAGGTCAGACATTTCTTTTAATTGGCCATCAGGTTTGCACACATCTCAGGAGGGATTTTGTCCCACTCCTCTTTGCAGATCACTTAACTTTTTTGTGGATGTTCTTTTCCATTGGAGTCATATCCTGTCTATGGAATTGTTTTATGGAATAAAACGTTTAAACTTTTTTACACTATGAGGAGGTGTTTCTCCCTTTCCTTTCTTTCCTTTATGCTTTGAACTTACAAGTTCAGCTAAGGTTGAATATTGCCCTGCTCTATCACGTCAAGTGATTCAACACACAAGATTTGCACCTCGCCGCCAAGCAAGGAGTCTGGGAACAGTTTCGATCGGATCAACGGTTCGATTGTGTCTGCTCATTAGATCCACCGCCACATGGTGAGTTGGGTCCACCGGATCTGGTAAGAGTACCCATGTTTTTCTCCTTTTGATTGATTGGTGAATATACCCCTGGGTGTGAATGATCTACATTGAGGTTGAAGGAAATATTCCCATTCTCCATGAAAAAAATCTGATGTCTTCTCATATCATCATTTTTATGGACAGTTTTCCCTTTTTATTTTTTGTTTTGTCTTTTGGACATTTGCACCACTTTTGTTGCGATTTGTATGTCACAAATATATCTTTTTTGATGGATACATTGTTTTGGCGATTACACGTTACTTTCACTTCATTGTTTCACTTATCCAGAATTCCCATCACATTAGGTTTGTTTGTTTGTTTGGTCTATGGTGGCGCTGCATTTTTTTTTTTATATTGGGTCATTGTCATGCTGGAATACCAATCCACAACCCATTTTTAATGCCCTGGCTAAAGTAAGGAGGTTCTCACCCAAGATTTACATGGTCCCATCCATCATTCCTTTGATGAGGTGAATTTTTCCTGTCCCCTTAGCAGAAATACACCCCCAAAGCATAATGTTTCCACCTCAATGTTTGATGGTGGGGATGGTGTTCTTGGGGTCATAGGCAGCATTTCTTCTCCTCCTTCTTTTCCCTTACTGTACCTTGAAGACATCTGCTCTCAAATGCTCAGGCAAACGTACAGTCATATGTTGGCCATGCACATGGTATTGTATTAGCAGTTTATACATTTTTAATCAAATTTCACTAAAAAAACAATACTGGAACAGCTTACACATGCAACACAAAGTTTCAACCGCTTCCCAGTTTTAAGTTAACAGATCATGAAAATTACACTGAAAATCATTCTAAACCATTAATCCCTAAATTTCTAAACAAGGGTCAGTTCATTGACCTTAAAACTTTAGGGGGGGACTGTGGCCAGTGGGAGTAGAAAATCCCCCCCAGGCTCAGTAATCTGTGGGGGTTAAAAAAATACCTAGCACCTGTAACCAGTAGGAAGAAAACACACCTTCATTGATTTTAATAGGCAAAAATAATGCCCGTAGTTGTTGTCAGTGGTAGAAATTTTGCCTCATCATTGTTGGTGTTAGAGGGATTAAATTGTTGTCATGACCTTGCAGTAATACCTTCATGACCTGTCTGTCTCTTACCTTGTCTGTGTATCAGCCTTAGGGCTTGCCTTCTCACACCTGCATGGTTAAGTAGTCTTCCCTCAGTGTGGCTCCACCCTTGGCTCAACAGGAAACACTATTGTGTTCTCCAAGCCTGCCTTGCCATGCAATATTGTGTGTTTGGTTTCCTGTTTCCTGCTTGCCGTGTGCTCTACGTTTGTCTCTGTTACCGATCTTAGAGTGTTCCCGACCATCCCCACTTGCTTGTGACCCTGACCTTTGGCGCGTTCTCGACTATCCCTGCCTGATTGTGACCCTTGACCTTTGGCTTGTTCACCATTTATCACTGTCTGTTTTCGCCCCGACCTTTAGCTTATCCTCCTATAGCCGAGCGTGAGCTGGGAGACCCCAGGGGCCACGACCTGGAGTCAATTGCAGCAAAGCCCATCCTCACCACTAGAGGCTCTGGTGAACACCAGCTGGCTCTTAGACTCCACGCCTTGGGGAATCTCACATTCTAGCTCCCTGTGGGATCCGTGTTGGCGCCCCAGTGCACCTGCCTTCCTGCACCGCCCAGGGTTCCAACCGCAGCAGTCAGCCGTAGGGTCCACTATCAAAGCGATGCACTCCTGACCCAACTGTGTGCATCTGTCACCTGGCCTCAGGTGACCTGACAATTGTTCCCCATTGTTGTCTCAGAGGGAGGAATTGTTCTGAATCATTGTTATCAGAGGGAAGAATTGTTCCCCATCGTTGTTGTCAGAGGGAAGAATTGTTCCCCATAGTTGATGTCAGAGGGAAGAATTGTTCTGAAACATTGTTGTCAGAGGGAATAATTGTTCCCCATCGTTGTTGTCAGAGGGAGGAATTGTTCTGAAACATTGTTGTCAGAGGGAATAATTGTTCCCGATCGTTTTTGTCAGATGGAGGGAGGAATTGTTTCCCATTGTTCATGTCAGAGGGAGGAATTTGGTTTCTTTGTTGGTACAGGCCGCAGTATGGGGGCTACTGACCTAAACCATCTTAATGACAGATGAGAGAAAATTCCATTCTTCTCCACCACAGTTCCAACTTGTGGAAACAGTAACAACTCTGAATGGCAGGGTTTGCAGATCTCTTATATCCATTTTTTTTTAAATTAACAGCTAGTAGAAAACTTCCAAAAAAGCCTAAAGCCGGCTATGCACATTAGGGTGTGCTTGTACAAATTTCCTGTAATGTAAGGTCCTACCTCAACATTCTATTCTGCAATGTTGTGGAATATTTTCATATGACACTTGATATTACATATAGATTTTAATAAAGATATAGAAAATTCACTTAATATCTGTCATATCCAAGAACAGGGATACAAATGCATTAGCAGAAATAAAATGAGATTAATCAGATAAATGTAAGAGTTAGTCTTCCATGGAGATACGGCAGTTATCAAACTCTTGTGATTGCTGGAAATAATGATGTAGTTATTGCTTTCCATTGCCCAAATAGAGCGTGGAACGATGCTGGGCTGTTACAATTTTATAGGGCTGACTGCACAGCTCTGACCCCACATCACATGGGAGTGACCTTGGGTGGAAGGCTTATATGTTATTTAGCCTTGACATTGACCCAGGTGATTAATACTTATTACCTACTTTCAAAAATAAGAACTAAATGGTTATTTTCTGACAGATGTGGTCTGCTGTAAATATTGGAAATAAGAAGAAAATTGGATAATGTGAAAGCTGCTGATAGAGAGTCAGACCTCCCTTGAAGCACACACTGCATGACAGATGCTGATGAGAGAATAATGATGTTTTGAGCCAGTTAACCAAAGCTGTACTAAATTCATCTCTGTCAATTAAAACCATATAAAGCAACATGTCAAGGCAATCTCCTTCCAGTAACTGCACTGTATGGCATCATTTATTCATGGAAGATATGTGAATGGAACATTTTAAACGGCTTATGCAGTTCCTCTCTGACATGTACGTTGAGGTGCTGTTTCTGCTTTGCTTAATGGAATACACTAGTGTTTGAGATTTATAATCCATCAAGCCTATTCAAAAGCCTATTCAAATTTCACATAATAGCTCCAGTGGTGGGTTTGGAGCCACTGTAAGTTTTTGAGAAGTGGCAACAGACACCCTTTACAATTCCGTCAGGGAACACTGCTTTCAACCAATTCAGGTACCTGTACATGAGTCTTCCATGTCTGTACTGGGTAAGGAGTGTCCACACTGAATACTCTTTCTCAATGCACTCCTGCCCTTCCTCACCAGCCACTGCACCTGTCACAGTTGTGAACTAGAGGTGGGTGGAGGGGAACAAAGAGATTAGTTCCCCAATTGCTAATGATTGACAGCTCACAACAGTGGACGAATCCATAGCTCCTATTCAGATCAATAGTGGCTTTGGATTCAATCCACTGTCATCCACTGTCATTCACAGGCAGGGTGGACATGATGAAGAACTAGTTTCAGAGTTCCCAATCAGGCTCTGCCCATCCAACAGATGCAGCTGTCATGATTTTAAATTTTTGGGCACCCTGAAGGGGTGCTCTGAGACTTGTTCCCCATCGGGTCTGCCTTGCCTGTGATTAACAGCAGATGACAGTGGGTGGATTCCAAAACCACTATTGGACTGAGTAGCAGTTATGGATTCATCCACTGGCGTGAGCTGTCAATTGTTAGTGAAGTGGACCTAATGGGGGAACTGGTCCCTTAGTTCCCCTTCAGGCTCCACCCATCTCTAGTTCACAACTGTGATAGGCACGGTGGCTAGTGAGTGTGGGCAGGAGTGCACTGGGAACCCACCCACTGCCATCTGTGTGTATACTTTATAAGAAAATAAAAGACAAAATTCCATTTAAAGAATCTTTAAAGGTCCTTGTCCATTATATAGTTATATTTCAGTGCTAGATGGACACAAATGTGATGAATAACCCTCTGACCTTTTGGAGCATTTAGGGAGTTTAATATTCCCTTCTTTTGTTCATTTCACCATTAAGCATGGTAAGCATTTTACATGGGAGTCAACTGTTCTCTCTGGGTTCTTCATTTATTTCACATTGTGGAACATCTACCAGTCTGAGGACTACAAATACTTTGCAAATGTGAACCAAGCCAAAACCTTTTCTTCTAAGTTTGGATTAGGCACGAAAAATTTGGAACCCATGTGTGGTTTTTGCTGCTATCTGAGGCACCATTACCATTACTTCCTGTCCTACTGAGAATGGTTTCACCAGACAGACAGTGAAGGAAAACCTGAAACAGAGACATGGACAGACAGGGGCACAGTCTTTGTTGCTTGGGGGTGAATTCCCTTTACTTCCTGTCTAATAAAATCTTGTCTACAGAACTGGGATTTTGAGTAAATCTATTTAACAGAACCCTGGGTAGCAGTAAAATCATAACAGGGATTTTAACCCCCACTCAATCTATAATTAAAGAGGAACAAATTCCCCTTACTGCTGGCCCTGCCCCATTTTACTGGTGGCGTCAACTTTGATGGTCCAGCGCAGAAGCACTCTCCCTGTCCTTCAAGATCTGGCAGAGCATTACGACAAATCTGCACATGTGCAGGGATGCAAACAAGGTGCAATTAGGAAGGCACAGAAAATGATGTTCAGTCTGCGCACATGCTGATTCTTCAGTGTCTGTCAAGACTGACTCTAAAGTTCTGTACCTTTCTTATTGTGTCATGCTCACACATGTGCGTGGCACACCCACACATGTGAAGATGTGTTGAAGGAGCCCTTCAGCACATCTTCACACTTGTAGATCAGTGTAATGTAATTCTCACCTAGGCGAAAAAGACAGAAGTAAAAAAAGTAAAATGATTACAAAATAAATAAATATCCATTTGTGGAGCCAGGTACAAACAATACATTTTTGGGGGTGAAGGCCTGCTTTAAGAAAAAAAAAGTCTGTCACTTTATTAATGATAATGCTGGAGAGGTATGCCTTGTACACACGACCGGTTTTCACGATGAGAAAACTGAAATTTTTTATATTGGTCGTGAAAACCAGTTCTCTCGACTAAAAAATGGCTGCAAAAAAATTTGAAACCAGCTCTCTTTTTGCTTGTTGTGTTTTCTCGTCGCGAAAAACAGAATGCTTTTCCGAGGGGAAAAAAATCTCAGAATCAAGCATGCAGCCCAAAAGCAGCCCAAAGGTTGGCAGCATTTGAAAGGAACTTCCCCTTTATAGTCCTGTTGTACGCGTTGTACGTCACCGCGCTTTGGTCGGACGTTTTTTCCATGAACGTGCGTAAGCAAGTCAGACTGGAGAGGAATCACGTCGGGAAAAACTTTTTTTTTACCTGCCGTGAAAAATGGTGGCGTGTAAGAGGCAGTTGAATTGAAAACTCCTGCAGTAAAATTTAGACTTTAGTCTGAGGGAAAAAAATGAAAGGGATAATTTAGCTCACAACATCATGTGTGATATCGCTGCCCTAATTAGGAAGTAATATTCTTCCTTACTGAGATGGACTCTTCCTTATTACGGTACGTGATGCACATCACAAGGGAATAGGAATTCAACACAGATTGCTTCCCTTTAAATCCCTGTGGCAAAGATGGTGGAATCCCATTGGGCCCTACAAGTGACCACAGGTCATTCGGGGGAGAGGAGCAAGTAAGCACTCTATAGTGGCTAGATTGAACATATAAGCAGTGTTTTGAACCCCCGTACCAGTATAGATGAGCGTACAAGACAATTCTGATACATGAGAACTGCCATCTAATAATGTATGTAAAAGTACTCTTTTTGGCTGTATTGTGTTTAGTTGATAATGTTGCTCTATGTGTTTGTGTTTCCTCTTTTACTTGCACTATGCACAATTTCCAAGATAATTGCACATCTTGCAGCATCTCCATTGTACACCTTTTATTTGTATAATAAATGGGTCCTTCTTTGATGGATGACTACAGATTAAGATAGCATAAAGTATTAATTTGCAGGTAATTGTCATCTGAAATACCAGCTTTGGCGAACAGCCTTATAATTAGCTCTAATCTGTGGATTCTATTCTACTAATATGTCAGATCTATTTATGAATATAGGCCTTGTTTCCCCCCGAGGAGATTTTCCAGCTGTTTTTCTATTTCCATATCTTTGATATTTGTTCATGCAGAACTAGCAGCCGCAAAGCCCCTAACCAGTTCTCTTTCATGTCTGACTAGGAAGATTCCATTGAGTAGTTTAGAGAAACTTTGGATTTGTTATTACTTGTCTGCAATATGACTGGAAAATAGGGAGCATAGTGAAGAATTGGAAGCATTGGATGACACGTAATTAGTACATTGATTTGATGCCTGACGTGGTTGAAATTGCCAGTATGCACTTATAACATGTGAGTGCCCACTGCCTATGCTGTTTATTTTTAACATGTTTATCAAGTAGAGTTTCACTATTGGGGATGCCCTTATTTGAAATATCTACATCTACTTTATTGATAATCTAGTTTTTTGGGGGATTTCCCAACATGATGAGTTCCTGCCCAATTTAAGGTTCAGGTATTCTTCATTTTGTCTGGCATTGGCGAATATGGAAGAGCTTATTCCACTGTACACAAATTATTTCAACTTTTATTGAGACATTGGAGAGGAGCACAGATGACAGCAGGCATTATGTTCAGGGAACAAATTAAACTGCAAGCAATATGTGTAATAGAGGAATGCATAGGGAGCCGATCTCCTCACACAGACGTCTTTACGAGGGAGGAATAAAGGTTAAGACAACAGGCCTGCTAAACATGAAGCAGGTTATTCTGAGACAGTGGGGGTGGCAGGGATTATGTGAGCAGCACTACAGTCTCTGTTTTTTTTTTTTGGGGGGGGGGGGGGACACTAAAAATGAATAAAGGAAGTCTATGGAACTAGCGACAATGATGTTTGGGAAAGGAGAAAACAATATTTAAACAGGTTATAAACTGGAACTGTGTCATGGAGTCCAGTGTATAATCCATTTTACAGATTGCAGCGCAAAGAGTGCTGGGGACCTGGAAGATGGGACAGAGATTTGTTTCTGGGTGTAGCTGAGAATCCCATTGGACCAGAGTCATTGGATATGAGACACTTGGTGTGGTGCATTGATTAATGCAAGGAATTATCGCATGTTCACTGGAGACTGAGGAGTTAACTCACATATGCTGAGCATTTATTGATTTTTTGTTGCTGGGGAGTCTATTGTTGGAGGCTGCAAATGATCTATTTGACTGTCTGTCTTGACAAAATTACATACATATTACTTAAATCCACAAAATGATTCCTTGGTCTGTATTCATTAAAAGGGATAGTGCTCTGAGGTGGTTAGCGGTGGAGGCAAGCAACAGGGCTCAGAGGTGGGTAGGTGGGCCATGACAAGGGATGTCTTGGGAGGGGTGGAGTACTTACACCTATTCTCCGAGATAAAAAGCCCTATAGAAGGGTTATTACACATGAATTGGCAGGAATGGACTGGCCATTGGGACTACAGGGAGTTTCCCAGTGGGCCGATGGCTTAGTGGGGGAGTTAGCAGAGATTGCTACTGAACTCCCACACTATGGGGGTTATTTACGAAAGGGGAATCCACTTTGCACTACAAGTGCACTGCAAGTACATTTTCAAGTGCAGTCGCTGTAGATCAAAGGGGGACATGCATGGAAAATAAAAAAACTGAATTTTTGCTTGCACATGATTGGATGATAAAATCAGCAGAACTTCCCCTCATTTTAGAGCTTCCCCTCAGCTCTACAGTGATCTACAGTGAATGCACTTACAGGTGCACCTTCAAGTGCACTTGTAGTGCAGAGTGGATTTCCCTTTCGTAAATCAACCCCTATGTGTTTGGACTTAGTGTGCAATGTCTTTACAGAGGACATGGATGATGATCATCAATATGTGTGAGCATGTGACTGTAGACCAAAGAGTCTCTGTGTGAGAAACTGGAGAGTGTGTGCTAAAGGAGAGAAAGAGGGCAAAGGCTAATGTGTGTGTTATTGCTGATGGAGGCATTTCACTAGTGGAAAGATCAATGCATGTGTCCTGGGGGGGGGGGGGTTTGACGACACAGAGGAAAGACCAATTTGTGTGTGTTGGAGTTGGGATCTCACTGGGGAAACCCAATCTGTTTAATGTGTGATGCCACTGGGTAAGGACTGGGTAAGGACCGGAAAATGATTTGTATAGTGTCAATGTGAAAGTAGAACTTAGAAATGATATGATCTATATACTATATATTTTATTAGTGTCAAATAGGAGCGTACGTCTATAGATTTTCTTATGTTTGACTATTTTCATGCACAGTCATCACCATTACAATACATATATAATAATGCTCTATTCATACATAACTGTATTCATACAGTAAGTACATAATATCTGAGAACCATGCAACCCAAACCTAGGCTAATACACAATGGGTGGTAAGATAATTGATAGGCTTTGAAAGAAAAGCTTAATAGAGACACGTTCGGTTTATGAAACAAAGAAATGACAAGTACAAAAGCTCAAGGACATACAAATGACTCACAACCCAAAGCTTTAGATGTTTCTTCCAATTGACAAACCCAGTGCTGCATGATACAGGACCAGTATGTTGATGGAATGGAGGCTCTTACAATAAGACAGGGAGAGTATGCAACAGAATAATACTTAATTTTAGGACTCTATTTAGGGGTCTAGGTTAAAGATAGGCCGCGTACACACGATCAAATTTATCTGCTGAAACTGGTCCGACGGACCGTTTCAGCAGACATCTCCGATCGTGTGTACGGGTTATCGGACATGATTTCCCAGCGGACAAATTTCAAAACATGCTTTGAAATTTGTCCGCCGGAGACATGTCCGTCGGATATGTCCGCTGGTTAGTACACTCACCAGCGGACATAACTGTCCACGAATGCGTCAAATGGATTTGACGCATGCGTGGAAGTATTTTACTTCCTGGAGTGGTGACGTGGTGGCGTTAACGTCACCGCCACGTCACCGCATCCTCAGCCAGAGGGGATTTTCATCCGATGGTGTGTACACGCCATCGGACCAAAATCCGATGAGATATGTCCGCTGCAAACGGTCTATCGGACATGTTTGAGCAGACATGTCTCATCGTGTGTACGCAGCCTTAGACTTTAGGGTTCAAGAGTTAAAGAAAATAATAGCCCTGCAGATGTTGGAATAAAAATGAATAGTTCCCATGGACCTATTCATCTCCTCTTCTAGGTTAAATAAGGTCCAGTGTTATACAACCAACTTCTTGTGAGTAGGGTGGCGCATATACAGGCCATTTTCTTACTAAAAAGTCACACTGCTCCAAATCTACCAGTGAACAGTGCTTCCCAGAGTTGTAAGACCAATTTTTAGTTGGTCCTCCTGATGTACATGCTAATGGCTTAACCACTTTAGGACCGAGCCTAGCTTTTTGCTAGAAAATGACTTAGAACCACCAAACATTATATATTTTTTTTCTAACACCCTAGAGAATAAAATGGCAGTTGTTGCAATACTTTCTGTCACACCGTATTTGCGCAGCAGTCTTACAAGTGCACTTTTTTAAAATAAAAAATAAGACAACAGTAAAGTTAGCCCAATTTTGTTTTATAATGTGAAATATAATGTTACGACGAGTAAATTGATACCCAACATGTCATGCTTTAAAATTGCTTCAAAATTGTGCCCGTTCTTGAAATGGTGACAAACTTTAACCCTTAAAAATCTCTATAGACGACATTTAAAAAATTCTACAGATTGCATGTTTTGAGTTACAGAGGAAGCCTAGGGCTAGAATTATTGCACTCGCTCTACCGATCGTGGTGATACCTCACATGTGTGGTTTGAGCACCGTTTTCATATGTGGGCACTGTTCACCTATGCGTTTGTTTCTGCACGCCAGGTCGGTGGGACGGGGCCAATTTTAATTTTTTTATTCCTATTACAAGAATTGTAAACATCCCTTGTAATAGAAAAAAAAGTATGACAGGACCTCTTAAATATGAGATCTGGGGTCAAAAAGACCTCAGATCTCATATTTACACTAAAATGCAATAAAAAATATATATAAATATATATATTTTGACACTGCTTCCGCCCTGCGATGATATGGAGTCTTCATACTCGTCTTCATACTCAGCTAGCAGAAGGACCCGATCGCCTCCGCCGCTGCTGACGGTTCCGGTTAGCAGCAGAGGGCACGGGAGAGCGGCGGGAGGGGAGCCCTCTCCAGCCACCGATAAAAGTGATTTTGCGGTGAATCCGCCGCAGAGACCACTATTATCAGAAACCAGACTGCCAGCTGAAGAAGAGCTAGCTGCTGCCATAACAAAGATATCCCTCTTCAAACAGCTGTTGTAAATTGAAGTAACATGAGATGTTGTGTAGGGGAAAAAGAGGATGTATTTTTATTAAAAGTTTCCTAAAACACTGAAAACAAGCATGTGCCAAATGAAAAATAACTATCAGATGTATGGCTGCCCCCACCCTAAGCTTGCAGGAGAGTTGGAAGCCAGTGCCACATCATACTATGACTTGGCTTTCTGTAGCATTGCCAAAAATGCAGCAGGTGTGTTTTTTTCTTGTGTTGAGGTGTGCTGCCAGCCTATTCAAATTAATGTGCTGCCTCAACATACTGGAAGCCCAGAGCTGAATATATTAGTAATGTCATTACCTAGATACTTCATTTCACAACATGTGAAGAAAATAAAATTACACTGCAAAACAACATTTAGGATCTTTTACTTAGTAGGTGGGGTGCAACATGGTGCAGCGGCAATAATTGACACAGTCAGGTGCAATAGAAAACTTATATTGAAGTAATGCAGCAACAGTTCACAAACCCGGTGGAAGACCACCCAATTGAGTGCATTTATGGTTTTCAGCAACATAAATGGATCAGTTATCATTGACAGCGTCTATTTAGAGAGGCAGAATGCAACCTGACCACCCTGTGCCCAATTGGGAAGATGTCCAAAAGAGTTGTGTCCCTACACTTACCCTTCTCATCAGATACTGTCCCTAACAGACGGGGTACCTTTCTGTACACTACCCACTTGAATCAGGCACACAAAACCCAGGGGCCAGGGTCTTTAAAGTGTTTACTAAACCCACAACAGTAATATCAGTCTGTATATGCAGTAAAGCATGCTGGTTATACTCACTGTGGAACCTAAGGGTTTAATCTTCTGCATTGTATAAAAAGGTTGTTTGATCCTGTCTTTTCTGATTCTCCCCTTCCTTTACAGTTCCCATCCATCTCCTGATAGGACAGAGCCTTTGGAGTCACTCTGCACATGCTCAGTTTGGTGTGTATTGCTAAATAGTTTTTTTTTTCTTGGGAGGGTGTATGTGATCAGCACGGTCCAGAGGGTCAGGGGTCCTGCAGCCCCATTTGACAGTAGAATGAAAACTCCTCCTACAATCCTACTCCGCTTTAATCAGACACTATTATAAGTCACAAGACTGCTATATACTGCTGATAAGAAAAGGTATTTAGCAGTTTATATTTGCTAAAATAATTATAATTCCATGTTTTGTGGGAGACCATATATAGTAAATGTAGGGTCCATGGGTTTAGTAACAAATTAAAAAGACTCTGCCACACCTAAGATGGCCGCCAGAATCAATGGGGTAGCCATCATCCAATCAGATTGCTGCCATAGTGACTCAGGACTTCCTCTCCCTCTGCATTGCTGCTGCAGTTGAGCGCCACCTGCAGTGTAGACAGCGGACTGTACCTGCCTACTGGAAGTAGATCTAAGCCAAAACTAAATGGCATTTAGTTTTCTAATGCACTGTGCATCATAAGTAGTTGTTGTGTTTATTTTTCTTTAGAAATTATTATTTTTACCTTTTTTTTTTGACTCTCAGTGCTCCTGATTTACATAAGCATCTTTAAAAGGTAATTCCTATCTGCTTGCATGTTCCCAGTGGCAGCTGTCATTTTTCTGGATGGGCTTCCTGATGGTAAAAATGACAAAACAATGACTGTTCAGACTTCTAGTCTGAACTGGAAGCACATATAACTAGGTGACAAAGCAGGGTAGCAATTGGGTTTGCTTTCAGATTCAACATATTTAGCCATTTTGTTTTGCCAGCCTGGCACCAAGGCATGCTTAGAACATTCAGTGATCTGTGCTTAGGTGGCTCAGTGTACAGTTAGGTGAAACATTACTGGGTAACAAGTCTCTTCTGCAATAAGGGGGTTCTTGCCAGAAATGTTTCAATCTGAAACAATCCAGATCTTTTTTCACTTGAAGTAGGCTTAAGTAAGTAGTCAAGAAAAGTTTAGTAACTGAGCCCAGAGGAAGACACCTGTGATAGAATCAGGACTGTCTTTAACACAGGGCAAAGGGGGAAGCTACCCAAGGCCCAGTCATTGTTGTGGTGCCAGAAGCAGCTGCCTCCTGAGCCCACAAATTGTTGATAAGTGGATTCTGGAGGGCCCAAGAAAATGTTTGCCCAGGGTTCAAATCAATGTTAAAGACGGCCCTGGATAGAAACAAACTAAAATTGAGTTAGAGAAGCAAGTGGATGCATGAATGGTAGAATGTAAAAACTTGAATGCAATTGCTTACTAAGAATCCTATTAAGATGATTGACAACAGGTGGTTCAAACACTCAGTAGCAAGAGACTATAATCACCTTCTGTTCCAATGGTTGGACTTTAAAGTCATGGAAACAATGGAGAAATGATAAAAAATATATAAATTTCAATTTATAGATTGAAAAAAATACATAGTATAATAACAGTGTTCAAGAGTTAAAAGTCATATAAAATGATAACGTTTATACAATAAGCCTTTGTGTATCTACGCGTTTCGACGCTAGGCTTCTTCAGGACACGACCAAGGTTAACAAAGAAAAGAAAACAAGTCTCACTATCTGAAATTAGATATATTCAAGTTTTAAATAGAGCAAAGAAACAAACATATATACAGTATTATGTTCTAAGAATTAAAAAGCATGTGCGGACTGTCATATGAGCAATCGGTGAACAAAGGAATTCTATCCTGAGGGCGGTCACTACCTGAAAATGTGACTGTCCTCAAGTGTATGTTGGCAACATAACTTGCAGTTCTATGATCTATGCTTTGGAATGCAGTTGACTTTACTAGATATACATTTTCAAACTGTTATTTTGCTTTTTTTTTCGGAACATTTCTTAAAACAAACATGAATAATGCATTTTTTTTTAATCAAGAAAGTAGATTCATTGTGGTGTTTAGGATTTTTTCTTTTAAAAATAAGCTTGGGCTGTCAAAGCTGTCAAATAAATTAAGCAGAAAATCTGGATGAGCACAATATAGGATACAATGCTGTATTGTGCTTTTTCATGCCGGAACAAGCAACACACATTCATTTTAGCCAAACTGTCAAGTTATTGACTCTGCTGCTCTTATACAAAACGCAAAACAATATTACTTTTTGTTCTGACATTTGCCAAAGTCAAACCTGTCAGGATGGATTTTTCACTGTTTTATACACATGATCTCAATAATATGAAGACAGAGGAGACACACCTGACATGTACGAATAAGCACAGTCCTACCTTAACAGAGGGATATGAGAAACTAATATAACCAAAGCAATTTCCTTTTTCAATACATTTTTATTGAGTTATAATAATACAGAAAAAGTATTATCATATAGCTTAACATGAGGATATTAAAAACATAAATTCACATTACATTGTAATGCACATATTAAGAGTACAAGAAACAACATAGATTATTTGTATATACAAATTATTTACTGTATATATTCTCATGATATATTTAAAAAAATGTAGGCCAGGTGGGGAAGGTGTTATAATGTGATATTTACCTGCATATCCAGTGGATATACAGTATATAAAAAAGTAATGATGGATAACATAGCACAACACTATGGCCCAGATTCAGAGAGAATTGGATTCTCATAGCGTATCAGAAATACACTACGCCGCCGTTTTTTATCTGGCTCTACGTGGAATCCAGGTAGATTTTGTCCAGTAAACGACGGCGGCGTAGTGTATTTCTCCCGTCCCAATCCATCTAGACGAGTAGGGGGCGTGAAGGATTTAAAATAGGCGCGTTCCCGCGACGATCGAACTGCGCATGCTCCGTTCGCAAATTTCCCGCCGTGCATTGCGCGAAATCACGTCGTTACGTCATTCGTTGTTTGAGTAGCGTCGTTTACGGACATTTCTATTCCCGAACGAGTTACGCAAAAAAAAAAAATTTTAATTCGACGCGGGAACGACGGCCATACTTAACATGGGCTACGCACCGTTAGACCAGCAAAAAGCTGGTCTAACAGTACGTAAAAAAAAACAGACGTAAGCGATTGCGAAGACCGCTCGTATCATCGTGGATCGCCGTAAAAACACATTTGCATATCCCGACGCATGAAAACGACGCGAACTCCTCCCAGCGGCTGCAAAAATATTGCAGCGTAGATCCAAAGGCTTACGAAGACGTAAGCCTCTCGGATCGAAGCCCGAAGCTGCCGTATCATGGTTTGAGGATTCAAACTAGTGATACGGCGCGCGCAAAATTTGAAATTACTCCTGTCTAACACCAGTTAAACAGGCGTAATTGCTTTATGAATCTGGGCCCATAATTTTAAACTATTTTATTAAAAAAAGGGGGTGGGGGGTTATTGGAGACAAAGAGGGGAAGAAAAAAGAAAGATAAAGAAAAAAAAAAAGGAAGAAGAAATGCAGAGGGGATCCCACACTGTATCACGTAAGTGGAGGCAACATTACCTACGAAATAATCAAATAATGATCGAGATCTATCAAAGATGTTATGATTATAATTAAGATAGTATGTCACCCAGGGAGACCAGGTATTTTCAAACTTCTAGACCTCATTCAAAAAAAAAATTTCTTGGATCAATTACCAATTCATAACATTCATCATCATGCTTGGCAGGCCTAAATACAGTGCCTTGAAAAAGTATTCACACCCCTTGAAATGTTGTCATGTTACAACCAAAAACGTAAGGCCGCGTACACACGATCGGTCCAAACCGATGAAAATAGACTCAAGTCCAGTTTCATCGGTTCAAACCGACCGTGCGTACGGCCCATCGGTCCGTCATCCGTCGGACCAAAGTCTTAAAACTTGCTTTAAAATCGGACCGATGGACGCCTGACCATCGGTCCAAACCGATGGTTAATACGCAAAAGCATCGGTCCAAAAACCTGCGCATGCTCAGAATCAAGTCAACGCATGCTTGGAAGCATTGAACTTCATTTTTTTCAGCACGTCGTTGTGTTTTACGTCACCGCGTACTGACACGATCGTTTTTTGGACTAATGGTGTGTACGCATATCAGACCATCAGTCTGTGAACCAATGAAAACGGTCTGTCGGACCATTCTCATCGGGTTGGACCGATCGCGCGTACGAGGCCTAAATGTATTTTATTGGGATTTTATGTGATAGACCAACACAAAGTGGCACATAATTGTAAAGTGGAAGGAAAATGATAAAAGGTTTACAACATTTTTTACAAATAATATCTTTATGAAGTCATATACCAATGCAGAAGTAATTTTTATTAAATGGACAATCATTTAAATGTATTTAATTTTATTAAATTTAAATTTCATTCAAATGAGAAAATGATTTAGGAGGATCACTAAAAAAGAGGATTGTCTCCAAATCTGGGAAACAACAGCTCACTGTTCTACTAATACTGCAGTCACAGAATCCAATTATAAATTACTTATGCTTAGGTAACCTAACCAAATTGTATTAGTGTTTAAGGCTAGGTTCACTGCTGTGATATGATTTTGATCTGTCTTTCAGTGCGATTATATGGTGCAGCCTGGATGTGTCATGCTCACCCCTAACACAGGTCATCAGACACTATAGCTAGCTTCTGTGTTCTTCACCTATAGTAGCCCCCTTTCCCATAAGGCTACCAGGCCTACCAGTTACCCCCAGGTCTTATACACAATGCTATAGTGCCCGACCACCATGCCAGGACAGGCATGAGCTGAGCAAAGCAAACAGGTACTTGCAATTGGCAGACAGGCAGAGTGGTTCAATGTCAGTTCAAGTACAAGACAGGAAAAGTTCAGAGTAGTCAGGGACCAATCCATTGTCAAAAGGCAGGCAGAGTTCAGAGATTAGTCAATATCCGATCCAAGGTCATAAAAGGGGAATCCAAACAGCAGAGCAGGTTGACAGACAGAGAGCTTGAGCACATATCACAAACACTATCACAAGCATGAGTCTGTAGGCATGACTGGCTTAAATCAGGTTTGGTCTCCACCAAGAGACTGGCTACATAAATCACCTTCCAGGTGGACAGACCAGGAGAATCCATTATAGCTAAAACTAGGAGGCTGGAACCAACAGCTATAATGGAGCAGGGGCTCTACACACTCCTGACAGGATGAAACTTGGATTATACTTTGATGCTATTTTAAAGTGCTTTGCATATTCCTTGGGGCCAAAATCGTGCTGGAATTGCAAAGCAGCAAAATACCTGTTTCTGAAATCACACTAATGTGACCGGAGCCTAAGACTGACTAAAAGTAGTACAATCCAAGGTATATGGGCACTGACTCACCAATGACATTACTTTAGGAGGGCTATAACTAAAAGGGACCTGATTACACTATTCTCTGTCACCACAAACTGTTCTGGGACAAAGCTAACTAGTGGCAGACAAGCTAATTGCACCTGCTTGCAAGCATGCAGCCTATGAAATCAGGACTCCTGACCTGCACACATGGTGACACAAAGTCACGAAACAGAGCTTTCCACTTCCACAAATTTGGTTACAAAATAAAACACAAGGGGATCTGTCCCCTTCCATCTGGATGGATCTGATGGCCCCTAGAGTAGAGCAGGCTGTGTCCATGTTCACTCTGCATATTTAGAGTGGACGCGGACCTGTAATCTGCCCGCTTCACTCATTGGGGCTTGTGATCAGTTCCCAAGTCGCTTAAGTTGCCCTCGCTCTTCAAAAGGTTGGGCACCCCTGGTTTAATACATAGTAGGGATAGTTAGAACCTCATGCAGGTTTTCACTGCTGTGTGGATCCTCATTACGGTGATTGCCCTCAACTTTTTGCCTAGTTGATCACAGTAATTTCGGTAATTGGCACAGGAAGTTGGCTTAATCTGCCCAGAAGCATTCCACTCCTTTACCCTATAAAAAGAGATTTTACTCATTCCCCATTGGAGTGCTTTCAACTTGCATCATTTCCTGGTTGCCACTGTCACTGTACAGGTAAAGAGGTATTTCTCCCAACGAGGTGACAGACAACAAAACACACACACAAAAAAAAAAAAAAACCTGACAAACAATGTTAAACTTTCTCTACGATATCAAAACCAAAAATAAGGTGTGGCTGGAGTTCATATGTAATATTCTTTAATGATCATTTATTTTTTAAATTATTATGTGTTATTTTTACATTTTTCTTAAAGTTTACTGATTAAGTAAATTATTGAATCTGCCTAACATTTTTTTTTTTTTCAAACATTCAGTTACAATCAAGCGCTGATTCTTATTTATCAATAATACTAAAAAGTTTAATACTCCAAAAATAGTGAAATTCACAATATCTCTGTCAAGAAACACACAGTTAGATATATATTTACACCTTCACTTCTCAACGCAGCATGCTAGAATTTCTCTATAACAACCTGGTGAGTTAATAAGAAGCCAAAAAAAAATGTTTGAAAGACTCCTAGCATGCAGTGTTATCACAAAAGTCAGAACATAAAAATAACAGGATTTTTTTTACTCACCATAAAATCCTTTTCTTGAAATTTATTAGGGCAAACAGAAGATTTAGAACCAAATTGGTTATACTGTCACCTTCGGGAGATTTGAAAACTGGCAACAAAAAATATGTAGTACAGCCTGTCAGCCAATATCAGCCCTCCTTCTTCCAGTTTTGTGGAAAAGCAGTATTATGGGTAGATCAGAAAGACTGAGTGTTGGGATCAGTGTCCCCTAATGAACTTGAGTACAAAAAATCTTAATGACATTTTGAGACAATTCTATCATCCAAAAGCAGTACAACTGAGAGGTGGACAACACAAACAAAGCGAAAAAAGCAACAAACATCAGTTTAATACTTGGGTAACTTGCAGTTCAAAGGGATGCCCAAGGGAACTTACGATATGTCCGAAGCTAGCATCATTGTGCTGGAACATCCACTTCATGTAACTTAGTGAACAAAAGATGAGGTGGACACTTTGCAAATCTGAGAAGCAGATACCCGATACTGAAAAGCCCAAGAGGAACTCACAGACCTAGTAGAGTGTGCCTTGAAATAAAAAGGTGGAACCTTGTTTTTAGCCTATAGACTTGAATGATAAGTTGCCTAATCCACCTAACACAGTGGAACGGGATGCAGACTGTTCCTTGCAGGAAATGACAAATAGGGAATCAGTCTTTGGCAAGAGGCCATAGGTGAGGGGTAAGCAACTCACATTACATCAAAACAATGGACAAACACCGCTTTGAGATGTGAAGACTTGATGTGGCATCGACAGGAGGAGGGCAGTGAACTGGCAGTGTTGCATTTCCACCCCAAAATTCAGGTAAGGTCAATATGCTGGAAAGATGGGGATGTGCAAGTAGAAATCCTTGATGTCCACCGGGGCCAGAAGGCCATCCAGATGAAGGGAAGCAATGAGTGACCTGGTAGATTCCATGCTTAAATGTAGGCAATGAGGACCTTTAGAAAAGTGAGCAGGTTAGAGAAGAACTCCTGAAACACTTATGAAACAAGAAAGGCTGCTCCAGGTGAGTGAGTCTCTGGTTAATCCCCACACACACACTAGTCAGGTGCTAGCCCAGCTTGCATGCTGTGTAAGATGAAGAAATAATTCCGGATTGTTGCACTTCCAAAAATCCTTTTATTGAAGCTTCATATGACAAGTGATCGACAAATGGAGCAGGGGACAAAGAGGTAGACGCGTTTCGCGCAAATGGCAGCGTTTAGTCATTACCAGGTAATGAATAAGCGCTGACATTTATGCGAAACACGTCTACCTCTTTGTCCCCTGCTCCATCTGTCAACCACTTGTCATATGAAGCTTCAATAAAGGGATTTTTGAAAGTGCAGCTGTCCGTAATTATTTCTTCACCTGAAACACTTAGTTTCCCAGAACAATAAGCATGAATCCCTGAGAGAAGAGTTGTGCCAGAGCATTGTGGAGGTCTGCTAGTCTCTGCAGGAAGTCTCAGCAGGGATGTTGAAAGTTTGAACAACATGAAGCAGGGCAGGAGGTGGAGCATGAAATTCAACCTTCCAACCCCTGGATACTACGTGTGTCATTCGTGTGGCGACAATGGTTTTGGAACAGTTGGTAGCAATGATAACAAGCATCCCCCCAGTTTGAGAAGTGGTTGTATCCCCTCATTGAAAAGCATTAAACTGAACACTTCTTATGCTCAGAAGTGGTGGATTAACCCTTCTGAGGGCTTTCGTATTCAAAAGTTTATATAAAAGTGTGCTCTTCCCCCAGTGACATCTTTGATGAAGTTGTTTAGAGAGGTACCAAAGAGGCACTTTTCCTTAAAGGGCATACGCAGTAGGCATTTCTTACAGTATTCTGCAGACAAGCACTTGAGCCAAAGAGTCCATAGCATATGCAGATAGGAGACTTATTCTAGATATCAGGTGCATGATATCCATAAGCCCATCAACACAGTAGATCAGGGCTACAGGTAAAAGTTCCAGTGGTTGGGGAACAGAATGATCAGTAAGAATCCTGCATCCCTATACATACAGTATCATTGGACCATACTCACAGGATCTGGCAGGTGCGCATAATTGCAAACAACTGTTGCAGGAGTAGGACCTGCTAGAAAAAATAAGGCCCTAGAAAGGGCTACCAGTTTTTTATCCACAGGATTTTTAAACACCATGTCCTCTACTGGGGTGCCAGGAATTTTTTAAGACAAGAAACGGTTGGGGTCCGCAATGGGAATAGCCAACTTCTTAACCACTTCAATACCATGCACTTTCACCCTTTCTTGCCCAGGACAATTTTGTCCCACAAATAGAGCTTTCTTTTGGTGGTATTCTATCACCTCTGGGGTTTTTTTTTTTGCTAAACAAACTAAAAAATACCCAAAATTTTGAAAAAAAAATGCTTTTCCCACTTTCTGTCATAACATTTTGTTACTGACAGGTGTTACTGCTGGGCACTGATTGTCACTGTAATGGGCACTGATTGGCACTGTGGTGGGCTCTGATTGGCACTGTGGTGGGCACTGCAGTCTTTTTATTATGGGGACACTGCTGGGCACTTATTGGCATGTGACTGGCACATCTGAGGGGGCTGTGCTGATAATCAATGTGCTGATTATCAGCACAGACCCCCCCATCTGACAGGGACAGCCACCGATTGGCTTTCCCTGTCAGCGCGAACTGAGGAATGCTGTTTACTGGCACTTCCTGGTTAGCGCTGTGATCACGTGGTAGAAGCCTCTTACAGAGGCTCCTTATCACGATCGGAGATGCAGAGTATCAGACTGATATGCCGCACTTGTGATCGCAGATTTCTCTACTTCCAGACATGTGTTTAAAAGGTATTCTTAAAGCGGAGTTCCACCCTAATTTACATGTATGGCTGAATTTGTTGCTGATGTCTTTTCTATGTTTGTTTCGATAGTAACTTATTTTTATTTTACTTTTTTGGTAAATAGTACCTTTTTGTTTTTTGAACATTCTTTCTTCACTTCCATCCACCCTTGTTGCAGTGAAGTACGTATTTTCTTGTTTCCCAAGGCTCCTGGGATATACCAGTGTAATCAATCCCAGGAGTCAATGGGCAGCCTCCGTTTTCTAGAATTGCGTTATTTCCAACCTGGAAAACTGGAAATGACGTGATGCTAAGCCCAAATAAGCGCCGATTTGAATAGGGAAAATATATGAAATATTTTCTGCACATTAACCACTTCCTTACTGGGCACATATACCCCCTTCCTGACCAGGTGAAATTTCAGCTTCCGGCACTGCGTCACTTTAACTGATAATTGATGCGGCGGTCGTGCGACGTAGCTCCCAAACAAAATTGAAGTCCTTTTTTCCCCACAAATAGAGCTTTCTTTTAGTGGTATTTGATCACCTCTGCGGTTTTTATTTTTTGCGCTATAAACAAAGATAGAGCGAAAATTTTGAAAAAAAAATCAGTATTTTTTACTTGTTGCTATAATAAATAGCCCAATTTAAAAAAAAAATACGTATACGTATACGTATTCTTCTACATATTTTTGGTTAGAAAAAAAAACTGGTTTGCGTAAAAGTTATAGCGCTTACAAAATAGGGGACAGAATTATTATTAATTATTTTTTACTAGTAATGGCAGCGATCTGATTTTTATTGGGACTGCGACATTATGGCGGACACATCGGACACTTTTAAAAAGTTTTTGGCGCCATTCACATTTATACTGCGATCAGTGCTATACGGTAAATATGCACTAATTACTGTATAAATGTGACTGGCATAAAGGGTTAACACTAGGGGGTGAGGAAGGGGTTTAATGTGTACCCTGCATTGTGTTCTAACTGTGGGGGGGAGGGGGGTGACTGTGGGAGGTGGACCAATCTGTGTCCCTATGTACAAGGGACACAGATCAGTCTCCTCTCTCCCTGACAGAGATCCACGTCCTTGTCCTGTAACCGCCGATCGCGAGTGCCTGGCGGACATCGCAGCCGCCAGGCACGCGCATCGGCATCTCAGGGATGCGGCAGGCTTTATACTCAGAGAAGTCAAACCACCCTGCGGCCGTACAAAGTCGTACGGCCGTCGGGAAGTGGTTAAATAAGGATGGCATTGTTGTGGGACTAGCTGAATCCCAACGCACACTTGACTTCTGGGTTGTATTGTGATTGGCATGTTGATTGCCATAACAATGGGGTCGAAAACTTCCACCGCCACCGCCATTGCTATAGCAAGTGTCATTACTGTAAAGGGTGCAAAACTGCGCTATTCATAAGCTAAAAAATTTAATAAACGGATGAACCAGTCCAAAAGCAGAAATTAATTGTGAGATATAACACAAACAAAAGGAGAAAAGAGATTATAGTCCAATAGATTACAAAACATGTGGTTGATCCAGTGTTTTCACAGGTAGTTGGTTTGATCATTATAGATACCCAGTGATTGAACCACAGACGAGTGCACCGTCACCTTACAGAAAAAAATGCTTACCAGATAGTAAGCCAAGTAAGCAGATGGTTTTAACCAAACCCAGGCCTTTATATTTCTGCAAGAAGACACAGAATTGCTGTATAGATGTTGATCTCACAAGCCCCCTATCACAGTCATTACTGTGCAGGTGCAAGATTGGGAGGTGTACATGCTGGGTAGCCAGCTGCACCGAATCCTGTAAAAAACACAAGCGAGCTTCAGCTGCCCACAACAGAGATGGACCGCTGCCTGCTTCCGAGATCTGGTAAATATTTTACAATATTTTTTACAATTATAAATGTTGTCTATCGTAAATATAAAAATAATAACAATCACAGGGGAGTATTTAAAAAATATGTATATATTATGGGGACTGGAGCTCCGCTTTAGGCCTAGGAGTAATATCAGCCAAAGACAGGTTATATTCCTTCTCCTTCTCAGTTGAGTGCACAGAGGTAGCTGCAGCTGCAAGCAAATGAGAGACAGACTCTGAGAAAAAACATGATTGTGCCTTATGAGTCAGCTATTATGAAAGTGATTTTGGCCATAGAATCTGACATAGCAGCAGAAAAATTCTTCCTGAAAAATGAAGAGGAGGTAGTGGAGGTTACGCAGAGCATGTGAACACAATCAGGGCATGCCTATCAAGGCTTTCAGCATCCAACCTCAAGCAAGGGACGCTGCCAAGCCCCAGAGCTGTGCCAGAGCCGGTCCCTCTGATTCTACGACTTGACATACAGTATTCTCTCCAAAAAGGGGTTACTCACAAAACCAGCTACAGGAACAGGGAAAGGTATTTGGCCATCTGTGACTAAGTCACCATAGGAAGACTGATGTCCGCTTCCACGACAAGCGGGTGATGGTGGTGCAATGCACAGCAGAAGGTGAGAGAGGTAGTGAGTGAGTGCATACACACTAAGGCCAAGTACACACGATCAGACATGTCTGATGAAACTTGTCCGACGGACCGTTTTCATCGGACAAGGCTGAAGTGGTCTGTTGGTCTGATGTGCGTACACACCATCGGACCAAAATCCCCTCGGACCAGAACGCGGTGACGTAGAACACAACGACGTGATGAAAAAACGAAGTTCAATGCTTCCAAGCATGCGTCGACTTGATTCTGAGCATGCGCGGGTTTTTGGTCGGATGATTTTGTGTACTAACCATCGAACCTGTCCGACGGACAGGTTTCCAGCGGACATGTTTTCAAGCATGTTTTGAAACTTTGGTCTGCTGGAAAACGGGCCGATAGGCCGTACACACGATCGAACGTGTCCGCTGAAACTGGTCTGAGGACCAGTTTCAGCGGACATGTTCGATCGTGTGTACGCGGCCTAAGAAGACAGCGTGCACATGTGTAGTAGCAGCCACAATTGTAGATGGACGCAACTGAAACAATTCAAATAAATGTAGATGTAAGTGCCGGTTCACACTACAGCGACTTGGGGTCCGACGCGTGTCGCCCTAAGTCGTGTGACATGAGAAATTCCATTGAAGTGAATGAGAACCGTCTTAATGTACACTACTGAAGTTGAGCTGGAAGTCTTGTTGCCCCTGTGTGAACTGGCACTTAACCAGATGGCTTTTAACTGTCTTTATGTCCATATCTTAGCTATGTATTTTGTGAGTGATAACATTTATGTATGGAGAAAATATTGTCTATTTACAGGAAAACAATATATTTTTAAATATATATTAAAAAAAAGTTTGTTGAGTCTGTTCAAACAGCTGTTTTTTTATATATTATTTAAATGATCTTAGTTTACTTTAAACCTGTGATTGTTATCTTGAGTAATTTTGTATTTTTTTTTTATAATTATTTCAATTTTTTTTTTCTTTTACTTATAACCACATTACTTTTTGTATGGATGTGTGTTAAAGTGCAGATGTACCTATTAAGTGACCACTGAGTGTGCATTTTGTTTGTCTTTGTTAAAGTAGTGCATTATGTAAAGGTTAAAGCGGTTGTAAAGGAAAAAATTCTTTCCTTTAAAATAAGAAACATGTTATACTTACCTCCACTGTGCAGTTCGTTTTGCACAGAGTGGCCCGGATCCACGTCTTCTGGGGTCCCTCGGTGGCTGTCTCTGGTGCTCCCCGCAATTACTGACCACAGTCATGCGAGAGTTCACATGGTGGTGAGTAATTGTGGGCGCGCTCCTGTGATACAGCGAGCGGCCATAGCCGCTCACTGTATCGCTCGGCCCCGCCCCACGGTGGCCAATGGCTGCGCTGCTCTCAATCCATCCGCTCTGGCCAATCAGCGGCCAGGCTGAGCAGCATAGAGGATCTCGGTACCGTGCGGGACTTTCGACGGGTCAGGTAAGCAAAACGGGGGCTCTGGGGGGACGGCAACATCAGACGTTTTTTCCCCTTAATGCATAAATTGCATTAAGGTGAAAAAATGTTTTGATTAAAACTCCTTTAAGGCTAGGTTCTGTTTTTCGGTTCAGGTACGATTCAAGTGCAAATTTTTATTGCATCTAAACTGGACTCAAAAATGCACAGGATCCTTTTCAAAAACAGACCGTGGCCCCCATTGAAAGCCGGTTAAAAACACATCCAATTTGTATAAATGTGAACCGGGCCTTATAGTGACAATAGCAGCTATACAACACACAACTGAACAAATTGCCAAACAAACAGGCAATCTGGCTTACCTATGATACCCTCACCAGAATAATGTATTGTTGATTCAGAATCATATATTGGGGACCCATGACCATGTTTAATACAGGTTGATGATTTTCATTTTTGAGATTCAATTCAAAAGATTTAGTAATACCATCTCTCTACATTAACCCCTTCCATACAGGGCATTTTCACCCCCTTCCTGCCCAGACCAATTTTTAGTTTTCAGCGCTGTTGCACTTTGAATGACAATTGCGTGGTCATGCAACACTGTACCCAAATTAAATTGTTATGTTTTTTTCCCCACACAAATAGAGCTTTCTTTTAGTGGTATTTGGTTATCTCTGCGGTTTTTATTTTTTGCGCTATAAACAAAAGAAGAGCGACAAGTTAAAAAAACACAATATTTTTTACTTTTTTATTTAATACATATACACAATTTATTTTTTTAACTTTTTTTTTTCCTCAGTTTAGACCGATACGTATTTTTGGTTTTTAAAAAAACTCAATAATCGTATATTGATTGTTTGCGCAAAAGTTATAGGGCCAGATTCACGTACATCGCGGCGCATTTTTTGACTGGCGTAGCGCACCTCCTTTAGACTGCCGCAATGTAGCAGCGCAATCACCGTATTCTCGATTGATTTGCGCAGAAAATAGCGCCTGTGCAACGTAATTTCAGAGGCGTTTCAAGGTGGAGTAATTAAAAATTTGGGAAGGACGTGGGGCGATCGTTACATAGTGAAATGAGCCGTGACCCATGCAATGAAGGGCCGCCGGCTCGCGCATGCGCACATGAGGCAGACAATGGTCAGCACCTCTGTGCGCATGCTCACAACTCGGGAACGGCGCAATCAGTGAAATTGGAAGTGGACCCGGGCAACTTAGTGAACTACGCAGACAGCATAAATAGACAGACAGAAAAGCACTTCCTTTGCAAAAGTACATCCCTTTGTATCCCTCCCTATACAGCAAGGTGCTTTTGTTCTGTTGTTTGTGTTGGTTTGTGTTTGTCTTTGTTATATTTGTGGACTGTTTGATCTAGTGTTTTGTAGAAGATATTTGAAAGTGTTTTTTGGTGACTGCTTGTGAGACTTTTTGGTTGATAGATTTTTGTTTGTTTGTTTTGTTGCTTGTTGATTTTTCCTGCTTGTTTTTGTGAGTGATTTTTGCTGATTGTTTTTTGTGAGTGATTTTTGCTGATTGTTTTGGGAGAGAGTTTTTGTCTGAGTATGACTGAGAGGAAGAGGAATTAAAGTTAAATTTTACTTTGGGGAGAAACAAATTCTTGCCCGTCCATTACCCAATATGGGTGTTTCCTCCACGGCCCAGAGAGTGCCAACACCCCCCCGGCTAGGAGGCGTGAGATTTTGCAGCACATTACTGACGAGGTGAATGCATCGGGGGGGGGGACACCGGTGGCCCGGACACGGTCGGATTGAAAAGAAGATCAATGACCTCCAGCGTTTGGTCAGAAAGAAGCTGGCCAAAATGGCAGCCCATGCCAGGGGCACAGGGGAGGCCCACCCACCATGCCCTGCTCGATGACTGCGAGGTCAGCGGAGGAGCTGCGGTGGCCCACACCTTTCATAGACAACAGGTAGGGGGGGCCTGCCTGGCTATGACTCAAGTCATAAAAGCGTGATGCCATGCCGTCTTTTGCCCTGTCAGTGTGTAGCATGCGTGTGAAAGGATATACGTGTGTGGATCCTCCAACCTGTGAATGTTTTGTGTCATCCACAGATGTGCAGGAGGGTGCTGGGCCATCTGGGCTGACCACACCATCCAGGGACAACAGCCATCATATGAAAAAGCCGATATGGAGGAGAGGAGAGGAGATCGGAGGAGGTTGAGGAGGAGGAGTTGAGGAGGAGGTTGAGGAGGAGGAGTTTGAGGAGGAGGAGGAGGAGGATGTCATTTCAGCCAGTGGATTGTTGTTTTTAGAGGAGTCTTCCTCTCTGGCTAAGGGCTAGCCCCTCCCACTCCTCCCCCAACAGGTCTCCTCTCCCAAGGGCCTCCCCTTCTCCCCGGCCACAAGCCTCAGCTGGAGGCAGGAAGTCGTCCCAGAAGACCAGGGGGCTGGCCGAGCTTCTGCCCGCCAATCTGAGAAGGGCCCAGGCCCTTTAGACCCGCCATCTGGGACAGGTCAGCCAGACTTTGGGGCGGATGGAGGAGAGCCTGTCCTCCATAAAGGATACGCTTGGGGACCTGGACTGCCACTCCCGGGCTCTTAAAACTGCATAAACGTACTGCAGACTACAACAGCAGACGTTGGGCAGGATGTGAGGGCCCTCACCCAGGCTATCCAGGCCAACACGGCAACACTACGTGCTGGGCCTGAACAGAATTGCCGTGGCCTTGGAGGGCAGGCCGCCAGGTGGGCAGAGACCAGGAGCTGCTCCTCCTTCCCCGGATTACCCCCCCTCCCCATGAGTCTCCCCTGAGGAGCTGGGGCCGTGGCGCCCCAGGTGTGCCTCACGCCAGCGGCATTAATTTGTTTTCCCCCTGTTTTTTTTCTGGAAACTTTTTTTTTTTGCTGGACATTTTTTTATTCTTGTTTTTTTGGTGTTGTGAATGTTTTTGGAATGTGGGGGTGATATTCCTGCCGGAGGAAAAGGGGTGTCACCCTCAGTTTTGGTGGAGAAGGGTTCCCCAGGACCAGGGAGAAGTGATCCCCAGGTCCGTGTGAATGGTGTATGAATGTACAGTGACATAATTGGAGCCGTGGCGTGGCGGTTGCTGCTCACAAGTCTTGCATGGTTGGCTTGTGCTAATCCAATTTGATGAGGATGTGATGTGTCTGTGCTAGGGACCACAGTGGTGTGCATGCATGCATTCTCATTGTGCCATGAATAATGTGTGTGTTTACGTGCAAAGATGCCTAATGTGAGCTGTCTCCTGGCTGCTCTTCCCTCAGAAGACGGGGTAGCCTCGGTTAGGGGGGGATTGTCCGGTTCAGGGGTCAGGACACATCTCCTGTTACGCCGACGTAATCGCTCTGTGAATCTGGCCCATAGCGTCTACAAAATAGGTGATAGATTTATGGCATTTTTATTTTATTTTTTTTACTAGTAATGGCGGCGATCTGCGTTTTTTTTTTTTTTTTGTGACCGTGACATTGCGGTGGACATATTGGACACTTTTGACACGTTTTTGGGACCATTCACACTTACACAGCGATTAGTGCTATAAAACTGCACTGATTATTGTGTAAATGTGACTGGCAGGGAAGGGGTTAACACTAGGGGCGCTGAAGGGGTTAAAATGTTTCCTAAAGTATGTTCTAACTGTAGGGGGGAGGGGGACTCGCAGGGGGAGGAGACAGATGTGTGTTCCTCTGTACTGGAACACACATCAGTCTCCTCACCGCTGACAGGAGGTGGATCTGTGTGTTTTACACACACAGATCCACACTCTGCCGTGATTAGCGGTAATCCCAGGTGCCCGACGGCAATTGCGGCCGTCGGCCCACGCGCACGGGATTGCAAGTGGTGCCGCGGGCGCACCCTAGAACGCTGTGAAGACAGGACGTCGTGTGTGTGACGTCCAGTCTCATCGGCGAGGGGTTGTTCAAGACGTAAATCCCCTATGGCCCGGTATTGAAGGGGTTAAGTTATGAAAGCATTTTACAGCAACATATTGTCCTTAAAATGCAATTATTTGTAAAAATGGTTTTGTTATGAATATCTGGTAGTAGTCACATTCAACTGAACTTGTCCTGTAATGTTGAAGATTTTTTTGAGGACAGCAAAGTACATATTTTGGACAGGGAGGGCAACTGGCTTACAATAAGATTGAACTAGGCATTCTACATCAAAATGGAACAACCAACCCTGAACAGGGGAGGGCTTTTGTCACCACAGATAATGGCATTTTAACATCTCTACCCCAGCAATTTTATAACAATTTACTTCTTTAGCCATGCAAATTATACAACTAACATTCATGCAGGCTTTTATAACTTTCTGACTTTACAAGATAGACAATAGCAACAGTAAAATAAATAAGATAAAAAGTAAAAGCTACTTATCAAGGTTTGCCTGAACTTTGGTTCCAACAGAGTTCAATTCATTTGTGCATAGTTTTGAGGGTAAAACGAAAGCTCCCAAGTTGCAGATGAAGCCATCTTTTCTGGTCCCTGAGAAGGTGGTTACAGACATAATATAACAAATTAAATGATCAGAAGAGTAGGCTGAGGAAATGTCAATTTTTTTTAGCATAGTTCAGCAGACAATCCCTAACAGGGGCATGTAATTACAATGTTTTAAATAATATTTAACAACAGGGCCCATTCCTGCTCCCAACAAGAGTAACTGTAAAGGGGTTACCGTGTTCTGCCACCAACACCTAAGGCCCAATGTTTCTGCCCCTGTTTATGCAGAGTATATAGTGCAGTCCGTATAGTATTAATACTGCAGTTCAGAGTATATAGTGCAGTCAGTGTAGTATATATAATACAGTGCAGGGTATATAGTGCAGTGTACAATACATAATATAGTGTATTAAAGTGGTTAAGGGCAGCCCTATGACAGAATTAAGAAAAAAACAGCATGGCATTTAAAAAAAAAATGGCCGGACAATGTGTTTCTGAGGCTTTGTTCGGTCAGAGAAAGAGCTGTGGAGAAGGTGGCTGGCTGACTTTAAACAATTTTTCAGTCCTCAGCATCAAGGTCTGATAGCTTCCAACAACCATCGCCAGCATCTGCATTATATGGTGCAGGAATATCTAGGGGCAAGAGCAGACTTGGAGACCTTTCTACCAGAGCATCCACTGAGTTACTGGGTCTTGAGTTTGGACTACTGGCCTGTCCTGCATCCAACAATATTTTTGGTTTAGGGCACCACCACACCCAAGGGTAACTCTGAGGTACAGTGTTGTGGCACCACCACTACCCAAGGCCCAATGTTTCTGCCCCTGTTTAACAGGGGCATGTATTTAAAAAGTTCCTGCGTCCAACAAGAGTAACTGTGAGGGGTTACTGTGTTTTGGCACAGCCAACGCCTAAGGCCCAATGTTATAGATGTTTTTTTGGTAAAGTCTAATCTGACTTTTCTATTCTTCAGGCTTGCAAATGGTTTGCACCTTGTGGTGATCCCTCTGTGTCATGAAGTCTTCTCTTGATTGTTTTTTTTCTCTTCATTGTAGACTTTGACAATGATACGGCCACCTCCCAGAGAGTGTCCTTCACTTGTCTGGATGTTGTGAATGGGGTTTTCTTTACCATAGAGAGGATCCTGTAATCTTCCCCCATTTTTGTCTTCCGTGGACGCCCAGGCCATTATAAGTTGCTGAGCTCACCAGCGCATTCTTCTTTCCTCAGAATGTACCAAGATCCCTAATATACCTAATATACAGATTGAAGGGGGGGCGTGGCTTGGCGCGCAGCGAGAATGGTCGCACACTGAAGGAGCTCCTCTACACGCACAGCCTTCTGGCAGCTTTCTACCCGACCAACAGCTTCCAGATGCCGGGAAAAAAACTGCATGCCACCCCGCACTCTTGCCCACGTCGCGGCTCCGTGTGTTATTCGGCCAAGAACATTGAAGAACTCTTTAAACCGAGGAAGACAGGCCGCGGGGCCATGCCTGGGCCCAAGATGGCGCCGAGCCACCATGAGGACGAGTTTAGCGATGACTCACAATCAACCTCGGAGAGCTCGACTAGAAACAGATCTGGCGCTGACCATCCCCTTACGGTCGCAGATATGTCCGTGATAGCGGCAGACATCAAAGCTGCATTTTCAGCAGCCATCACAGATCTCAAGACCAGCATGCTTGTCTTGAACGAAAAAATGGTCGCCACGGAGGCAGCGGGGAAACGCAGGGACAAGGCCATACAGAAAATAGAGAAGACGGCGATGGTGCATGCACATCACTTCATCGACATGAACCATCATCTAGAAAACCTCGATAACAGAGGTAGGAGGTGTAACGTGCGCGTGAGGGGGATACCGGAGTCGGTGGACTCGGCCCAAATTGCCACCACCCTGCGCAGTGTCTTCAACACACTCTTGGAACGACAGGAGGACGCGGAGATTAATTTCGTGAGGGCACATAGGGCTCTTAGACCTAGAGGGCCTGATACGGCACCTCCAAGGGATATCATCTGTTGCCTTGAAAGCTTTGGGCTCAAAGAAGACATGCGAAAGGCCCGGAGGAGTGATCGCCTCGTCTTTAACGGAGCTACCATTCTACTCTTCCAGGATCTCTCCCCTATCACGTTGTGGAATAGGAGGGCTCTTCGACCCCTCCTAGACAAGCTGAGAGACAAGGACATCCGATACACCTGGCGTTTTCCCTTCGCTCTAAACGTGACACTGGACGGACATCAACACACGCTTAGAGTTCCTGCCGATCTACCTGATTTTTGTGAGGCCCTGGACTTGGGCCCGATCGAGTTACCTGACTGGTATGCAGAGTTTCTGCGTCCCCTACCTGACAGGAGCCCTCCTGACTCTCCGCTCTCCACACCGGACAAAAGGCTCGCAAAGAAGGCCAGACACGGTCGCGGAGGTGGATCGAAAGCCGGCACACCGAACCGCCAGGCGGAGGCCTTGAGGGACCACGGGGGTGAGTGACTTTCCCTTCCCCTTCCCCGCTCTCTGGACCCCTCCTAATTTACAGACTGTCTTCCCGCCGGCCCGTCGGAACTGACTTGATGCTCCCCTGAAGGCTTGGCCCTGAGGATGTGATCTGCTTCACAGCTCGCCTGTCACCAACGACTCCCTTACAGACTGATAGCTGCCTCACGATGCTGATAGTCCCGCTCGCAAACAGGGGGTGACCCACCACCCGTCAACAGCCTGCAAACTGCCCTGGACGTGGCTCACTGTTTTTGTTTTATTTTTATTTTATTTTTTTTATTTTTATTTTTTATATAAATGTTTTTCTCCCTGAATGCGGTTCAACGTAACCTGGGTATTTGTCCTCTGACTTGCGGCAACCAGCTCACCGAGGACTGAATTGTTTGTCTATGCTTGGTGAATATATGCATGTTTATCCCTCTGGGAATCACGGTCACCATCAAGCCAGACCGCCATGCGAGTTATACTCAGTTCCCTGACATGTTGGCGGTTTTCCTCTCATGCCTTGCTGTTATCTTGTTTAGGGGGGGGAGGGAGGGGGTTTATGGGGGAACAACATATATAGTTCTTAGAAGGCTTCATGCTTGCTGGTGCTCACCTTGGATAGGTTCCGTGCCTATCACCATTATTCGTTGCCTCAATATTGTTTCACCCTGGTCGGGTGTAGAATTTCAATCTAGCTTAACTTCCACCATACAGCCAGTAGAGCTGTGCGTGTAACTTTCCCTGTTGGTAATACCATATTTTGTTTTAGTACTCTCTGTGTTGAATAGAGATTCCGAGGAACTGTGGTTTAGCTGCCGTTGCCTCCCTTTAGCCCCACAAGGCACCCTGTGTCCCCCGAGTCACCGGGTGCGCAATAACGGGTAGGTGAGGTTCCCCACTGGGGGTATCAGTGTCTGCCCTCGAGGGGGGCCACCTCCTATAATCCTATTGCTCCACTTCTCTCTCTCAAATTCCTTTCTCTTTCTCTGCTAACCCCTTAACCCCCTCCCCTATACCCACCCTCCCTGCTCTGTCCTCTCCCCTCCCTACCCCTCCTGATTGGTTACCGGCGCCTGTTTGGCTCCGGTCACACTGGTAGCTGGAAAGGTCACATTACTAAATAATTAACGTGCCTGACTTTGTTGTGTTCCAGGTCGTCTCCTAAGGTCCCGTCACCTCCTCCGCCTGGTCTCTCCACTATGGCTTACTCCAAGACGGGTAGAACCCCCATGGTGATTTCCCACAACGTGAGGGGTTTGAACATACCCGAACGCCGAACCTCCCTACTGAAGGAGCTTAAAAAAGGTAGGCCCCATTTTGTCTTCCTGCAGGAGACCCACTTTAAGACTCACCATATCCCCAAAATCTCCAGTACATTCTTCCCCAAGGCGTACCACGCGACAAACAATGACTCCAGGTCAAAGGGAGTGACGATCCTAGTGAGTAGGGAGGCCCCATTTGAGATCTCGGAACAGCTAAGCGATCCGGGGGGCAGATTCCTCTTTGTAAAGGGAATGTATGGGATTACCCCACTAACTTTAGCAAATGTGTACTTCCCCAATAAGGCCCATAGGTCGTTCTGTCAGACTGTAGTTCGCGAGCTCCACGGGTTCGCCAGGGGGTGCATAATCTTAGGAGGCAATTTTAATGTCCCCCTGAATCCCCTTGTGGATACCTCTAATGGGAAGACATGCATCTCCTATAGGATTCTTAAAGCCATCAAACTAATGCTCCAATCCCTACAACTCACTGACACTTGGCGCTTTCTCAACCCGGACGGTAGGGACTTTACACATTTCTCTGCCCCGCACTCCAGATATGCGAGACTAGACTATATCTTTGTGTCCCAACGAGATCTCGGAAGGGTAACGGGGGCCCATATAGGGATCCAGTCCTTTTCGGACCACGCGCCTACTGCCCTATCTATGGACCTGACGAACTCCACACAACGCCAGCCCTCCTGGAGGCTCAATGCTTCCCTCCTGACGGACCCAGCGTTACTCCCGACCCTGACCGACAACCTAACAGAATTCTTCAGACTTAACACGACCCCGGGCTCAGACCCGCTCTCTGTTTGGGAGGCCCATAAATGCTCTATGCAGGGAATTCTGATGAGCCTAGGCTCACGCCGGAAGCGGGAACGGGAGGCTGCGATTCAAAAACTGACTAACCAAATTAACGCCCTGGAAACGTTACATAAACAATCCCTTTCCACTGATTCAGCTTCCAAGCTTCTCGAAACTCGCCGGGAATTGCAGCAACTGCTGGACTCCACGGCCAAACGCTTGCTGTTCTTTAAAAAGAAATTATATTACGAATCAGGAAATAAAGCAGGTAGGGCCCTACGCGAAATCTCATCGGCAAATCACATTGCAGGGATTAAGAGAGCGGACGGGGGCCTAGATGTAACGACGGAGGCGATCGCGAAACATTTTCACAGCTTTTATACCAAGCTTTATGCCCTTCCACCGCAACATAGACAACCACACATGACAGGAGACAGGACACAGATCATTCATGATTACATCACCAACAGTGGTCTCCCTGCCCTCTCGGACACTGATGTAGCTCTTCTTGAGGAACCGATTACGGCTCTGGAGATCACTCAGGGCATTAAACAATTGAAATCTGGGAAAAGTCCAGGCCCGGATGGTTACTCGGCCATTTACTTCAAGACTTTCTCTGACCAACTCACCGAACCTCTCAAAAACGCCTTGAACTCGTTGTTCTTACCCAGACAGGTCACGCCAGATTTTTTTGTCGGCGCATATTACGGTCATCCCTAAGTCGGGCAAGGACCCTTCAGACTGTGCGAGCTATCGCCCTATCTCCCTGCTGAATCTGGACGTGAAATTGTTTGCGAAGATTCTGGCTACCAGGATAGGGCCACTCCTCCCAGGCCTGATAGGCATGGAGCAAGTAGGCTTCATGCCCGGCCGAGAGGCCAAGGATAATGTTACCAAGGCACTTTTACTCATACAGGCGGCGAGGGATTGGAATATCGAGGGCCTTCTCCTGTCCACTGACGCGGAGAAGGCCTTCGACCGGGTGGCCTGGGACTTCATGATGGCGGTGTGTGCGAGGGTGGGCCTGGGACCGCACATGCTGTCATGGTTAGCGGCACTCTATCAGAACCCGTCAGCGCAATTGCGGATTAACGGCACCCTCTCAGAAAAAGTAAAAATAGAGAACGGCACGAGACAAGGATGCCCTCTGTCACCCTTACTGTTCATCCTGTCACTCGAACCTTTTATTAGGACAGTAAAACTTAACAACGCAGTGACGGGGTTCAAGGTTGGGGACAACGAGTTCAAAGTAGCGGCGTACGCCGATGACCTTCTCTTTTTTTTTGACAGGCCCACACATCACACTCCCCAACTTATTGAAAGAATTCTCACATTATGGCTATGTGTCAAACCTAAAAATCAATTACTCAAAGTCAGAGGCCCTAAACATCTCATTGCCGGTTAGGCAACTGGAGATGACCAAAGCTCACTCTTCCTTCCGCTGGGAACCAGGGGCCCTCAAATATCTGGGCACCTGGCTCACACCCAGACTCTCAGATACTTTTGTTAAAAATGTCCCGCCTTTGCTAAAAAACTGTGAAAAGGACCTTACCCAGTGGGACAGGGGAAATTTCTCCTGGTTTGGCCGGGCGTCCATTATTAAGATGGTGATACTCCCAAGGTTCCTCTACTTGATGCGCACCTTGCCGATCCAGATTCCCCGCCGATTCTTCTTGGCTATAAATACGCTCCTACTAAGATTTCTGTGGAACGGTAAGAAGCCCAGAATTAAATTGCCCACCCTAATGAAACCTAAGGAACTGGGTGGGCTAGGTTTCCCTGATTTCAAAAACTACCACACCGCGACACATCTTGCCAGGATCATTGACTGGCACTGCCATGGATCTATGAAGGACTGGGTGGCTCTAGAAATGGAGCTTTGTCCGATCACCCTTAGATTTTCCCCGTGGATCCCCAAACATGCCTGTCCCCGACCTCTGCGCAATCATCCAGTGACAGGCACCACACTAGGGGTATTTCACGCCCTGGCAAAAAAGAGGGGATTTCCACTTCACCTGGACCTCTCACACCCCTAGCGGACAACCCCGACTTTGCCCCGGGCGTGGGTAACTTGACTCTCAGAAGGACGCTCACACATGCCCCCTTGCTAGCTAGCGAATGCTTTATGGGAGACAAACTTAGAGACTGGACAGCTCTTAAATCTGAACACAACTTCCCCAACATGAGACTATGGACCTATTTTCAGCTTCGTAGTTACCTGGGCAAACTTGGGAGACCGCAGGACCTCATCAGACCACTGACCGATTTAGAGACCGTTTGTAGCTCACAATCCCCTTTGGATAAAGCCACTTCAGTAGTGTACTCTTGGTTACAACACGCTGGCGACTCGGAGAAGACCAGACATAAGGAGAGGTGGTCGGAGGACCTTGGGATGGAGATCTCTGAGAAACAATGGAGGTATGCCTGCACTCTTGCACATAAATGCTCAATTAGCACCAAACTGCAGGAACGAGTTACAAGCTCCTAACACGCTGGTACCACACCCCTGACAGGCTCCATAAATGGAGCCCCCAGAGACCAGATACATGCTGGAGGTGCCAGACGGAAAGGGGCACTTTGATCCACATTTGGTGGAGCTGCCCCTTGATCTCTGCCTTCTGGGAGAAAATACTTTGTCTGATTAAGCAAATAACGGAGACCAAACTAGTGTTAAATGCTGCCTGCTGCCTATTGCACCTGTCCTCCTTCCCACTGGCGCGCTATAAGAGGTCCTTGACTATGCATCTCTTAAACGCTGCCAAATCTCTCATACCCTTGAACTGGAACTCCACTAGGGTGCCGTCCAGATCCGATAGGCTCCATAGAGTCCGCGAGATCTGCGAGATGGAAGACACCTTGGCTCAAGATAGAGGCTCAGCCGAGATCTTCCATGACACCTGGCAACCCTGGTTCTCTTTCAGATACTCACAGGACTATGAAGTGGCGAAGTCCGGGTAGCTACCGGTAAGACTCTTTCAGCAAAGTGGCCGTGCACCAGGTATTATATGTTATGCTACCTAGGAACACCCCCATCACCCATCACCCCCCCTTCTCTTTTTTCCTCCCCCTCTGCCCTTTTAAGTACTATCTATAACTTTTAACCTTTCTCTTGACTGCCTGAATGTGGTGCCTACAGCCAGCTACAACCTTACACATCCGATTTACAATAGTTTTGGCTGATGCAATCGTAGTTGCAATAGTAAACGGAATTTAGTTGCTATTCCTAATACGCAATACTATGAACCTTAATTACTCTCTCGAGAACCCACGGCAACATGGGGGCCCACTGGCTGCCCATGTGCTGACTCGGTCAGAAAACGTATTGTTAGCAAGTTATTGTTTAATCTGTTTTTTGGCAACCTTTTGATTATTTCTATCCGGCTGCACCTGCGATAGAATTTTCATAATTTGTTTGACTCTTTTTATATATGTTTATCTTTCAATAAAAGACTTTGAATGTAAAAAAAAAATATACAGATTGAAGATGAAGTGGGACAGGCTGTCATATACATCGCACAAATGAAAGTACATCAAGTTGTCCAGCAATGTCATCAAGAAGACAGTCAATGCGCAAGCGCCAGTCCACTGGTTGCATGGCAACCACAAGGGATGGGAGACCAACATAGAATATGGTGAGGATATGGTCTACACGAACCGAGAAAGACCGCCAATAAAAAGGCCGATTTTCTGACGAGAAAGATTCCCCATCGGATAATGCCTGCTCTCTACTGGGCAGGTGCAGTGCTTGCGCAGTATGGAGCACAACGAAGCCACCAAAAATCTCAGAAGATGAACAGCTGTTCATCAGCTCTACACGGCACCTGCACAATCAACATGACATTGTGCCACACGTTGCTGCATGCTCCCGATGCTCGTGCAATTCTGCAAAGGGCAGGTTATTCATTGAACACAGCAAGGGGCGGATGCATACACGCTTCTCAATAATACATCCGCCCCTTTGAGAAAAGCACTTGTATGAGCTCTGCCCATCTTGCGGCCTCTTCTGTATGCATCCGCTCATTGCTGTGTTCAATGAATAATCCGCCCCTTGCAGAGTTGCACGAGCATCGGGAGTGTGCAGCAGTATGTGGCACAATGTTGTGTTGATTACGCATGCGCCGTGTACAGATGATGAACAGCTGTTCATCTTTGGAGATTTTCGGCAGCTCTGTTGTGCTCTGTACTGTGCAACTGTTGCGCCTGCGCAGTCCAGGGTGGGCATTATCCGGCGAGGGACCCTTCTGGGCACAACACTGAAATGACCACCAATCACCCAGACATTGTGACTGCCAGATATCAGGGTCTCGGGGCCCGGCAGCCCCCGCGTGCCCGGTGCACATTGGCCCAAGCCCCCACTGGAGAGAAGATGAAAAAATAAAGACCTAGAAAGTGGAAAAATAAAAATAATAAAAACAGATATTAAAAATCCATATTGGGTGGTGTTATAAGCATAAGATGAAGGATTGGTAGGACAATTTTATTGCTATTTAGTTCCTCAGGGTGGAATGTTTTTAAAGTGAAAATCCAAAAAGACTTTCTTCCTCAGATTTCTTGGAATCTGTCTTTTGAAGATAAGAATATTATCATTAGAGGTGACCTTGAGACTGTTGGGACATTTGTTGTGTGAGTGGGCATAGAGTTTTTAAATTGCTGCGGTTAAGGATTCCTGTAGCGATATTAAAAGGACTACAAGTTATTAACTAAAATACTACAATACTTTGTTCATAGAGACAAAGCCAGACCGACCCAACATTTTCCAGCAGATCTTTATTTTAAAAATGTGCTAAACGGAAAACAACAGATTTAACTTGCAGTTCCGGGGATGACATGTCTATACTGAACATTGCTTTGATTACCGGTTTCTAAATATACCTTTTCATACATTGCACATCCCACTCTAAAGCCAGCTATTGTAATAATTTCATTTTTTAGAACTAGCCTCATGAGGTTTCTCAGCAGTTGAACTGTTTTCCTATGCAACATGGAGATTGTCATCTGACCTGCTTTCAGTAATCCTTTAAATTAATGCATGTTTTGTCCCAGCTCTTTAAAAACCCAATTGTCAAATATCTAAAATCGTGTCTTACTGGGTTTCTCTTTTTAAGTGCCTCCCTAGTTACAGTTGCTGTGGAAACTAGACTAGCTCCTTAGCATCTATGCACTATACTTCAATTAAGAGGTGTGGTGCTTTATAAAATCTCAGAATGTGACATTTTTTCTTCATGATTTTTTATGAGTTATCTGTCCACTAGGTTAAAGCTTCCTTTACCAAATATTGCCTACCTAGATTAATGTGTACAGGTAGTTCAGGAATGAAGCCAGCCATCAATTATGTAGCAGTTAAATAAGTGTTATGAATATTATTCTCTCCATTGTCACTATTCCTTGTTTTTATACCTATTATTATTAGATGAACATTTAGCACTGAAACTATTAAAGTCTATGGGAGGTGAATGCATGGGAGGAGAATGTTTTGCTAATTTTCAAAGAATAATAGGCTTTCACGTACCTGGTTATGGAGCCCAATGTGCAGGGAGCGGCCTCTCGTAAGCCTCTGACTCGGGAGCCCCTGGTAGAGCAGACAGGGGGTACGGAGTCGAGAGGGGCACAAGCGCCTGATGGTAAGCTGGTGGCGGACCGGAAGAGGAAGCAGACAGGTGCTGACGAGGTCCTGGCAGGGAACCAGTGAACACAGGCACGGTGTAGTAGCGCTTGCTGTAACGGAGCCAAGGGATTGGCAAACACCGGATCAGGCAGGGAATCAGGAAACCGGAACAGATCCGAAGGGTTAATCAGGTCCAGGCCGGGTCGGTAAGTCAGGCAGGCAGACAACAGAGCTAGGGGTTTTAGCGGAATCGGTAGTCAGATCAAGCCGGGGTCGGAGGCAGGCTGCAGGCAGAGGTAGGTCACAGGAAGCCGGGTCAGGTACACAGTAGTCAGGCAGGTAGCAGATTCAGATTATCTCAGGAAAACGCTGTCGACTGGTCAGCAAGAAGCAGTGGGTGCAGACAGCTTAAATAGCGCTCCTTGGCGCCGAAATGACGTCAGCGCGCGCATGCGCCGGGACTGGTTTCTCCTGACGTTGCCAGTACTGGTGGGATTGCTGGATCTTCTATCGTGACATTGCCCCCCCTCTACGGGCAGCCTCCGGATGCCCAACTGGGCCAACTTACTTGGTTGCGCCCTTTTAAAGGCCTGGATCAGTCTCTGAGCATGAATGTTGGCCTCTGGTTCCCAGGAGTTCTCCTCTGGACCGTAGCCTTTCCATTTCACCAGGTATTGTACCTGGTTACGTTTCTTCCGACAATCCAGGATGGATTCCACCTCAAATTCTTCCTCGCCGTCGATAAGTACCGGCTTGGGAGGACCGACATTCCGGTTGGTGAAGGGGTCCGGGACTGTGGGCTTGAGCAGTGCCACATGGAAAACTGGATGAATCTGAAAGGAAGCAGGTAATTTTAATTCGTAGGCCACTTCATTGATCCTTCTGAGTACCTGGAAGGGACCCACAAACTTAGGGCCAAGCTCCTTGGATGGGCAGGCTAATCTTAGGTTCAAGGTGGATAACCAGACTTGGTCCCCCGGTGCTAGGTCAAGTTCTCCTCTCCTCCTCCTGTCAAACACCTCTTTATTATATTCCTGGGTCTTCGCCATTGTTTCCTGAAGTATTTTGTTGTTGGTGGAGAAGAAATCCAAGGTTTCTTGAACCGCTGGTACTGAGCATTCCGGGATATGGTTCGATAGAAACAGAGGGTGAAAGCCGTAATTGGCGAAGAATGGAGATTGTTTGGTAGCTGAGTGGACTGAGTTATTGTACGCAAACTCTGCAAGGGGCAACAGGGAAGCCCAATTGTCCTGTGAAAAACTGGAGAAACACCGCAGGTATTGCTAAAAGCGTCTGGTTGGTGCGCTCGGTCTGGCCGTTGGTCTGCGGATGGTACGCAGATGAAAAGGAGAGTTCGATCTTCAGTGCTCCACATAGTGCTTTCCAGAACCTTGAGGTGAATTGCACCCCACGGTCAGATACGATATTAGCGGGTATGCCATGAAGTCTCACTACCTCCTTGATGAATATTTTTGCTGTTTCAGCAGCAGAGGGTGTCCCCACCATCGGCAGAAAGTGCGCCATCTTCGAGAGTCTATCCACCACCACAAAGATGGTGGTATAGTTTTCAGATGGAGGTAACTCAACAATAAAGTCAATCGAAATCATCCTCCATGGTTTCTCTGGGACAGGCAGTGGTTTGAGTAACCCCCAAGCTCTGGTTCTGCTACCCTTGTGTTAAATACAGGTGGTACAGGATTCTACATAGCTTTTGCAATCTTGAAGTAATTGAGGCCACCAGAAGGTACGTTGGAGAAGCTCGGCTGTCTTGTGTATTCCAAAATGTCCTCGTGGTCATGACAGGACTTGAGAGCTGCAATTCGTAGTTGTTGAGGCACAAAGATCTTGTCCTTGTGCCATAGTAAGTCGTCTCTTAACTGCAGAGTGGGGTCTGGGGATGAGGAAATTCCCGAAGAGACCTGTCTGATTTGAGAAAGAAGATCTCCCTGTAACATGAGAAAATTGCCAGGGGCAAGGATGGTATCCGGGGACGAAGGAGCTTCAGGCCCATTGAACATCCGGAAAGTGCGTCAGGCTTAGTGTTTTTTTGATCCGGGTCTGTAGGTTATATGGAAGGAAAACCGAGTAAAGAACAATGCCCACCTGGCCTGCCGTGGCCTCAGTCTTTTAGCAACCTTTAGGTACTCTAGGTTTTTGTGGTCGGTATAGATCAGGATGGGGTGTGCTGCACCCTCCAGGAGGTAACGCCATTCTTCAAGGGCTGCTTTGATTGCTAAGAGTTCCCTGTCCCCGACGTCATAGTTCCTCTCAGCTTCTGATAGCTTGCGGGAGAAGAACGCAACTGGATGCAGAAGAGATTTGGACCCCTGTCTCTGGGAGAGCACTGCTCCGACCGCCACCTCGGAGGCGTCTACTTCTAAGATAAAAGGTAGGACTGGATCAGGATGCTTTAGGATGGAGGCAGAGATGAAAAGATCCTTCAGGGTGGAAAAAGCCGCTTGGGCCTCTGGGGACCACTGAAACCGGGTACTTTGCTTAGTCAGACTTGTGATGGGAGAGATTATGGAGGAGAAGCCTTTGATACATTTTCGGTAAAAATTTGCAAATCCCACGTAGCGCTGGACTGATTTTTTATCTGTGGGAGCGGGCCAGTCTGTAATAGCAGTGACCTTCTGAGGGTCCATCTTGACACCGTCTATTGAAATTATTAGACCCAAGAACTGAATGCTCACCCGTTCGAACTCACATTTCTCAGCTTTGGCATAAAGACTAAGGGCCAGATTCAGCAAGACTTGCGCTGGAGTAATTCGATATGCGCCGCGTAACTGTGATTATGCGCCGTCGTTTCTATGTGGCCGTACCCACCAAACTAGATGCGACAGAAAACGGGCCATTTCCGATCGGCTTGACTTTCCGACGCCAGAGTATCGTCAGCGCATAATTTCGCTTGGCGCATCAGTCGCGCCTATTGATTTCCCCTGCAAATATGCAAATGAGGGAGATTTCCCGATTCGCGAACGGATTAGCACCATACGCCGGCTACATGCGCCGCGCGTATCTCGTCTGTCCGGCGCAAAGTTATTTCTACAAATAGCTGCTTTATCTTTACTCCAGACGGCCTCAGGTCAGCAGGAGAGCAGCTACAGCAGCAGCGTTACCGACGAAACTAGCAAGCTGAACAACCACACGTGCAAGGACAACACCTCTGTGTGCCAACATGCCAGGGGCAGTCGTGGTCCTAGCACTAGTACTGGGCCCCCTGGAATGAAGGAGGCGGGCACGTGAGAGGATATACCGCATGCGCATGAGCCTCTTTGGCATGGGGGATGAGGAGGTGTATCGCCTCTTCAGATTCAGCCCTGATGCAATACTTGAACTAACCACAACCCTGCAGGGTGACATCACCAGCAAGACACACCGCTCACAAGCAGTGCAGCGACTGGTGAAGGTACTGGCAACACTTAATTTCCTTGCAAGTGGATCATTCCAGCGTACAAGTGGAGTTGTGGCTGGGATGTCACAGTCCACCATAAGCAGATGTGTGCACCAGGTTGTCCCTGCAATCCTCAGACGCATGTCCAACCAGTTCATCAGACCCACCACTGAGGAGCTGCGGCTGAAGGCAATGACAGATTTCTACAGCATTGCCAGATTCCCACGCACTATCGGGGCCATTGATTGCACACATGTGGCCCTCCAGCCCCCCAGTGCCACAGAGCACATATACCGCAATCGGAAGCATTGGCATTCCATCAACGTACAGGTGATAGCCGATGCCCGACGCCTCATATGGCACATCCGTGCCAAACACCCCGGGTCCAGCCATGACAGCTTAATATACCGTCAGAGCCCCATCCCAGCAGAATTCGAGCAGAACATGTATGGGGACAGCTGGCTGGTTGGTGAGTGACATGGGTGGCAGGCATGACTATCCCCTCCCGTGATGCACATCAAAAGTGGCACATGCATGACTAACATCCTCCTGTCTTTTCCCTTACAGGTGACTCTGCATATGCACTGGGACCCCATCTCATGACTCCTTTCCGGAACCCCCAAACCAGAGGAGAGAGAAAATACAATGAAGCCCACATCAAAACCCGTGCAGTGGTGGAGCAAACATTTGGGCTCCTGAAGTCCCGTTTCCACTGCCTGGATAAGTCCGGGGGGACCCTATTGTATTCCCCTACCTTTGTGTGTCAGATCATCGGTGCATGTTGCATTCTGCACAACTTTGCTATGAGAAAAGGCCTGCAGATTGACATACGTGATGACCTGACCCCCGACCCACACAGTCCCCACCTGCCAGAGGAGACCCAGTCTGCTGATGGAAGAGCAGTCAGGAGGGTCCTTGCCGTAGGCATCTTTGGACAATAAACCAAAACATTAATCACACAGACAATGCATGCATGCACACCACTGATGTCCCTAGATCACACACACCACATGCACATCGCATTGGATTAGCCCAAGTCCAGCATGTAGGACTTGGGAGCAGCAACGCCAGCGTCAAGGCCCCAGTGATGTCACTGTCCATTCATACACCTTTCACACTTCATTCATACAGCCGTGGGGTTAACTTCACCACCACGGCCGAGGGTGACACCCCTTACTGTCAGGAGTGCCACCCCCTCACATTCACACACCATTCACACTGTCCCCTGCACTCCTGACCGTGTGCAGTTAAAAATAAAATAAATATCTCATAACATGAGAACAAAAATAAACAAAAACTCATAACCTGAGTATAAAATAAATATTCAAAAATAAACAAAAACTCATAACCTGAGTATAAAATAAATATTCAAAAATAAACAAAAACTCATAACCTGAGTATATAAACAAAAAATTATAAACCAAAAATCTGGACCAGATCAGACACCCCCCTGGTCTTCCGGGTCGCCTTCCTGGGGGCAGAAGAAGGTTGTCCCCGTGGGGATGGAGTCACCCTTGAGGGGCTACCTAGGATGGGGGAGGGGATGACAGAGGGCCCTGCAGAGGAGGAGGACTCCTCCAATAATAACATAAAGTCCTGCTCAGGGACAGGCTCCTCCACAACCACCTCTGCTGAAGTGGTGTGGGCACTCTCTCCTCCTCCACCTCGGTGTCTCCAGCACCCAGGGCCTCGTCATCAGCATCCCGTTGGGAGGTTGGGGTGGACTGGCCGGTACGAGATGATGGCCCAGCTCCGTCATCTGTGGATGACACAAAGCAGACACATGTTGGTGGTCCCACACACTTGGCACATGTACCCCCCCCCCACATGCAACACACCAAATAGGGGATAAAAAGCACTTACCTGTCCTGGAGCCTTCCTCCATGGAGTCATAGCCAGGGACCCCCTCCAACTGCTCCCTGTCCAGGCAGCGGCGACCACCTCCTCGTCCGTGGTCAGGCTGAACGGACATGGTGGACCACCACCTGTGCCCCTCTCATGGCTCCTAATGGTGGCCACCTTGCCACGGACCTTGCGCCGCAGGTCGTTTATTTTTTTTTGAATATCCCCAGCAGTCCGGGTGGAATACCCCAACACATTGACCCTGGCAGCAATGGTCTCCAGGATGCCCTGCTTCCTCTCCCGACTGGTCTTCCTACTTTTTTTGCCGTGGAGGAAATCATTAAACGTCTCCATAGCCGAGATGACCACAGAGACCTCCTGGGCATTAAAGTTGAGGTTCCTCCTCTCTTTAGGGGTAGCGCGAGCAGCCATGACAGTGCAAAAGTATCTTCCCTGGGGTGGGTGGAAACAGATATACTTTTGCGCCGGAATGGCGTTTCCGCTAGCGCTTTTATACGCGCAACGGAACACATTGCGCTGGCGTTTCCCGAAGAGTGGAGCCTCACTTACTACGCATGCTCCGTGGATGATGCGCTGAACGTAATCCTCTGCGCTGGGCTCCCGCCCATCATTTACATATGATCACACCCACTTCCACTTGCGTCGGGTTACGCCAGCGCATTATCGTTGCTCTGGCGCAAGTGAATAACAGTACTTGCGCCAAAAGTGTCGGCGGAGTAACGTAAATGAGAAACGTTACTCCAAAGTAATGAAGCGCCCATCTACCTGAATCTGGCCCTAAGTTGACGGAGCCGAGCTAGGATCTTTTGGACGTGTTTCCGATGGTCTGGCAAGGAGGAAGAGAAAATCAGAATGTCATCTAGGTAGACAATGATGAATAAATCGAGATGTGAAAATGTCGTTTACGAAATGTTGAAATGTGGCTGGGGCATTGCAAAGACCGAAGGGCATAACCAGGTATTCAAAATGCCCAAAACGGGTGCGGAACGCGGTCTTCCATTCGTCACCATCTCTGATGCGAACAAGGTTATAAGCCCCACGGAGGTCAAGCTTAGTAAAGATGGTGGCTGCTCCGAGTCTTTGGAATAGTTCAGGAACAAGAGGAAGAGGATACCTATTCTTAATCGTGATTTTGTTTAAGTCCCGGTAGTCTACGCAGGGGCGTAGAGAATGGTCCTTCTTTTCCACAAAGAATATGCCAGCCCCTGCGGGGATGTGGAAGAGCATATAAACCCCTTCTCGAGATTCTCATCGATGTAAGAATTGAGAGTGCCCAACTCTAACTCGGTCAGTGGGAATATCCTTCCAAACGGGATTTCTGCTCCTGGCAAAAGTTCAATGGGGCAGTCATAGGACCTGTGTGGGGGTAAAGTCTCTGCCCCTCTTTTACTAAACACATCTAAAAAACTGTGATAGGCCTCTGGGACTAGCTGATGGTTTTCCACTTCAGATTCTAAGCACAGCAAGGAGGAAGGAGAGATGGCAGGCTTCTGGAGACAATGTTGACGGCAATAGGAGGAAGAAAAATGGATCGTTCCAGATTCCCAGTCAATATGGGGATTATGGGCTTTCAGCCATGGCATACCCAGAATAACAGGGAACATTGGGGACTCAATTATGTCCAGGCAGAGTAATTCCCAGTGGTCTTTGGAGGTGAGTGCGCACAAGGGGATTGTCTCTTGGGTGACAGGACCGGATCTGATGGCCGATCCTTCGGCTAAGTGGACGGCAAGTTCTTGGCGCCTTGGTCGTAGAGGGACTCCATGTCGGGCGGCAAAGGAGGCGTCCATAAAGGCGCTGCAGGCACCAGAGTCAATAATTGCGGGGACCCAAACATTCCTTCCTGGGAGCTGCAGAGAGATTGAGACAGCCAGGTGAGTGTCATTGTTACCTAAAGCAGAAAAAAGAGTAGGTGGGAGGATTGAACACTTATGGAACTTGGCGGGGCAAGTGTTTACATAGTGCCCGGATCCTCCACAGTACAGGCAGAGATTATTGAGTCGGCGCCTTTGGCGCTCTTCCGGGGTCAGGGATGGCTGAAGTAGGCCTAGTTGCATTGGCTCCGTATATCGGTGGAGGTTGGTACAGGACTTGGAGGAGGCAGATGCGGTGAGCCTGGTACACGTGGCATCATCCATATGGGACGTGTAGGGCCGGATGTGCGTTCAGCGCGCCGCTCCCTCAACCGTCTGTCAATCTGAACGGAGAGAAGGATGAGGGCTTCGAGCGTTGCAGGGATGCCCACTCGGGCCAATTCGTCCTTTAAAGACTCTGAAAGGCCCATGCGAAATTGGTGGCGCAGGGCAGCGTCGTTCCAATTGGTGTCGGAACTCCACTGTCTAAATTCGGCCACATAGTCCTCTACTGCCCTGCGTCCCTGTTGTAATGCACATAATGCTGATTCAGCAGTGGCTGCTAATTGGGTGTCCTCATAAATAAGGTCCATGGCTTGAAAGAAAGTGCTGAGAAGGTTAAGACTTTGTTCCTTACGCTCCAGGTGACAGGACCGGATCTGATGGCCGATCCTTCGGCTAAGTGGACGGCAAGTTCTTGGCGCCTTGGTCGTAGAGGGACTCCATGTCGGGCGGCAAAGGAGGCGTCCATAAAGTGCTGCAGGCACCAGAGTCAATAATTGCGGG